>CM056049.1:500247342-500729998 GCA_029574335.1 Rana kukunoris | reverse complement strand
AAATAACATTAACTATATCCAGACTTGTAGTGTTTTTATTCTGTCAGAATGCTGCTCTGAATAGAATAAGAATGAGTTTTACGGGTGTCCCCTGGCTGTCAAGGCTGAGAAGGTAGGTCAGCGTCTAGAACCCCTGGGAGTAAAGGGATGAAGCCATGCAGCCAGAAGGATGGCACACATTAGGGAGAGTCGTTGGGAAAGGTGTTGTATTGCCCTGAAGTTCACTTTATGTTTGGCTGCTCACCATGGCCACAAACCAACAAACTCGTTCTGGGAAAATACAGGTGAAACCCATCATTGACACCCTCCATAAGGCGGGAAAGCCTCAAAAGGTAATTGCAAAATAATTTTGATATTTCCAAAGTGCTGTATCAAAGCACATTAATAGAAATTTATGTGGAAGGATAAATTGTGGAAGAAAAAGGTGCACAAGCAGCAGGGATGACCGCAGCCTGGAGAGGATTGTCAGGAAAAGCCCATTCAAAAGTGTTGGGGACTTTCACAAGGAGTAGACTGAGGCTGGAGTCAGTGCATCAAGAGCCACCACACACAGACGGATCCTGGACATGGGCTTCAAATGTCGTATTCCTCTTGTCAAGCCACTCCTGAACAAACAACATCAGAAGCGTCTTACCTGGGCTAAAGAAAAACAGACCTGGTCTGTTTCTCAGTGGTCCAAAGTCCTCTTTTCTGATAAGAGCAATCTCATTTGGAAACCAAGGACCTAGAGTATGGAGGAAGAATGGAGAGGCACACACTGCAAAATGCGTGAAGTCCAGTGTGAAGTTTCCATAGTCTGTGTTGATTTGGGGAGCCGTGTCATCTGCTGCTGTTGGTCCACTATGCTTCATTATGTCCAGGGTCAGCGCAGCCATCTACCAGGAGATTTTGGAGCACTACATGCTTTCTTCCGCAGACAAGCTTTATGGGGATGCTGACTTCATTTTCCAGCAGGACTTGGCACCTGCCCACGCTGCCAAAAGCACCAAAACCTGATTTAATGACCGTGGGATTACTGTGCTTGATTGGCCAGAAAACTCGCCTGACCTGAACCCCATAGAGAATCTATGGGGGCATTGCCAAGAGAAAGATGAGAGACATAAGACCGAACAATGCAGAAGAGCTGAAGGCTACTATTGAACCATCCTGGTCTTCCATAACACCTCAGCAGTACCACAGGCTGATAACTTCCATGCCACGCGGCATTGAGGCAGTAATCGCTGCAAATGGGTCCAAACCAAGTACTGAGTACATATGCAAATTTATACTTTTCAGGGAACCAATATTGTTCTATGTACAATCCTTGTTTTATTGATTGCATGCAATATTTAAATTTTCTGAGAGTGTAGAGTTTGGGTTTTCATGAGCTGTAAACCATAATCATCACAATTATGATGAATCACAGCTTGAACTATCTTGCTTTGCATGTAATGAGTCCATCTCATATATTAGTTTCACCTTTTAAGTTGCATTAGTGAAATAATTGAACTTTTACACAATTTTTCGAGTTTCACTTGTAATATGGCTTAAGCCCTTCCAAAATGTTTATAGTCACATAATTAATGGTGAAACTGAGGTGGTATCAGAGTTCACATTCCAAGCAGTAAAAAGAACAAAGTGCTACTGCATTACTGACACAATTCCGCATTCCGTAAGAGTGCAATTCAGTGCACTGCCACATTTGGCACTTTTTGGGGGGGAGCGAGTATTTGCTTTTGACAGGTTCCCGCTCCCACTTCTGGGTAAGATTGCCGATCGCCGCTCTATGACATATCTGGCCCCTCCTCCTTCCCCGCTGCCTTCTGGGACTCGTGCATGCACAGTAGGAAACCAGCTGTGAAGCCTGAAGGCTTCACTGCCGGTTTCCTTTACTTGCAATGCCGGCACCTGCCAATGGAGGAATCGGCTTGGGGTGCCCACATCACGGGATCCCTGGACAGTTCCTTATATTAAAAGTCAGCAGCTACAGTATTTGTAGCTGTTGACTTAAAAAAAAAATTCAGACGGAGCTCCGCTTTAAAGTAAACTATGCTCCCTGGGCCGTGGACGCAGCAGGATTCCATAGGGGGGTCCAGGTCAGGGGAGGTCGTCATTAGTGTTGCTCACGAATATTCGCATTGCGAATATTCGCTACGAATATTGCATATTCGAGTATTCGCGAATATCTCGAAAATCGCGGCGAATATTCGCTATTTCGAATATTCGTATTTTTCAAATTTCGCAATAAATTTCGCAATAAATTTCGCAATCAATTTCGCAATCAATTTCGCATTCGCGAAATTTCGCAATAGCGACATTTCGCAATTTTTTTTTTTTTTTATAAAATATAGCGAATATTCGTAAATATTGAATATTCGTGATATTTTATCCAAAAAAAATAGCGAAATTTCGCAATCATTTTCGCTTTCGCATATGCAAAATTTCGCTATTTTTTTTTTTATAAAATATAGCGAATATTCGTAAATATCGAATATTCGTGATATTTTATAAAAAAAAAAAAAATTCGCAATTTTTTTTTTTTTATATAAAATATCACGAATATTCGATATTGACGAATATTCGCGAATATTCTTCGAAATATTCGCGAAATATCGCGAAATCGAATATGGCGTATTCCGCTCATCACTAGTCGTCATGGGTCGTAGATTGGCCTTATATGCTTATATTTGCACTACTTACCGTATTTTTCGCTCTATAAGACGCACCTTACCATAAGACGCACCTAGGTTTTAGAGGAAAAAAACAAGAAAAAAAATATTCTGAACCAAATTGTGTACTAAAATATTTGCTGTGGACATGGACATGGACAGGGGCTGCGGGCAGGGACAGGGGCTGCAGACATGGACATGGGCTATAGACATGGACAGGGACTGTAGACATGGACATGTACAGGGACAGGGGCTGCAGACATGGATATGGACAGGGACAGGGGCTGCAGACATGGACAAGGACAGGGGCTGCGGACAGGGACAGGGGCTATGGACATAATGAGCTACTTCTTTAATACATTTGCCGGTCAGTGCTTACATGTTACCGGTATATCACTGTGACTGTACCTCCGACGTCAAGAATGACCACTGAGCATAGCCGAGAACAGCCAAAGTGAGCTGACCAGGGAAGAGCACAGCCAAAGTGAACTGAGCGGGGGACCGCCCCCTTCCCCCTGAGTATGGCCGAGCCCAGCTGAGCAGGGACCGCGCGTCTTCCCGAGCAGCATATCCAAGCCCAGCTGAGCAGGGACCGCCCCCTTCCGCCCGAGGAAAGCAGAGCCCAGGTAAATGGGGGCCGCCCCAGGACACTTACTGTATTCTGTATAATGGGGGACTCTGTGAAGCCGTCGGAACACATGGGGGGCTTTCTTGCAGTGGCGGGGGGGTTACCAGCGGTGGTGGGGGGGGAGTTACCAGCGGTGGCAGGGGGTGGTATCGGCAGTGGCAGGGAGGAGTTGTCAGCGGCGGCGGGGGGCAGTGCCTGATGTACATTCGGACTATAAGACGCAGACACATTTTCACCCATATTTTTGGGGGGAAAAAGTGCGTCTTATGGTCCGAAAAATACGGTACTTCCCAATGTGGTAACTGTTTGTACCCACTTATTTCTATGTTACGGAATGTATGTGTTCTATATTTTGCGGATCGGGCTGCCCTTTGTCGGGCACTCGGTCAGAATTTGTTTACTTTCTGTTTATACTTGTCTAAAAATACAATAAACAATTTATTGAACCTAAAGTAAACTATGCTCACCCTTTAATATTTCTGATGAACACTTTAGGAGCTGCTTGCAGCACAAGCTTTTATTGTGGTTGAAAGTGCATATCTAACTAAGTACGGGGAGGAGATACCTGAGATATTCGCTGTATTTTGTTGCATTCTAACAAATGTATGTTATAGCAGTGGTCATCAACCCTGTCCTCAGGGCCCACCAACAGGCCAGGTTTGCAAGATAACTGAAATACATCACAGGTGATATCATTTGCTGCTCAGTGATTGCAGTATTCTAGTCTGCATCTCCCCAAGGTAATACATAAAACCTGGCCTGTTAGTGGGCCCTGAGGACAGGGATGATGACCACTGTGTTATAGTATGTGTTTGGGTAAAAGAATGACAGCAAAAATGTAATGCTACATCCGCATTGTTGTTCAAAAGTCACCACGTTTTGTGCTCAAAAGTCTCAGCTATTTCCCCAGAATAAATATTAGAAAAAGATGTAGGGCCAGATTCACATACATTTGCGGCGGCGTAGAGTAAGGCATTTACACTACGCTGCCGCAACTTACTAGAGCAAGTGCTTAATTCACAAAGCACTTACATGTAAAGTTGCGGCGGCGTAGCGAAAATCCCCCGGTGCAAGCCCGCGTAATTCAAATCAGCCGGGTAGGGGGCGTAGAGCATTTAAATTAGACGCGTTCCCGCGCCGAACGTACTGCGAATGCGCCGTCCCAAAAACTTCCCGACGTGCATTGCGCAAAATGACGTCGCAAGGACGTCATTGTTTTCGACGTGTACGTAAATGGCGTCCAGCCCCATTCACGGACGACTTACGCAAACGGGACGCGGGAACGACGGCCATACTTAACATAGGATACTCCACCTAGGGGGCATGTTTTTCTTTATGCCGCGTATCTCTTACGGAAACGTCGTAAAGTCACTGCGTTGGGCCCGCGTACGATCGTGAATTGGCGTATTTCGCTGATTTACATATTCTCGGCGTAAATCAGCAGGAACGCCCCTAGCGGCCATTTTAAAATTGCAGTTCCGATACGACGGCGAAATACAATTACGCCGCTCATATCTGAACTCAATCCCGGCGTATCTTGTTTTCTGAATACAACGGCGTAGGTTAGAAGTTACGCGGCTTATCTACAGATAAGCCGCGTAACTTCTACCTGAATCTGGCCCGTAGTCTTTTTGTAGTCTGAAGGAAAGACAATTTATTACAATGAAACTGTATATAAGGTTCAACAACCAAGATAAAACTGATAGACATCCCGCCTTGGAGTGTGGACTTCAGGATGTACATGACTTGGCCTAACCACTAAACTGCAATACATTTTGGGGTTGAAGAATACTTAACTCAAACATCCACGTATGACTCTTGAAAACAATGCAATCTGTGTGTTCAAGAAGGTTTTCAATGTAAGCTCCCCTTTTAAACATTTCGTAATTTTTATATTTTTTAAGTGATTTATATATTTTGGTGTCTTACTCGATTTCCACTGGTTTGCGATTTTGTCACTGTAGACTATCGTTTCTCCACTGTGCACCTAGTCCATGAACATGGCCAGTGTTTTTATGATGCTCATCTGCCCTGCCTCATAACTGTCTTTAACTATAGAAACTTGGACAAATAAAATTCAACAATCACTTTAAGGCCTCATGCCCAAGGACGTTTTTACAGCCACTTTTCTGAGCGTTTTTTGCAGCTTAAAAACAGCCCTCCATGTTAGCTTATGGCCTCATGCTCACCATGACGTTTTTGAGCTGTAAATGGCTGAGCCGTTTTTTAATGGTGTGCGTTCTGAAGCTCCAGCGTTAGAGCTGAAAAGATGCCAGACGCCGGCAAACATGATTTAACGAGGCTTAACGCTGTGTTAAGCCTCGTCGGGCTTTCTTTCTCTATTCAAAGTCAATGGTTCCCTATGGGAGCCCATTGATTTGAATAGAGGTCGCACCATTAGTCGGATCAAGATAATCCGACTCGCGGGGCGACTTATGTGCAGAGAATCTTGAAGGGGAACCCCTGCAAAAAAATGTGCGTGAGGTTCCCCCCAGGATGATACCAGGCCCTTCGGTCTGGTATGGATCTTAAGGGGAATCCCCCACACCGAAAAAAAAATGACGTGGGAGTTCCCCCAGAATCCATACCAAACCCTTATGCGAGCACGCAGCCCGGCAGGTCAGGAAGGGGGGAGTAAGCACCCCCTCCTACACCATACCAGGCCACATGCCCTCAACATGGGGGGGTTGGTGCACTGCGCCCCCCACCCCAAAGCACCTTGCCCCCATGTTGATGGGGACAAGGGCCTCTTCCTGACAACCCTGGCCGTTGGTTGTCGGGGTCTGCGGGCGGGGGGGGGCTTATCGGAATCTGGGAGCCCCCCAGATCCCAGCTCCCCGCCCTATGTAAATGAGTATGGGGTACATCGTACCTCTACCCATTCACCTGGTGGAAAAAGAATGTCAATAAAAAAACACTACACAGGTTTTAAAGTAGTTTATTAGTCAGCTCCGGGGATCTTCTTCTGACTTCGGGGGTCTTCTTCTCTCTCTTCTTCTGCTCTCCACGTTCCCCGGTTCTTCTCCCGCTCTCCGGTGCCTTCTTCGGGGCTGGCCGCTGCTATCTTCTTGCAGCTCTTTTACTAGCGCCAGCCAGCCCGGTCTTCTGCGTCGCCTTCTGCCTTCTTCCATCTTCTTGTACTTCCGATGTTACCACGACGCATTACAGCGGGAGGGAGCATCAAGTCAACATCGAAGAAGAGAAGAAGGCAACGCAGAAGACCGGGCCCCCGCTGGTGAAAGAGCTGAAAGAAGACAGCGGTGGTGCCCGGCAGAAGGGAAAAAGAACCGGAGAGCGGGAGAAGAGAGCGGAGAAGTCGGAAGACCCCCCAAAGTCAGAAGAAGACCCCCCGAAGTTGGAAGAAGGGAGAAGACCGGGCCGTCGCTGGTAAAATAGCTGAAAGAAGACAGCGGTGGTGTCCAGCAGAAGGGAGGAAGTCAGAAGACCCCGGAGCCATCTAATAAACTACTTTAAAAACCTGTGTAGTGTTTTTTTATTCACATTTTTATTCCACCAGGTGAATGGGTAGGGGTACGATGTACCCCTTGCCCGCAGACCCCGACAACCAACGGCCAGGGTTGTCGGGAAGAGGCCCTTGTCCCCATCAACATGGGGGCACGGTGCTTTGGGGTGGGGGGCGCAGTGCACCAACCCCACCATGTTGAGGGCATGTGGCCTGGTACAGTGTAGGAGGGGGGGGCGCTTGCTCGCCCCCCTTCCTGACCTGCCGGGCTGCGTGCTCGGATTAGGGTTTGGTATGGATCTTGGGGGAACCAGACAGTTTTTTTCAGTGGGAGATTCCCCTTAAGATCCATAACAGACCGAAGGGCCTGGTATCATCCTGGGGGGAACCTCGCGCAATTTTTTTTTTCATTTTCTTGTGGGTTTCCCTTTCAAGATTCTCCGCACAGGAGTTGCCCCGCCAGTCGGATCATCTTGTTCCGACTTCTTGTGCGACCTTTATAGGGAACCATTGATTTTGAATAGAGAAAGAAAAACGTGGCTGAAAACTAGCACGGAAAAACATGCATTGAATTCAATGCAAAACATGAAAAAAATCGAGTTAAAAACGCTGCTTTTTTCCTGGTGTCTGTACTAGCTTTACAGCCCATTTTCTAAAACGTTAGTGGGCATGAGGCCTAAAACCAAAGTATCCCTATGTAAAGTTGCCTTTAAATATAACAATACTGTGGGGTTGATTTACTAACAGCAAATAGTTTGTTAATTCTGCAAGAGAAGTGGTACTTTGCAAGGGAATATTCCCCATAGCTTAGAGAATATTGTAAAAAAAAATTCTATCATCCAATCATGTGAAAGCAAATATGCAGTTTGTTTTATTTTATTTTACTTTCACGTGCTTGGGTATTCTTTGCAAAGTGACATTTCACCATATTCACTAAGCTCTGGGGAAATTTTTCATAGAAAGTGAACATATTATTTGCTTTTTAGTAAATCAACCCCCATGGGTAGCAGATGCCTGCATTTCTGATTTTTGTTCTAGCACTTTCTTTGTGAAATGTAAAGGGGTTCAGGGCCGATCCTAGGCAGGGTGCGCAGGGTGCTTTGCACCCAGGCGCCTGTAGAGGTGCGGGCGCCAAAGTGCCAGGGTTCTCCCATCCTTCTTGCAGTGCTCGGGGGAGGGGCAGCTCCTCTTCCTGACATGAACGGTTCTAGTTTTCAGTGGCTGCTGAGTGCTGAAGTGCAGGAATTAATTCCTCACACTGGGAGTCTGGGATCCCGCAACTCCAGTTGGAATGCCTCCCCCTCCTATCTCTAATTCAGGCTGCAGAGAGCGCCTCAAAGAAGCTACTTGCAGGACATTTATTGACGTCCTGCCAGCGCACCACTCCAGTGTGAAAGCTCTAAGGCTCTCACACTGGAATTGCAGATGAGGATTTTTTCAGGCGCTATTTTTAACACTAAAGCGCCTGAAAAATGCCTCCAGTGTGAAAGGGTCTAATGGACCATCTCTGTACTATTGTCTGCAGTCTCTAACCATCTCCTGTACTATGTCTGCAGTCTCTGACCATCTCCTATATCATGTCTGCAGTCTCTGACTATCTCCTGTACTATGTCTGCAGTCTCTAATCATCTCCTGTACTATGTGTGCAGTCTTTATCATCTACTATATCATGTCTGCTGTCTCTGACCATCTCCTATATCATATCTGCAGTCTCTGACCATCTCCTGTACTATGTCTGCAGTCTCTGACCGTTTCATGTACTATGTCTGCAGTCTCTGACTGTCTCATGTACTATGTCTGCAATCTCTAACCATCTCCTGTATCATGTCTGCAGTCTCTGACCATCTCCTGTTAATGTCTGTAGTGGGGGCGCCAAAAATATGTCTGCACCCAGGCGCTGAAGGGGTTGTTTATAAATCACAGTTTCAGAATCAAATTTTACTCTGGCTGACATGATTTTGTTTCTGGAAACATGCTCACAAGCCTGTAGTATAGTGTATGATGTAAGAAGAATGCAATTGGTTTGCTGTGTTAAAATATAGTGCAGACATTTTTTTTTAGTCTAAATAAAGTTGAAAAGAGTTGCATTACTACTTGAGGCCCTGATTTCAAGAGTTCTCTTTACGTTCAGTCCAAGAGATGAAAATGTCAGTAATAGAAGGATAGTTCAAGGGAGTCATTTTGTATTGGATATAACACCTAATTTTTACACTTCTGACAAACAAAATAGAAGACATTTTGCTTCGCTATACATTCTCCATTATTATTCTTCCGTGTAAATGCCTACGAATCAGTGCATAATCACTAGGGGTGTCAAATATAATCGTTGCATCCGTGCATCGCGATTCGGGTGTTCCCGATTCGGCACCGATGCATACGATCGTAATAATCGATGTCTAGCCCCGCCCCCTCCCGGGAGACCGTTCCGTGCAGCCGTTACCTAATATACTGTTTGTATGCCGCCCGCTTCTCTCCTCTTTGCTCTGAGCTCTCACGTCAGTGGGCAGTGATTGGATGACTTGCACAGCTCCTCCCACAGGACCTGATTGTACAGCTACTCTGCTCAGAGGTCCGGATAGTGATGTGGGCGTGTCCCCCTGTACGCGCGCCAGGCCTCCTGTTCTATCCTGTCCTCACGTGTTCCCACCCCCAGTGATCCCTGGATGGAGTTCCCAAGAGCGGAGAGGGCCGTACCGGATGATCTGAGGAGGAAAGGAGAGGGATGGAGGCGGGAGGAGCGCAGCCTGTGTACACAACCGGGCTCCCCGCTCTACAGGTACCGGGGTGAGTGGATCTCACTTACAAAAATCCATTGGTAACCGGGTCCTCTTATGCACACCCCACCCCAATGTCCGTTTAGTTGATTTTGTGAAAAGTTCAGAGTCAAGTACTTTGTATTGGGTCAGAGCTAAGCCTTTAATGGCTATAAGAGCAGAAGGTTTTTTTTTTTTTTTTTTTTTTCTAGTGTTGCTCGAGGTTTTCAGTATTTTTTTTTTTTCAATGTTATTCTAGAATGTAACTCATGCTGTTTTTTTGCCTAAAGGCAAATCTGTATAGAAAATTGAAAATGATGTGACACATATGTTTCATAAAACTGAAATATGCATGTTATATCTTTCCGTGGAAGTCAAATAAAGTAGGACACATTGTTCATTAATGTGAAATATTTGGCAGGAAGTGTGAAGTATCCTGTAATTAAAACAGCTCATAAATAAATTAAAACGGTAAGGTAAGCTCTACAGGTACCGGGGTGAGGGGCTCTCACTGACAACACTTTGAAAAGCAATAAATGTCGCTCTTCCTGATCATCTCCTGTACCATGTCTGCAGTCCCTGATCATCTCCTGTACCATGTCTGCAGTCCCTGATCATCTCCTGTACCATGTCTGCAGTCCCTGATCATCTCCTGTAGCATGTCCGCAGTCTCTGATCATCTCCTGTAGCATGTCCGCAGTCTCTGATCATCTCCTGTAGCATGTCCGCAGTCTCTGATCATCTCCTGTAGCACGTCCGCAGTCTCTGATCATCTCCTGTAGCATGTCCGCAGTCTCTGATCATCTCCTGTAGCATGTCTGCAGTCTCTGATCATCTCCTGTAGCACATCTGCAGTCTCTGATCATCTCCTTTAGTATTTTCGTGATGCATCGCGGAATCGAATCGAATCGAATCGTGGACTTGATAATCGTAATCGCATTGAATCGTGAAACTGGTGAAGATGCGCAGCCCTAATAATCACTCACCAAAATCAAACATCATTATTTGTCAAACTTTAAGTATGAGATGAGTGAAAATATAGGGCAAGTAGTAGTGTTAGACACATACTAACATATTACTGACAAGAGATGAAGGACAAGTCATTATTGATGTTTACAAATTGAAGTAGTACTGTCTAACCAAGATATACTGTATTACTTACTTTATTTAATTCACACTACTTAAAGTGAAAGTATTTATACTGAGATTAAATTACATACAGGTGGACTCTATTTACTAATTAGGTGACTTCTGAAGGCAATTGGTTCCACTCGATTTTAGTTAGGGGTATCAGAGTAAAGGGGGCTGAATACAAATGCACGCCACACTTTTCAGATACTTATTTGTAAAAAAAATAAAATAAAAACCTTTCATCATTTTCCTTCCACTTCACAAATATATGACACTTTGTGTTGGTCTATCACAAGAAATTCCAATGAAATACATTTACTTTTCTGGTTGTAACATAACAAAATGTGGAAAATCAACAAAAGTATTTTCCCCGTGGAAACATTGACAATTTGCACCAAAATATAATTAGCAAAGCCTGCTAATTAAAACAATATCACATTAGTGTGACTTTTTATGTAACACAGCATAAGTTAACGCATTTGTTTTATTTTAGGAGAGCTTTATTCCAAATTTGATGCTACATTGTGCTGCATTCTTCAAGTTGCTGGAGTAAAATTGAGATAAGATTAAAGGGTCACTAAAGGAAAACATTTTTTTTGCTGAAATGACTGTTTACAGGGTATAGAGACATAAAAGTTAACTGATTCCTTTTAAAAATGATTAAAAATAGATAAAAATCAATCATATGATGTGCCTCTAGTTTCACTTTCGTTTTAAAACTGGTTTCATGTTTCTGTTGAAGTACAGAAGACACACAGAACAAAAACAAACAAATCCAGGGCAGTGTTTTGTTTTTAAAATGAATCTGATTGGTTCTGAGGAGTTTTAGACACACAGCTTAGACCACAGTGAAAAACTGCCATGAGATTTTTCATAAGGAGCCAGACAAGCAGGAAGTGTGGAGATCAGAGAAGTATTACAGCAACTTCAAAGCAAAAACAAACAATGAGAACATGAAAACAGCACTGCATTAAGGTAAAGGAAGCTATTTAGCTAAAAAAAAAAAATCCTTTAGTGACCCTTTAAGTCCAGTTAAAAAGGGGACGAATCTGACAATGGCGTGGGTTCAGATGGGACACCGAGGTGACTTTCTCTGGGGTGTATCCTATTACCTGCCTGAGCCTACTGTATTACATTTGTTATATTTGCTCCCAACATGTATTCTTATGCTTACTGTATATACATTTGTGGACTAATTCTACTCCGTTTACAATCCATGTACCTTTTTGTATTGGTTATACCTATTGTAAATCGACGAATCAGCACTACAGCAACTTTTTCAGAGGTTTGCAATCACTAAAAATTCAAAGATTTTGGGCTGCTTTTGTAAAAAAAACAATGTTGTTCAGACTATCCAACATCATTCACGTAACCACGGGACTCATTTTAGGAGGGGAAATTGTGAGCGTTGATCTGTATCCCATTGAATTCTATGGCAATAAATCCTGCAAATCAATTTTGCCCATTTTCAGTGCTGTTAGGCAAGAGACAATGGGCATGGGGAGCTGGCTCATTGTCACTTGGCACATATATCAGTGCACAGTATGTTGTTTAATAAATACCATTTATCAGGAAGCAGCACTTTTAAAATTACTTAAAAGGCAATGTTAAAAATTCCCTCAGATGCTTAGGGTGGTGCCTTAAAGGGGTTATAAACCCTCAAGGTTTTTCACCTTAATGCATTCAATGCAATAAGGTGAAAACCCTTCTGTAGTGCAGTAGCCCCCCAGAGCCTCCCTTTTACTTAACTGAACTCCATTGTTCCATCGATGGGGATAAGCACAGCAGCTACAGTCACTGTCTCAGGTCCTCATTAGATAGATTTATAGCAGCACGGACATTGAGTCCATTGAGCGGGGGGGCGAGTCCTGCTGTCTGTGTCAGCCCAGGTTCACACATATGCGATGCGGGAATCAGCGTCATTTCCAGAACCGGTTCCTGCAGGCAGTTCACACTGCCTTCTACCAACTACTGCAGCTGCCAATAAAATGTTAACCCCCATATCGGTTTACAGATTGCAGTGTGAAGTGTTAACTCGCACAGGAATCAGATTGCATTGGGTGAGAACACCAATGTGATCTGATTTCAGTGCAGGGAGAAAAAAGTTCCTGCACTATTTTCCTGCAAATCCAATGCGCTCATCACATTCGATGCCGTCGCCGCCATCTTGCTGCACCCTACCTATGACTAGGAAGCTACCGCGCATGCGTCAAAGCCATTTCGTGCATGCGCGGGTTTCCATGGCGACAGGTAAGTATTCACACTCTCGGGTTTCTCGGCAGGAAAACACCGCCGAGAATCACGACAAGAAAAAAGAGTGCAGGTTCTCTATTTTTCTCGTCAAGATTTTAGGCACTTTTCTTGACGAGAAACCTGAAAGCCTCGTACACATGCAAGAAAGCTTTGCCAGCAGTTTACCTGCTGGTTCTTGCTGGGTAAACCAAGCGTGTGTACGAGACTTAAAAGACAAAAACTAAAGCAGAGTCCCATCCAGATTATAATAAGAAAAGTCCATGTTAAAGGTTGTCTTCCAAAATAAATCAAAGTGATTCCAAAGAAACAGTGAGTGACACCAAACTTCTCATAAAAGCAAACGTGTCTTCAAACACCCAGTAGTGTAGTAGCCTGCAGGTAATAGTCTCAGCAAGCTTAGGGACATGGGTCTCCCCAGAACCAATGAAAACAGCAGCTAGTAATCCAAGGGTTGCTGATGATCCAGTCAGTTCCCTTTTCAGAGTCACAACATTATTAAGGATGATCCACCCACTTGTGTGTTGCCACTTGTTGTGGGCATGATCTGGATTATTTCAGAGGAAAGATCTTTCCTTCACAGAGATCCTCTCTACATGATACATTCAGGGTGGTTTAGGGATCTTGACTGACAGTAAAGCATTTACACTTGTTTTCTTTTCTGGAAATTTCCTTTTTTTATTTGTATTTGTTTTTATTGTTAGAATTTATTATCACTTGATTTATTCACATATTTACTGACTATTGTGTATATCAATTCTAACTAGGGCCAAAACATTTTATTTATTTTAAATATTAATTTGGTATATATATATATATATATATATATATATATATATATATATATATATATATATATATATGTGCTAATCACTTTAGCGCTGGACTTTTTAGAATTTTTAATAAAATAAATAAATAAAGAGATAACCGTTACCAATTACCACCAAATGAAAGCCAAATTTGTCTTTAACCACTTAACTCCCAGACCATATTGCTGACCAATGACCAGAGCACTTTTTGCGATTCGGCACTGCGTCGCTTTAACTGACAATTTCGCGGTCGTGCGACATGGCTCCCAAACAAAATTGGCGTATTTTTTTCCCCACAAATAGAGCTTTCTTTTGGTGGTATTTGATCACCTCTGCAGTTTTTATTTTTTTGCGCTATAAACAAAAATAGAGCGACTATTTTAAAAAGAATGCAATATTTTTTACTTTTTGCTACAATAAATATCCCCCAAAAATATATAAAAAAAACATTTTTTATTCCTCAGTTTAGGCCGATACGTATTCTTCTACATATTTTTCGTAAAAAAACAAAAACGCAATAAGCGTTTATTGATTGGTTTGCGCAAAAGTTATAGCGTTTACAAAAAAGGGGGTAGTTTTATTTATTTTTTATTAATAGTAGTAGTTGTGATGTACGGTTTTACTAACACATGTCAAAATTGCAAAATTGGGTTTAGGCATTTAGATTTGTTTTACCCTTAGGCGTGAAGGGGTTAATGTCCATTTTTTGGCGATGGCCAAGGATAAGGACAAGGACAAGGATAAGACTGTTCTATCTTTGTAACTAAAACGTCAGTAAAGAACAACTGTTAAAAAAAAAAACTGTTAAAAAAAAACATATTTTGTTTGTTTGATGTGTTAGTTTTAGAATTCATTTTCTTTATGTTAACTGATGGCACCATCTAGTGGCAAATAATAAATAAGTAATAAATACCTAAATCCACACCCTGCATATCGAGAATAGAAATACAGGCCCAGATTCACAGAGCAATTATGCCTGTCTAACTGGTGTTAGACAGGAGTAATTTCAAATTTTGCGCGCCGTATCACTAGTTTGAATCCTCAAACCATGATACAGCGGCTTCGGGCTTCGATCCGAGAGGCTTACGTCTTCGTAAGCCTTCGGATCTACGCTGCGATATTTTTGCGGCCGCTGGGAGGAGTTTGCGTCGTTTTCATGCGTCGGGATATGCTAATGAGTTTTTACGGCGTCCCACGAAGATACGAGCGGTCTTCGCAATCGCTTTCGTCTATTTTTTTATACGTACTGTTAGACCAGCTTTTTGCTGGTCTAACGGTGCGTAGCCCATGTTAAGTATGGCCGTCGTTCCCGCGTCGAATTAAATTTTTTTTTTTTTTTTTTTACGTAACTCGTTCGGGAATAGGAATCTCCGTAAACGACGCTACTCAAGAAAAAATGACGTAACTACGTGATTTCGCACAATGCACGGCGGGAAATTTGCGAACGGAGCATGCGCAGTTCGATCGCCGCGGGAACGCGCCTATTTTAAATGCTTCACGCCCCCTACTCGCGTAGATGGATTCCGACGGGAGAAATACACTACGCCGCCGTCGTTTACTGGACAAAATCTACCTGGATTCCACGTAGAGCCAGGTGAAATACGGCGGCGTAGTGTATTTCTGATACTCTACGATAATCTAATTCTATCTGAATCTGGGCCACACAGTTTACTATATCCAATACCTCGAATTCCAGTAACAGGCTTTTTTAAACTGCTGACATCCAACAGTACAGTTTATTACAGTACTAATCTCTTCTATTTCTTGTAAAATTAACATAGACAATATAGAAAACACTCAAAGAGGACAAGCCACATTTGGCCTTACGGGAGGAACACTGTGCTTTACTCTGCTGGGGTCATGGATCTCTACATCCCCTTTAACATAACAGGAGAAAAATCCATACTCACAAGCAATGCAAATTGGAAGAGAAAGTATTTGCACAGTATTTGTGGGAGCTCTGAAACCTTCACAAGTTGCATGATTGAGGGGAAATGTCAATCACAACAAAGTTAAAGTAGAACTCTAGGCAAAACTTTTTTTTTTTGGATAGAGTAATAGAGGAATATAATCCCTGTCAGTTTTCTTTTCCCCCATTTGCGTCCCATTGGGGAGATTTACCTTTACTTCCTGTCCCATAGCCAAACAGGAAGTGAGATAAAATACCTGCAAATTAAGGGACTTTCTTGGGGACCACTAGGTGTCCCTATTGGAGGATTTCCCCTCTATAACTTTTCTAAGGGTTTTCTTTTATTTTCACTTTCGATGAAAAAGATAAACAGGACAATTAGAGAGGGTGAATTTCCCTAACTGGGGACAGTGGTATCAATTAAAACCTAATAGGTCGTTGAATTCTTCTCCACTCTGTCCAAAACCAAAATAAAAAGTTTTGCCTTTAATTATACTTTAAAGGGATTTTTTTTTTGTTAAATAACAAACATGTTATACTTACCTCCACTGTGCAGTTTGTTTTGCACAGAGTGGCCCCCGGTCCTCCTCTTCTGGGTCCCTCAGTGGCACTGAAGGCTGCTACCCACATCGAGTGTCCATGTTGGAGAAGCGCTCTCCTAGGTGGACACCCGTGCATGCACGCTCTTAAGTCCCGCATCTGTGTCCATTCACACAGAATGCAGGAATCGCCCCCGCCCCTGGTGCCGCATCATTGGATTTGATTGACAGCAGCAGGAGCCAATGTTTGTGCTGCTATCAATCTATCCAATTAGGACACGAGACACCAGCTAGAGATGGTGTGCTCGTTCCCGGACGGAGGATGACAGCGTTCAGGTAAGTAAAATGGGGGGGCTGCAGCACCAGGGCTGTCTTAATGAGGGGGCACACCTGGGCACTACCCAGGGGCCCCAGCTGCATGGGGGGCCCCTGCACTTTCACCAAAGCAGCTGGTCCTTGAGTCCACACTGCCCTGAAATTGGTGGCCCCATGATGGCACTGAGAGTGATAGATGCATAGGGGAGGCTGTCTACCTCCTACCTACTTAATGTCTGTTTACCCGCACTGTCATCATTGTAGGGGCCCCAGAAGATTACTTTGCCCAGGGGCCCATGATGCTATTAAGGCAGCCCTGTGCAGCACTACAGAAGGTTTTTCACCTTAATGCATAGAAAGATGAAAAAACATTAGGGTTTACAACCCTTTAAATACACTATAAGGCAAAAAGTATGTTTATAGCCCTTCAAATGATTGAGGTCAGGTGTTTCAAGTGAAGGGTACTGTATAAAAAATTAGACAGTTGTGCACTTTCTTGACAATAGTTTGGAAAAAGCCCCCTTTCTGGTCTAGTATAACTGTGAAAAAAACGTGAAAATATCTACGCTAACTAATATGAAAGAAATAAGGAAGCTGCTAGCACAATATGTGGATCAAACAAGCAAAAAATAAAGTTCAAAAGTGCAGCGCTATAAAATTAATAGTGAAATGAAACAGTGTTCAAATGAATATAAAAAACAATCTTCAAAGTGTTAAATATGAATATGAATATGAAGCGTACATGTGTCAGGTCAGCCTGACACATGTACGCTATACTCCATGGAACCTTCTATGTTTTTTGATGCCTGTTTACCCGTTTTGTTTCTAAGTACCATATTTATCGGCGTATAACACGCACCCTAACTTTAAGAGGAAAGTTTCAGGAAAAAAACTTTCCATGGCCCCCGGTGTATAGCACGCAGGCACAGTTTACCCTCTATTTTCAGGGTAAAAAAGTGTGTGTTATACGCCAATAAATACAGTACATTTTAATAAATTGCGTGTTGCTTTCACATACAGGCTTCACTATTGTGTTTCCTCTGCATTTTTGGGTTTCCTTTTGCTGATGGACGCAATATTTATCTTTGGATCCTTTGAGTTTTGGATGTTTCCTTACCCCTGATGTGGTTTCTGGATAATTACTCTCCCCGTGGAGGTGCGACTGCCATTGATCCCTGCATTATTTAAATCTACATGCCTATAATGATGTCCTTCTGGTAAGCAGTTTGACTGCACAGGGTGTGGTGCGTTTCCTTATCTGCACACTGAAATCTCGATAAAGGTTCTTCATATTCAACACTTTAAACACTTTGAAGATTGTTTTTTATACTCATTTGGACACTGTTTCATTTCACTATTCATTTTATAGCGCTGCACTTTTGATCTAGTATAACTGTGCCCATGTGCACAAAGCCAGGTCCACAAAGAGAAGGTATAGGGATTTTGGTGTGGAGGAACTTAAATAGCCTGGACAGAAGTCTGACCTCGGCTCTATTGAACACCTTTGTGATGAAGTACCTGACATCGCAAATGCTTTTTTGGCTGGATGGGCACAAATTCCCACATGCATACTCCAAAATCTTGTGCAAAGCCTTACAATATTGCAAAACAGTTTTAGGATGTCAAAAAAAGGTACATTGCATAATAATGAAAGTTGCACAAACATGGACCCTTCACAGCAGTGTCTCTGTAACTCAATCAGGGTAACATGTAGCTGCATAGCTTAGACTCTATAAGACCTAACAACAGAAAGTCAAACTGAGAATTACTACTTCAGTAAAACAGATCAGAACACAGCAACTTGCAATTATTTGCATTAGCAGCTTCTCCCACAGGGATAGCTCTGGTAACCAGTGTTGCTCATCTTACTTTAAAAAAGTACTTAGTTACAGTTACAAATTACTTCTCTGAAAAAGTAATTGCGTTAGTGACATAGTTACTACATTGAAAAAGTAATTAGTTACTCAGCAAAGTAACTGAATTTTTTTTAATATTCAACAATGCTTTGTTGAGAAGCAGATGACGGGCGCTTGCCAGGGAGCAGTGAGTTAATACCCCAAGACAAAAGAATGCCAGATCCTTGAGAGAAGAAAACCGGTAACAAATGGTGATCTCGTGTATATCCCAGCCTAGGTGCATCCGTCCCACCATGTATGTGCAGCTAATAGGACTTAAAACCCATATCCATCTGCTACATATTACATCCAAATTATAAGCTGGATTAAAATGTATGTTTATAATATACATTCCCTTCACGTTTACATAGTCTGTAATTTAAAATCTTATATTAGGCTTTATTAGAATTTTCTATAGTTTATTGTTTATTATTTTATTTATCTTATATAAGCTTTATTGGATGCAAGGGATCTGGAATGGAATGTCAGATTTTTCTTTGTTGTCTGATGAAGAGATGAAATCACTAACCAAAAATAACCTGCTGATCATTGGTCTGTATAGGTATCCTACACTTAACATGTTGACCACTAGATGTCGCTGTGTACACTGTGTTGTATAGGGAACGTTTGTTCTGTGGAACATTTTGTTCCGGCCATGTGTTCCCCGGATCATTGATCAGGTTGCGCACACAGTGTGTGTGATCGATGTGAGTTGTTCCCCAGTGATAGGTCAGTGTGAGGCGGGTGGGGCTCATTGTATCCAGGGCTCCTTGCGATTGGGAGTTTTCAGACCACTGTGACAGGCCATCACAGCGGTCACATGATTCTAAAGCGGAGTTCCACCCATATTTATGTTCACAGCGCCGGCAGAAGCAATTACTCTGCTGCCATCTAGTGGCGGTAGATGTAATTGCGGTAATGCCGTCCAAGTAATGGGAACTGCGTTACCGTGAGGGGAAGAGTAATCAGGTAGATTACTCGTTACCCTCAAAAGGGGCTGCTTTAGGTAACTGCGTTTATTGTAACTCCGTTACTTACAACACTGCTGGTAACACAGGTGAACAGCTGGTCCATGAACAAAGTGCCTCATTAAGTGTGGGCTCTCGGAACTGCAGAGTGAGGGAAGGTAAGCCAAGAAACGTATCTGGTCGTGTCCAGGGACCCAGGGAGTAGTGGAACAATGAATTCAAGGGGTTTTTGCCTGCATCTGAGCATTGTGAGTAAATAGGAACTCAGAAACAGTACTTCCAGGCTGAGTGATAACTACATGTTCTGCAATCCAGAGGACTAGAGAGGGTGTGGCATCAACTGCCTGGGCACTGTCTTCTGTGTTGAGAGAGGTAGCTGCAAGGGGACTAAGTGGGATTTTTGCATATTGACAAGTAAAAGATGCATTTATTACAATTATATAATTATAACAATTTATAACAATTATTTTTACAGTATATTATGTTTTTATTGTAGCCTTGATGAAGGTGGAGGGGGTTCCTTTGACCCACAAAATGTGTTGGTTGTCTTTTAACACAACATCAATAAATTAATTTGGACTCCTATTTATTGGTCTGGTGCTCCTTCCATATATGCATGTCTTTTCCTGCTCACCTCATTCTCAGACATTTTTTTAATGAAATCCAATTAGAAAAATGTGTGAATCTTGGGTGAAAACATTTTCAAATAGTTTGAGTTATTCAGCAGAAGTCTTCATGGATGATGAATTTTTCTTACCTGGTAGAGGTAATTGTACCAGCAGACCACTAACACTAGAATCCCGGTTTAATTTGCTTATGATATCCAATAATTCATCCTGAGTAATATTGCTGGGTCTAAGTAAAACTTCACTGGAAATTCCTGAAAACAGAAAAAAAAATTGTAAACAATATTTTTCAGGGGATTTAAATAAAGATCACAAAGTTCAAAATAGAACTAAATCTTCCTGTCCATCACACCCAAGCAAGCTGCCACCTTAGCATTTGTTTGATCTGCAGTTGCCATGATGCTGCACATATAATCAGCTATGACACCAGCCATTTAATGGAGCGCTAACAAAAGCACAAGTGTAAAAGTTATCATTTAAGACATACATTGAATGTGGCTGTTGTGGGAACTGAACAAAAAAAACTCAGTGTGCTCAACCCAGATATTCCTTAAAATATTCCTTAAAAATTAAGGATTAGTGTTGACGCTCCTCTCCTGCAAGCCAAGATGAGTTCATTGTGCAAAAAAATAAAAAATAGCTGGCACTCAATCTGGGACTAAAATAATAACTATTTATTGAAAACAGTTACAAATCCATAAAGTACAACTGTGCTAATGCACTTCAGACAATAAACATTAGTGCAGCTGTATTTTATGGATTTTTAACCCTGTTTCCAAAAAATAGTTATTATTTGATTCCTTGATTGAATGACATAGCTGTTTTGGAAAACAGTTAAATCAGTGGGTTCAGTCCCGCTTTAAAGTGCAAGAAAGGCTAATGAATAACACGAATTATGACATGTAGCATAGGAATTACCGGATTAAAGTGGATGTAAACCCAAATGTTTATTTTTTGTTTATGACACAATGTACAGTATAAGATTTCCTATCATCTGTGTCCTGTCTTGCCACACAGAGTTAATCCAGCTCCTCTTTTATTGTTCAGTGAAATAAAATGAACTTGCAGAGAAAAACCTTAGTCCGTTCCGCTCCCTTGCTGTGAGGGACAGGTTATTTATACTCATTCACTAGCCTGGAGACAGGCATTATTTTTTAATTCCCACCCCTTTACTTTTCTGAAGTAATGTTGTTACTTTTTTGGATTTTGTCTGGATGTTAGTGATCATAACAGAAGTCAGTTAGTGACATCACGACTCCGCCCACCAAGCTCCAGACAACAGATCCACCCACAGAATCTGCAGTTTTTCAGTTCTCATAACAGACAGAGGGGAGATATTTGACAGGTAAGAAAGGATATATGCAAGAAAGGATGAGAGTGGGTTTACATCCACTTTAAGGGTTTTGTTACAAAACATTTGGATGAAAATATTTTTACCTTTTTCCACAAACTTTGCAAATACCAAAGTCTTTGCCTTTTAGTTTTTTTTTTAATTGGTTATTAAACATAAATTAACCAATAATGACATTTAGAAAATGATAACAGGGTACTTACTATGACTTAGCTACATATTTAGTAAATGCAATATATATAGATATTCTAAGTTTATACAACAAACAAATAGAATCCTTCTAATTTATGCCGTTAATTTTGGTTCTTAGATAATAATCAGCCAAGAATAGACTTATTCATCCCTAGGGGATCAAACTGTAAATAGGTCTACTCATAAAAAAAAGTCACTTAATAAACCCATGCAAGGTTTTGAAACAAACAATATAGAAAATGTAATTAGTATAAGTCTCTACAGGAAATCTAATGTTATTGCAACTGGACCCGTGCTCGATATCTGCCACTTTTAGCTTAAGTTGTTTAATTTCTTCTACCAGCTCAAAATGGGAGTCTACCAGATCATTATAGGCGTCAGTGACATCAACCGTTTTATTTTTTATATCATCAGCCAACTTTTACTAAACCTTCTATTACCACATTAGTTTTGTGCATAGAGTTACATAGTAGGTGAGGTTGAAAAAAGACACAAGTCCATCAAGTCCAACCTATAAATGACTGCACATCTTGTTGAATTGCTCCTCTCAGGGACAGAAGCATTTATTTAATGTCTGTGTCAAGTATAGGCTGACCTAATGTGGGGAAGGCAAGAAGTTTATCAGCACAGGGGTTATCAAGAGATGGCTTGTTATGTTCAAGTATTGAACCACTGGCATAGTCTTCTGAGGGTGAACTCCTTCTTCTCTGCCTTTGAGGGCCATTACTTTTTTTCACCATGTCAGGGTCACTGAATTGTGTGCCTTGTGCAGTGTTTATAATTGAATGCAGAGGCCGTGCGGGACGTCATAACATCGCGCCTGGCCTCTGAACGTTCATAGAGACTCTGGTGACCATCTGGTCTACCGAAAATCTCTATCGTAAACATCTGGGACCAGCGGATCCTGTCTTCGAATGGAAGTGGTGTGCGGGTGGCAAGAGGGGGGAACTTCCCTTCTCGCTGTCGTAAGAATGATCAAGCGGCAGAACAGTAGTAGTAGTATGATCGTTCTTATGGTGTAGGGAATCGCCGTCTGAAAAAGCCGATATCTGAATGATGCCTGTAGCTGCAGGCATCTTTCAATATACCCGCATAAAATCAAGGACGTCGTATGAGGACCGGTGGGCGGGAAGTGGATAAAGACCCTTGCAGGGATTTTAAGGCTACCATGCATTTAAGCTCCCCAAGCTGTTATATGGAATTTAACCCCCTGAGCGGTATTCCTGAGTCGGCTCGGGGTGGAATTTCAGCATGAATAGCGGTATCCCCGAGCCAGACTCGGGATCGCATCGCAGTATCCACAGGCAGAGGTTACTTACCTTGTCTCTGGATCCTGCGATGCCTCCCCGCTGTGTGATCGAGCTGTGTCTCCTCGCCCGATTAACATAGTGCCGAGTGCCGCCGAGCTCCATTCCCTGCGACGTTACGACACACGGGGGTGGAGATCGGAGCCAAATTCAAATAAGTAAATACACAGTACACATACAGTATACTGTAATCTTATAGATTACAGTACTGTATGAAATACATACACACACCCTTTGTCCCTAGTGGTCTGCCCAGTGTCCTACATGCACTTTTATATTATAAATGCTGTTCTTTCTGCCTGGAAACTGGAGATTGTCCATAGCAACCAAAAAGTGTCCCTTTATGTCAAAAGTGGTTTAATAAAATAGCGATAATAAATTAGAATCACTTGCAGAATTGAGCAATAGTGATTTGTGGGGAAATTTGTAATCAAACAATAAAAGTAATGACAGTGACAATTCTACAACTGAGCAAAATGTTAGTGTTTTTGATTTGATTACATTATTGAATATATTTTTTTTATAATTACATTATTATTTATTATAATTATTTATAGTTATTTATGATATTATAATTTATGATTTTGTTTTTCAAACTTTATCATACCCGGGATATCTACTAACCTCTTGTTTGGACAGATTTAAGTGAGTTATTCCTAAGAATTACAGGCCTGCAATATAAAACGCCAAATTTCCATGCAAAATAATGGTACCGTTTTCAACACCTAAAAATCTGACATAATCATACCACTAGGGAGGTTAAACAAAGGGGTGAGGATATTGGCTGTAACGTTACTGCCGTTACTATCCGCAATCCGAGCGCAGCTGTATCTTTTTCTGACAGCTGCGCTCCGTTCTGTGACCTGTCCGCGTCACTTCCGGTGCGCGGACGTCTGCGCTCCACGCTGGAACGCGGAAGTGCGTCCCAGCGCGCGCGCCCATCTCCTTCACAATCACCCGGGCTATTTAAACCCCTAGGTTCGGCGGCAGGGTGTTCGGTTATTCTTGTTGAACCCCTGCCGCCACCTGGGATCCCTGCAAGCTGCCTCACCCCTGCTGTCTCTCCACACCAGAGGACTCCCAACTTGCCTGAACTACCTGCCCTGTCTGAATCCAGCTAAGACCTCCAGATCCCCACCTAGTGGATTTTCTTCATGGAACCTGCATCTGCATAAGGAGAGATCAAGCTGACAGGATTAACCCCTGGCCTCAGACAAAACCGCAAGTACCCTGTTACCAGGAAATATCAATCATACTAACAGTAGTATTCCCTATGTAGAAGGACTGTGTGTATTCTCTCTGTAGCTACTAATCATCACTTGGAGACCTCTCATATTCTATGCATGTCTGTAGATACCACTGACACTGGGTTTTAACCCCTACTTATACGAGCTCAGCTTATGTTAAATTCATTACCTTACCAAGCAGGACTGCCATATACTTCTTAAGAGACTTATACTTTGTTAATTGAATACTAGCCTATGATTTAATAATCTACGTTTTACTATTTTGTTCCACCGGAGGTTGTGATGATTTAACCCCAGCTCTCAGTTCATCCTGAGAGAGGTTGGTGGTTGACCTGAGAAGCCTCTAAAGCTGGAATCCACACATAAAGCCTAAAACCCGAGTTTAACCGCAGAGGCGTTACATAATAACCGAACCCAAAGACGTTTTTTTTTTTTTTTTTTTAAATAGATTCAGCAGATCTTGCCAATCACTTAGTTGGACTTTCTCAAAGGGTTGAGACCCTTACCACTTCTCTAAATGACCTTCGTCTGGAGAATGATGCCCTCCGGAATCAAAATCTGGCGCAAGCGAGAGACAGACCTGAGCCTAAGGTCTGCTCCCCAGAAACCTTCTCTGGAGATAGAAAGCTCTTTCGCCAGTTCATCAGCTCGTGCCGTCTAATGTTTGAGTTACGCCCCCGCACCTACTTCTCCGATAGAGTCCGTATTCTGACCTTAATCTCCTACCTTAAAGGAGAACCCAGAATTTGGGCTGACGCCTACTTAGAAGAGCATGGGGACCTCCTGGGTGCATTCGACACATTCCTGAATGAGATGTCGCTATTATATGATGACCCTAATAAGCAACTCACTGCAGAAAACTCGATCAGAAATCTCAAACAAGGGAAAAGACCAGTTGAGGACTATATATCTGAATTCAAATGTTGGTGCAGGGAGACCCAGTGGTCAGACATTGCTCTCCGAAATCAGTTTCGCTTAGGCTTAACGGATGCGATGAAGGATGAGATTGCCCGTGTTGAAATCCCAGCAACTTTAGAAGATCTTATGCATCTCTCCATTTCAATTGATCGACGCCTCCGAGAGAGGAAGGCCGAACGAGCTAATACATACCTCCCAATACCTTTCAAGAGGTCCGGATCACCCCCCAAGGGTGTGCCTATGGAACTCGGTGCCATTAAAGGACCTTTGTCCTCCGCTGAGAAGCAACGCCGCAGGGCTCAAAACCTCTGCCTATACTGCTCAGCCCCAGACCATCTTGTGTCCAACTGTCCCCTCCTTAAGAGGAACTCAGAAGGTAATTTTCTTCACATTAACAAGCCCATTTATAGTAGAACAACCTCTAACCAATACATTTTCTTTCCCCTTACCTTACAGTGGGATCAAAAAAGGACTAACATTAACGCAATGGTTGACAGCGGTGCCTGTGGTAATTTTATAGATTCAAAGGTTTTAGAATCTAATAAAATTCCTTATGTGTGTAAGCAATTTCCTGTGTCTCTCACTTTTATTGATGGTTCTAGCTCCTCCTCTGGCCCTGTTTTACTCCAAACTATCCCCCTCCTGGTGACCTGTGCAACTGGCCATACTGAGACTCTAGTCTTCGACGTTATTACGCCACCTGTATTCCCAATAGTTCTCGGCCTACCATGGCTACGCCTTCACCAACCTACCTTCCAATGGTCAACCAGTTCCTTAACCCTACAGTCCAATTACTGTAAGGAAACTTGCTATCCAATTTATTCGATCTCATCTACGGAAATTCATCAGGCTATTCTCCCAGCTTATTTACAAGATTTCGCGGATGTCTTCTGTAAGGCCAATGCTGAACAACTCCCCCCACACCGCATTTACGATTGTCCTATTGATCTCATTCCAGATAGTCAAATCCCTACAGCACGAATCTACCCATTGTCACAACCAGAGCTCGTACACCTCAAAGATTACCTCGACGAGAACCTCAAGAAAGGTTTCATCAGATCTTCCACCTCTCCAGCAAGCGCAGCAATGTTCTTCGTTAAAAATAAGGACAATTCCCTCAGACCAATTATTGACTACCGATCTCTTAATAGCATCACTATAAAGAATAGATATCCCCTACCATTAATCCCAGAACTTATCGAGCGTCTCCAATCCGCCAAAATTTTCACAAAACTAGACCTCAGGGGTGCCTACAATTTGATCAGGATCCGTCCGGGTGATGAATGGAAGACTGCTTTTAAAACTCGGTACGGTCTCTATGAATATTTGGTAATGCCATTTGGCTTGTGCAATGCACCCGCCACATTTCAGTGGTTCATCAACGATATTTTTCGCGACTTGCTCGACATCTGTGTTGTTATTTACCTGGATGACATCTTAGTTTTTTCTGACACTCCCGAGGAACACATCAAGCATGTGCGTTGGGTCTTGGCCAGACTCAGAACCCACTCCTTATTCGCAAAACTCGAAAAATGTGTTTTCTCCCAATCTAGTATCTCCTTCCTCGGATATCTTATTACTCCTAAAGGTATCCAGATGGACACCTCCAAAGTCGAGTCCATCCTATCCTGGCCGGTTCCTCATTCGAGGAAGGCTCTTCAGCGATTCCTAGGATTTTCTAACTATTACAGAAAATGTATTAAAGATTTCTCAACTATTGTAAAACCACTAACTGCTCTAACCAGCACAAAGACACCTTTTTCTTGGTCTGAAGAGGCACAGAGATCCTTTGACACACTCAAGCTTAAGTACACCTCTGCTCCAATACTTCAAATCCCTAACCCTCTTTACCATTTCACATTAGAGGTTGATGCCTCACATTTCGCCTTGGGAGCTGTACTTTCCCAAAGACCAACCTTATCCGATCCTTCGCATCCAGTTGCCTTCTACTCCAGGACCTTAACACCAGCCGAGAAGAACTACCCTGTTGGGGAAAAGGAACTCCTCGCTATAAAAGTTGCTTTAGCTAATTGGAGGTTTCCACATACCCTATCACAATCCTCACAGACCATCGCAATTTACAGCATCTCAAGGCCTGTAAGACCCTGTCCTCTCGCCAAGTTAGATGGAGCCTATTTTTTGACAGATTTAATTTCGTCATTTCCTATCGACCAGGTACACAAAATGTTAAGGCTGACTCTCTTTCACGGATGTACGAAGACCAAACAACTGAGATTCCCCCACTTTCCATTATTTCTCCCAACCGATTCATTGGGGCATCTACCACTTTTAAACAGTTGCTTACTCAAAGTCTGTCCAAGGATCCTTCCCAATTACCAAAAGGTCTCATAAGACAACCTAATGGGCTATACACCTTCAACAACAAGATTTACATTCCACCTGATTTACAACTCAAACTCCTTAAACAACTCCATGATTCTCCACTGGCGGGTCATCCTGGTGTTAGCAAAACCATTCACCTTGTCAAAAGAGATTACTGGTATCCCCACTTATCCAAAACTGTTCAAAATTATGTCAGTTCATGTGTGATTTGTGCCACCAATAAACACTCAAGGAAACCTCCCTACGGTCTTCTAACTTCTATCCCAATACCCGACAGACCATGGGATGTCATATCCTTGGATTTCATAGTCGATCTTCCGAAGTCACAAGGAGCTAATACCATCATGGTCACAGTTGACTTATTAACGAAGATGGCTCACTTTATTCCCCTAAAGAAATTACCAACATCTTTAGAGACAGCGAAAGCTTTCATCTCCCACATTCTTAAGCTTCATGGATTACCTTCCCAAATCATCTCAGACCGTGGCTCCCAGTTCATTTCCAAATTCTGGAGAGCCCTCTGTCACGCCTTACGAATAGATCATCGAATGTCAACTGCCTACCATCCTCAGACAAACGGGCAAACTGAGCGTGTCAACCAGACACTGGAACAGTACCTACGATGCTATTGCACTCATCTGCAGGACGACTGGTTCCATCTACTGCCACTTGCGGAATTTGCGTATAACAATGCCACAAGCTCTTCCTCTCTTTTCTCACCATTTTACGCAAATTACGGTTTCCATCCCAGCAGTTTACCATCTTCTTCCCTTACTAATAATGTTCCAGCTGCGCAACATTATCTTCTGACCCTGAAGAAGACTCTCAGTACTCTTCGCTCCAATCTTGAAGCGGCTCAACAAAGACAAAAAAAATACTATGATGCTCATAGAAGACTACCCCCTACATACAAGGTTGGTGATTTAGTCTGGCTTTCCACTCGGAATTTACGCCTTAAAATACCGTCAAAGAAACTCGGGCGTCAATACACTGGACCTTTCCCAATTTCCCATATCATCAATAACAATGCTGTCAAACTACTTCTACCTCCAGAATGGAAGATACATCCCTCCTTCCATGTATCACTTATCAAACCCTTCACACCTAATCCATACCCTAACAGAGATCCTCAATCCCCTCCTCCTGTCGACGTGCTTGGTGAGACCGAGTATGAGATTGAAAAGATTCTTGATTCTAAAAAACAGGGTTCCTCCCTTCTATACTTGATACGATGGAAGGGATATACACATCTTGATGATTCCTGGGAAGACTCTTCACATATTCATGCTCCCCGACTTCTTAGGCAATTCCATCATAGGTATCCTGATCGACCAGCTCCTACAGGGTGCACTATTGGTGCCCCCTTGAGGGGGGGGGTATGTAACGTTACTGCCGTTACTATCCGCAATCCGAGCGCAGCTGTATCTTTTTCTGACAGCTGCGCTCCGTTCTGTGACCTGTCCGCGTCACTTTCGGTGCGCGGACGTCTGCGCTCCACGCTGGAACGCGGAAGTGCGTCCCAGCGTGCGCGCCCATCTCCTTCACAATCACCCGGGCTATTTAAACCCCTAGGTTCGGCGGCAGGGTGTTCGGTTATTCTTGTTGAACCCCTGGCGCCACCTGGGATCCCTGCAAGCTGCCTCACCCCTGCTGTCTCTTCACACCAGAGGACTCCCAACTTGCCTGAACTACCTGCCCTGTCTGAATCCAGCTAAGACCTCCAGATCCCCACCTAGTGGATTTTCTTCATGGAACCTGCATCTGCATAAGGAGAGATCAAGCTGACAGGATTAACCCCTGGCCTCAGCCAAAACTGCAAGTACCCTGTTACCAGGAAATATCAATCATACTAACAGTAGTATTCCCTATGTAGAAGGACTGTGTGTATTCTCTCTGTAGCTACTAATCATCACTTGGAGACCTCTCATATTCTATGCATGTCTGTAGATACCGCTGACACTGGGTTTTAACCCCTACTTATACGAGCTCAGCTTATGTTAAATTCATTACCTTACCAAGCAGGACTGCCATATACTTCTTAAAAAAATTATACTTTGTTAATTGAATACTAGCCTATGATTTAATAAGCTACGTTTTACTATTTTGTTCCACCGGAGGTTGTGATGATTTAACCTCAGCTCTCAGTTCATCCTGAGAGAGGTTGGTGGTTGACCTGAGAAGCCTCTAAAGCTGGAATCCACACATAAAGCCTAAAACCCGAGTTTAACCGCAGAGGCGTTACATTGGCTGACATCATTGGCTAAAAAATGGTCTTGGTGTTGTCACGCTATCCCCTCCCATTTGTTTACATGGCAAGGGATTCCCAGCCATGAATGGGCAGGGTGATGTCACTGGTTGCTAAGGATGCACTGAACCATTGACAGGGGAAAAGGGAAGCTGTCCTACATAGTAGCAGCAAAAAAATTACCACTATTTATAGCGCTCAGCTCCCGCCAAACACAAATTTTGAATGAACTTCCAGACTGAGCTTTGATCTCCTCCCTACTCTAGACTAGAAAACTGATTTTTGCTGGTATTAAGAATTACATTTTAAGGCTGGGTTCACACTTATGCAAATTTTATGTGGAATTCCCGGCATCCAATTTGCATAACAGGAGACTGTGACCGGCTCTCAATGGAGCCGTTTCACTCACCTCAGGAGCAGCTAGGAGCAGCTGCAGTCCGCAGTGGAAAGGGGTACTGTACATCTTTAGCTCCATTTCAGATCTGAATTCAGGCAAAAATTCTGACCTGATTTGCACCTGAAATGGAAAACGGACGCACCGGATGTCACAATGTACAGTATAAGATTTCCTATCATCTGTGTCCTGTCTTGCCACACAGAGTTAATCCAGCTCCTCTTTTATTGTTCAGTGAAATAAAATGAACTTGCAGAGAAAAACCTTAGTCCGTTCCGCTCCCTTGCTGTGAGGGACAGGTTATTTACACTCATTCACTAGCCTGGAGACAGGCATTATTTTTTAATTCCCACCCCACTCCTTTTCTGAAGTAATGTTGTTACTTTTTTGGATTTTGTCTGGATGTTAGTGATCATAACAGAAGTCAGTTAGTGACATCACGACTCCGCCCACCAAGCTCCAGACAACAGATCCACCCACAGAATCTGCAGTTTTTCAGTTCTCATAACAGACAGAGGGGAGATATTTGACAGGTAAGAAAGGATATATGCAAGAAAGGATGAGAGTGGGTTTACATCCACTTTAAGGGTTTTGTTACAAAACATTTGGATGAAAATATTTTTACCTTTTTCCACAAACTTTGCAAATACCAAAGTCTTTGCCTTTTAGTTTTTTTTTTAATTGGTCATTAAACATAAATTAACCAATAATGACATTTAGAAAATTATAACAGGGTACTTACTATGACTTAGCTACATATTTAGTAAATGCAATATATATAGATATTCTAAGTTTATACAACAAACAAATAGAATCCTTCTAATTTATGCCGTTAATTTTGGTTCTTAGATAATAATCAGCCAAGAATAGACTTATTCATCCCTAGGGGATCAAACTGTAAATAGGTCTACTCATAAAAAAAAGTCACTTAATAAACCCATGCAAGGTTTTGAAACAAACAATATAGAAAATGTAATTAGTATAAGTCTCTACAGGAAATCTAATGTTATTGCGACTGGACCCGTGCTCGATATCTGCCACTTTTAGCTTAAGTTGTTTAATTTCTTCTACCAGCTCAAAATGGGAGTCTACCAGATCATTATAGGCGTCAGTGACATCAACCGTTTTATTTTTTATATCATCAGCCAACTTTTACTAAACCTTCTATTACCACATTAGTTTTGTGCATAGAGTTATATAGTAGGTGAGGTTGAAAAAAGACACAAGTCCATCAAGTCCAACCTATAAATGACTGCACATCTTGTTGAATTGCTCCTCTCAGGGACAGAAGCATTTATTTAATGTCTGTGTCAAGTATAGCCTGACCTAATGTGGGGAAGGCAAGAAGTTTTTCAGCACAGGGGTTATCAAGAGATGGCTTGTTATGTTCAAGTATTGAACCACTGGCATAGTCTTCTGAGGGGGAACTCCTTCTTCTCTGCCTTTGAGGGCCATTCATTTTTTTCACCATGTCAGGGTCACTGAATTGTGTGCCTTGATCAGTGTTTATAATTGAATGCAGAGGCCGTGCGGGACGTCATAACATCGCGCCTGGCCTCTGAACGTTCATAGAGACTCTGGTGACCATCTGGTCTGCCGAAAATCTCTATCGTAAACATCTGGGACCAGCGGACCCTGTCTTCGAATGGAAGTGGTGAGCGGGTGGCAAGAGGGGGGAACTTCCCTTCTCGCTGTCGTAAGAATGATCAAGCGGCAGAACAGTAGTAGTAGTATGATCGTTCTTATGGTGTAGGGAATCGCCGTCTGAAAAAGCCGATATCTGAATGATGCCTGTAGCTGCAGGCATCTTTCAATATACCCGCATAAAATCAAGGACGTCGTATGAGGACCGGTGGGCGGGAAGTGGATAAAGACCCTTGCAGGGATTTTAAGGCTACCATGCATTTAAGCTCCCCAAGCTGGTATCTGGAATTTAACCCCCTGAGCGGTATTCCTGAGTCGGCTCGGGGTGGAATTTCAGCATGAATAGCGGTATCCCCGAGCCAGACTCGGGATCGCATCGCAGTATCCACAGGCAGAGGTTACTTACCTTGTCTCTGGATCCTGCGATGCCTCCCCGCTGTGTGATCGAGCTGTGTCTCCTCGCTCGATTCACATAGTGCCGAGTGCCGCCGAGCTCCATTCCCTGCAACGTTACGACACACGGGGGTGGAGATCGGAGCCAAATTCAAATAAGTAAATACACAGTACACATACAGTATACTGTAATCTTATAGATTACAGTACTGTATGAAATACATACACACACCCTTTGTCCCTAGTGGTCTGCCCAGTGTCCTACATGCACTTTTATATTATAAATGCTGTTCTTTCTGCCTGGAAACTGGAGATTGTCCATAGCAACCAAAAAGTGTCCCTTTATGTCAAAAGTGGTTTAATAAAATAGCGATAATAAATTAGAATCACTTGCAGAATTGAGTAATAGTGATTTGTGGGGAAATTCGTCATCAAACAATAAAAGTAATGACAGTGACAATTCTACAACTGAGCAAAATTTTAGTGTTTTTGATTTGATTACATTATTGAATATATTTTTTTTATAATTACATTATTATTTGTTATAATTATTTATAGTTATTGATATTATAATTTATGATTTTGTTTTTCAAACTTTATCATACCCGGGATATCTACTAACCTCTTGTTTGGACAGATTTAAGTGAGTTATTCCTAAGAATTACAGGCCTGCAATATAAAACGCCAAATTTCCATGCAAAATAATGGTATCGTTTTCAACACCTAAAAATCTGACATAATCATACCACTAGGGAGGTTAAACAAAGGGGTGAGGATATTGGCTGACATCATTGGCTAAAAAATGGTCTTGCAATACTTGGTCAATGTCATTAGCCAAAAATGGTCATGTGGCCAAATTTGGTCAGTGTTGTCACGCTATCCCCTCCCATTTGTTTACATGGCAAGGGATTCCCAGCCATGAATGGGCAGGGTGATGTCACTGGTTGCTAAGGATGCACTGAACCATTGACAGGGGAAAAGGGAAGCTGTCCTACATAGTAGCAGCAAAAAAATTGCCACTATTTATAGCGTTCAGCTCCCGCCAAACACAAATTTTGAATGAACTTCCAGACTGAGCTGGGATCTCCTCCCTACTCTAGACTAGAAAACAAATTTTTGCTGGTATTAAGAATTACATTTTAAGGCTGGGTTCACACTTATGCAAATTTTATGTGGAATTCCCGGCATCCAATTTGCATAACAGGAGACTGTGACCGGCTCTCAATGGAGCCGTTTCACTCACCTCAGGAGCAGCTAGGAGTAGCTGCAGTCCGCAGTGGAAAGGGGTACTGTACATCTTTGGCTCCATTTCAGATCTGAATTCAGGCAAAAATTCTGACCTGATTTGCACCTCAAATGGAAAACGGACGCACCGGACCCCAGCCACAGCTGGTGTGAACCCGACCTTAGGCAGATTTATAAAAAATAATGAGACATCTGTTAGTAGATGTGACGGTTGTTTGGGCAAATTGTTATAGAAAGCCCAACAAACTGTCAATTCATTAAAAAATGTATTTTATTTACAAAGCAGAGACTCTTAACCTAGACATAGAAAATATATCTACACAATTTAAACATACATTGAGCATCTAGTCTTACTATTGTGCTAAATTGCACTATAATGATCAATAGTTCCAGAGTACACTATTAGAGCCACACTTATGTGATGTCCATGTTCTGTAAGCAGTCAGTATAATGGTTGACAAAGAGAACTGACAATTTTAGAAGATGAGACATACATCATTTTACATGATTTGAACCACAGAACTAAAATCTTTGAATTTCATAAAGGCATTACCTACAGTACTTGCAGCTTTGATCTTATTCTTGACATAGGTGTGACTTGCTTGGTTGTCTCCCACCAGTATCACACTGAGATGAGGCCTTTGGTTGCCAAGGAACAACCAGGATTCTACATCTTTCTGGATCTCTTTTTTAATTTCTTTGGCAAGTTTTGTTCCTGAGATAATTTGCGCTTTGGACCTGCAGAACATTCTAAATAGTAAAACATAGTAAGAATGACTATATATATATATATATATATATATATATATATATATATATATATATTTTTTTTTTTTGCTGTACAAATCTACAGTTCCTTGGTTGCTTTATGTCAGCCACCTTACTAGATGTGGTTTTAAAGGGGAACGACAGGCTACCAATTGTAAGACATTAGTAGACCAATGGTAAATACTAAATTTGGGGGCACATAGGTGTTTATTTACTAAATTAGGCTCAATAGGCTGTCACTTTGCACAAATAGCTACACTATGCAAGAAAATTATCCTCAGAGCTTAGTGAATTATGTGAAGCTCTGCTGACTTCCATCATCCAATCATGTGAAAACAAGAAATGTTTTTGTTATTCTTTGCAAAGTGAAATTTTCACCACATTCACTAAGAACAGTGCAACATTCCTTGCAAACTAAACAGCCTATTTTCTTTTAGTAAATCAACCCCACAGTGTCTATGTGGGAAGGGAGACCTTTAAACATAACAGGTCAACAAAAGAAACCTCAAACAGTGGTAACAGTAAAATTAAATTGAATGAAAAACAAGTGAGATGGAAAACCCTCCAGAACCCTTCAGGGGACATGGTATTTATTGGAATACTTATGTGTTTATTTTCCATATTTGTGTACCGTTTTTCCTTTTTTTAACATTCATATTTATACTTTTTTTGTATTTACTTATTTTGTTCATTCATTTTTTGGCAATTCATTAAAAATACAGGCATACCCCACTTTTAAGTACACAATGGGGTTTATTTACTAAACCTGGAAAGTGCAAAATCAGGCTCACTTCTGCATACAAACCAATAAGCTGCCAGGTTTTATTACCAAAGATTAATTGAACAAGCTGGGGTTAGAAGCTCATTGGTCTCTATGCAGAAGTGAGCCTGATTTTGCACTTTCCAGCTTTAGTAAATAAACCCCGTTGTGTACTTAAAAGTGGGGTATGCCTGTACGCAAATAAAAATGTGAAGGTCTGTGTTTACCCTCTGCCATAGAGGGGGAGATCCTATTTGTACAGGTAGAATAATATGGGTAATATTTACTGTTTGTTGTTGGCTTGTTGGCCTTTTCTTTTGTAAAGCCAGGTGCCGCTATTTTATATGTTTTTATCATGGAACATACTGATTTAGGATGTTTTGCATTATATGGATATGCAATGTATGTCTCATTTGTGTTGACACAATAAAACTTTTTCTGATTTAAAAAAAAAAAAATGTGAAGGTAAAATAATTTTTTTTTTCATGTAAACTCATGTTTCTCTTTGCATTGTAATCATTTTTTGAGGGGTACTAAAATACCATATAATAAATTGTTAGATTGTCTTACTGAACCTTGATGTTTGCAGCCCACAAGACAGGAATTCCTTGGAGCTTCTGCTTGATTGAAATGCCATTCTATAATATGAAAGCAAAGATAAGCGATTACTTTACAGCTTTAAGAAAATTTAATTGAACAACGTTATCTTTTGCATAGATTTTCACTCAATATTTAAAATTTTACATTATCAATGGCTCCACAGAAGCGCTAGCTTTGGAGATTGTGGTCTACTTAACTGACAAAAAGTTTATGCTGAGATAACACCTATTCATTCCTGACATTATAACAGATTGGATTTATTATATTTTAGTGGAATTCCAAATGATGTACATGTTCCTGTTTATCTGCTGTCTCAGTCTTTCTTTTAGTAATGACTACAATCATAGAGCAGAACCATCAACATAAATCAAGTGGCTCAAGAACAGATGAGGGAAAAAGGAAGGTCATCTGTACTTAAGCATTTATAACAGCAGAATCATTTGTTTTATCAAAGTTTCACAGCTTACGTAAGCATAACCACAGTTACTTACATTGAGTAAATATAATATAAAATATAAAAAGTTAGTACACCCCTCACATTTTTGTAAACATTTTATTATAGCTTTTCATGTGACAACACTGAAGAAATGACACTTTGCTACAATGTAATGTAGTGAGTGTACAGCTTGTATAACAGTGTAAATTTGCTGCCCCCTCAAAATAACTCAACACACAGCCATTAATGTCTTAACCGCTGGCAACAAAGTAAAAATGTCCACATTGGGCCCAATGTATCAATATTTTGTGTGGCCACCATTATTGTCCAGCACTGCCTTAACCCTCTTGGGCATGTAGTTCACCAAAGCTTCACAGGTTGCCACTGCAGTCCTCTTCTACTCCTCCATGACAACATCACGGAGCTGTTGGATGTTAGAGACCTTGCACTCCTCCATCTTGTGTTTGAGGATGCCTCAGAGATGCTCAATAGGGTTTAGGTCTGAAGACGTGCTTGGCCAGTCCATCACCTTTACCTTCAGCTTTTTTTTAGCAAGGCAGTGGTCGTCTTGGAGGTATGTTTGGGGTCATTATCATGTTGGAATATTGTCCTGTGGCCCAGTCTCCAAAGGGAGGGGATCGTATGTCACAGTACATGTTGGCATTCATGGTTTCCTCAATGAACTGTAGCTCTCCAGTGTCAGCAGCACTCTTGCAGCCCCAGAACATGACACTCCCGCCACCATGCTTGACTGTAGGCAAGACACACTTGTCTTTGTACTCCAACCCCTGTTTGCTGCCACACATGTTTGACACCATCTGAATCAAATACCTTTATCTTGCTCTCATCAGACCACAGGACATGGTTTCAATAATCCATGTCCTTAGTCTGCTTGTCTTCAGCTTGTTGGCGGGCTTTCTGGTGCATCGTCTTTAGGAGAGGCCTCCTTCAGGAAAGACAGCCATGCAAACCAATTTGACGTAGTGTGCAGCGTATGGTCTGAGCACTGACAGGCTGACCCTGCACCCCTTCAACCTCTGCAGCAATGCTGGCAGCACTCATACCATTATTTCCTTAAGACAACCTTTGGATATGATTCTGAGCATGTACACTCAACTTCTTTGGTCAACCATGGTGAGACCTGTTTTAAATGGAACCTGTTCTGTTAAACCGCTGTATGGTCTTGGCCATAGGCTCAGTTTCAGGGTCTTGGCAATCTTATTATAGCTTTTATATCTTTATGTAGAGCAACAATAATTTTTGTTCATATCCTCAGAGAATTCTTTGCCATGAGGTGCCATGTTGAACTTCCAGTGACCAGTATGAGAGAGTGAGTGCGATAACACCAAATTTAACATACCTAGGACTGTTGTACCTAGGACTACAGGGCTACAGAACGAGTAGCTGGAAGAGCAATTTTAATTCTTATGTTTAATATTGTGGCATAATGCACTAAGCTAGTGCCCACTCTTTTGTTTGTTCTTTGCTATGCAAATTCACTCTGCAGCTAGACTTCTCATAGACAAGAGATTTCACATCCAGATTGGCAGACCATGAGAGATTTGCCATTGTTTCAATCACCCCACCATTGTCCCTGTTGGAACTTTTAATCTTAGCTCAGGCAACATAAACCACTTCCCACCCGGCCTATAGCAAAATGATGGTCAGGCAATCGTTCAGTTATCCTGACCAGACATCATATGACATCTGTCAGGATAACTGCTGATGTGCGACCCTGGGGTCTAACACACCGCTACACCAATCATGCTAAAGAGCCTCTGACGGAAGCTCTTTACCACGTGATCAGCCATGTCTAATCACGGCTGATCACAGTGTAAACAGGAAAAGCTATGTATCGGCTTTTCCTCACTCGCGTCCGACAGTCGCAAGTAGGTGAGAGGCGGCTCTCCTGATAGGGGGGTCTGCACTGACTGATTATCAGCGCAGCCCCGTGGATGCCCACACTGGACCACCAGGGATGGCCACCACAGATGGATGACCAGGTATGTCACCCATGGCCACCAGATGTCTCCTTATCAGTGATGCCCATCAGTGCCATCTATCAGTGTCCATCAGTGCCACCTATCATTGCCCATCTGTGCCCATCAGAGCACATCCTTGCCACCTATCAGTGCCACCCATAAGTGCCCATCAGTGCTGCATATCAGTGCCTCATCAGTGCCCATCAGTGCAGCCTCATCAGTGCCTGTCAGTGAAGGAGAGAACTTACTCATTTACAAAATTTTATAACAGAAAAAAAAAGGAAAACTTTTTTTCCAAATTTTCTGATTTTTTAGTTGTTGCACAAAAAATAAAAGCCCCAGCAGTGATCAAATACCTCCAAAAGAAAGCTCTATTTGTGGGAACAAAATGATAAAAAATTTGTTTGGGTGCAGTGTAGCATGACCGCGCAATTGTCATTCAAAGTGTGACAGCGTTGAAAGCTGAAAATTGGCCTGGGCAGGAGGGGGGGATAGTGCCCAGGATTGAAGTGGTTAAGCTTAAATGTGTAGTAAAATAATATACATTTTCTGTGAAACACATAGGAACATTTTTAAAAAGTTAAAGTATCCTCAAATTGTATGCATAGCCTGAGGACTGGGATATTGCTCTTACTCCCATCACAAACCCCTTTTAACACAATTCAAGTAGAAGTTGCCTTTTTTTTTAGTATGCTTGTAGTACTGTCTGTGCTCAGTGTACTATAGGATCTATCTGTCTGGTCAAGACAACCTAAAATTTAAAGGTAGAGAAGAAGATTTTTTAAGAAACCAAAGGATATCTTCATTTTTGTGTTGCTGGGTGTCAAATGCTCTGTGAGTTCCATGCAAGCACAAAGGAATACACTGTAGCAAAATGTACACACGCCATTATATACAGTGGCTATAAAAAGTCTACACACCCCTGTTAAAATGTCGGGTTCTGTGACAAAGATAAACCATTTGAAAACATTTTCCACCTTTAATATGACCTATAAACTGCAACTCAATTGAAAAACAAACTCCCGTATTCTTCATATGTCTGGGCTATGGGGTAGAGTGGCAAGACGGAAGCCTTTTCTTACGAAAAGTAAAACATCCAAGCCCGACTAAATCTGAAGTCTCCCAAAAGCATGTGGGGAAATATGTTATGGTCTGATGAAACCAAGGTTGTACTTTTTTGGCTACAATTCCAAAATCTATGTTTGACGCAAAAACAACACTGCACATCACCAAAAGAACACCATACCCACCGTGAAGCATGGTGGTGGCAGCATCATGACTTGGAGCTGTTTTTCTTCAGCTGGAACAGGGGCCTTAGTCAAGGTAGAGGGAATTATGACCAGTTCCAAATGCCAGTCAATATTGGCACAAAACCTTCAGGTTTCTGCTAGAAAGCTGTGCATGAAGGGGAACATCACCAGCATTAAGACGACCCAAAACATACATCCAAATCAACAAAGGCATGGCTTCACCGGAAGAAGATAAAAGTTTTGGAATGGCCCAGCCAGAGCCCAGACCTGAATCCCATTGAAAATCTGTGGGGTGATCTGAAGAAGGCTGTGCACAGGCTGTCCTCGCAATCTGACAGATTTGGAATGTTTTTGTAAAGACGAGTGGGCAAATATTACCAAGTCAAGATGTGCCATGCTGATAGACTCATACCCAAAAAGACTGGCTTCTGTAATAAAATCAAAGGTGCTTCAACAAAGTATTAGTTTAAGGGTGTGCACACTTATGCAACCATATCATTTTATTTTTTCATTTTTCCCCTCCACCTAAAATATTTCAGTTTGTTGTTCAACAGAGTTTTACAGTTTATAGGTCACATTAAAGGTGGAACCAATCTGAAAATATTTTTGTTTGACTCATTTTTTTTTTTTTACATCACAGAAACCTGCCATTTTAACTGGGGTGTGTAGACTTTGTATACTCACTGTTTACTGTATTCAGTATACATTATCAGACAATGAAAAGCACTGTATAGCTACTATCTATAAATATCAAAAATTCAGATTATTCTATGATAGCAATAGAGTTCATGATCAAATTAAAGCAGCTTTATTATTGTCCTGTACAATTCTATAAATGGAAATAAAACACAGTGCAGGGCAAAAATTAGGTTGTAAATAAAAGGGTTGCCATATGGAAGGGTTGTGCTTTCTCTACATCTCCAGCTCTGCAGTCATCAGTTAAAACTAGTGGAGTGTGAAGGAAAAGCTGCAGAAGCAATAAACATTATTATCCCTTCATAATAATCTGTGCCAGAAAGACAAAGCCATTTCTACACTGTTAACAGAAGAAAACCACTGGGAATTAAACATGAGCACCTATGTAAAAAGTACGGTTATATTAAATATAAATGCAAAGCACGCAATACATGATGTATGCATTCTGTAAGCGTAGAATGTGCATACAAGCAAATAAATTATAATTAAATGTGTATTCATCATAAATACCTAAAAGGAGTGTACTTTTTCTCAGGGAATTATCTGGATCTATGCTATGTCTGAGAAGTTATGATTACAATTGAAAAATAAATTATTATTTTTTTATTTGCAAGTGTAAATAATGCTTTATACTATTATATTCGTTATTTAAATAGGAGAGAGTATGTGTGGAAAGGAATTCTGTATCAACCTAACCATAGTGGCATAGAATGTTCCTATTTGAGTGTACATAGAAGTGTATTTAAAGTCCCAAACAGACTCTCCTTTTGCTCCAATTTATTATATTTGTTATATTTCATTTTATGTAAATATTTGATTTGTAATATTTTTTTATAATATTCCGTTGGCCATTTGTCTATACAAAAAGCTGAGTGTTCTTCCAATTCCCACATCGAGAACAAACATTTAAAAAGCCTCCTTCTGCAGATGGGCTTACACACAGTCCCAGGTGTATATATATATGTGTATATATATATATATATATATATATATATATACATTCATATATTTACAAACACACAAATATATATATATATATATATATATACACACACACACACACATAGTAAATCAGGCAGCCCAGGGTGACCTTTTTGCTTGTCAAGTGGAAAAAACTATAAGCATATTCACATGCAGTCAGTCCAGTAACCTGGCTAAGCTCTCACCTGCTACATGCCATGTCTGTGTCATAGCCTCTACTCCAGGTAGTCATTCTGGCGTTTGCAATTCCATATTTTGTCCTCTGTAGAAGACGAATTCCAGTAAATGTAGAGGCCATGAGCTATGCGTGCAATAAGAGAACACACCGAGAACAAGGGTATACAAGAGGAGGAGTGGGTTAGATTATCTCCCCCTGCAGCAGTAAAACCATCATGAGAATCATTTGCAATACAGTCAATGGTACCTTCAAGCATCACTGACTGATGAGGGTTGAAGCAATGTATAAACTGTGTGGGAAAAATAACTCCACCCCTCTATAGCAATGATTGGATAATGGACATACCTGCACAGAAAAAAAAAAGCCAGTAATGTTACATGGTGCTTGGTCCATTGCAAAGGTGTACAGTTTTCTTCATTGTTCAGTTATTATAAACTAGGCAGAGCTACGTAAAAAGGCAGACACAGATACTATGACACAGAGTACAGTTTTTATTTTGTCATTTTTAGGTGTGTGTGTGACACGGAGTGCTACTACCAACTATACCATGACCTAGATAAATAAAACATTTATAGGCATACTCATTTACTGCATTCCCAATTGTGTGAGACACTTAGCCCAGGTTCACACTGGGTACGATTTAGTTAGATTTGAGATGCGATTTCACATGTGAAATCGCATCTCAAATCGGCGGCAATTGCCGGCAATGACACCGTCCTAATCGGTGCGACTCCGCATCTGCGGCGCTGCACCGATTTCAAAAAGTAGTTCCTGTACTACTTTTTGCGATTTCAGGACGCGATTTACATTGACATCTGTGCAGAACTCTGCACAAATGTCTCCTAAATCGCGCCGAAATCGGAACTGCCAGAGGGAGTGAAAGCGATTTCACTCCCGCAGCCCAGTGTGAACCAGGGCTAAAGGTGTTTTGTCTAACATACAAAGCTGTTTTTTTTTTTTTAATTTTAGTTTTTTTCTTGCTTTCTCAGTACGATGCCTTACATATCTCCTATTTTTTTAAATTGAATCATGTAGTATAATATCTTTTATTTAGTCTGCACTCTCAGTAGAGGTGTTTTGGTACTATTTTAGGGATGTCACACTTATTTTAAAGTGGAGGTTCACCTAAAAAAAAAAATGTATCATTGCATTTAGGCTATTTAGTAGAATGAGAATCGGCGTTTGTTTTTTAAAAATGCTAGTGGGACATACCTTTTTCTTTTTTTTTTTTTTTTTTAAAGTGTATTTTTGTGCGTGAACTCGAGAGAGAGGAGCCGGACTGCAGGAGTTGGGAGTAGGCAGACCCTCCCCCGGAGGCAATCGCCATCCTTCTCCATGCCCCTGGTGGCAATGGCGGGTGTGAGGGGGGCCTCCCACTCACCCCACCCTACCTGCTCCTCTTGGGAGCCGAACTGGGGCCCAACGGGACCCCAATGGGGCAGAGGGACTCCCCCTATGAGGGAGTGAGGGAGCCTAGCCCACCCAGCCAGCCCCGTAGGTCCTTCGCCTCTCTTTTATTTTTAGGAGACCGCATGGCCAAAGTGCGTGTGTTTTTAAACCAATTTCGTGTGCGTGCAAGTGTGGTGGTTTTTGTGGGGGGGGGGGGTGGGTCTACTAAGCACAGGCATACCTTGCATAGCACACCCACCGGGAGCCGGGCTGAGACCACCAAACTCAATTCACATGTAGCCGAGACCGGGATCCGAACCTTTGGCTGAGGAGGTGAACGGCTTGTCAGCGCAGTGCCAATCACGTTGAGCCACCACAGCTCCCTCTATACCTTTTTCTATATGGATGATCAACGCGGCTTCCGGGTATGGTCGTCGGGGCTGGGCGTTCCTAATTGATTGACAGGCATCCCGACCGACGCATACAGCGCATGACGAGTAGCCGAAAGAAGCCGAACGTCGGTGCGCAGGCGCCGTATAGAGCCGCACCGATGCTTGGCTTCTTTCGGCTACTCGTGACGCGTTGTATGCGTCGGTCAATCAATTAGGAACGCCCAGTCCTGGTGACCATACCCGGAAGCCGTGTTGATCATCTATATAGAAAAAGGTATGTCCCGCTAGCATTTTTTTAAAACAAACGTCGATTCTCATTCTACTAAATAGCCTAAATGCAATGATAAAAATTTGTTTTTAGGTGAACCTCCACTTTAACAGGCATTATGATAAAATGTAAAGCCCTATACCCACGACCAGAATTCCCGGCGGTATAAAGTCTGCCGGGAATCCCAACCGGGAAAACCGAGAACCTGCTCGGTAACTTTCCACGTGTACACACGAGAGGTTTTGCCGACATGAAAACTGTGGGGAGAGCTTTGGCTGGGAATCCCGGCCGTGTGTATGCTCCCTTGCAGTGTTTCCCCATAGCAAATTGCCGGGTTTAAAACCGCCAGGAATCCTGGTGGGAAAATAGAGATCAGGTTCTTTATTTTCCTGCCGGGATTCCCAGCAGTTTTCCTGTCTGGAAAACTGTGAGGAAGCATACACACAGTCGGTTTTCCTGGCCAAAAGCTCTCTCCGCAGTTTTCCTGACAGGAAAACTGGCCGTGTGTACAAGGCTTAGGAGTCAGTTCACATGGATTACCTTAGAGGTTATCACTACTTAAAATAACATTAGCTGTATCTTGGTGTTAGCTCTAGGGTTCTGTGGGATATCTATTGAGGAAAGCTATAAAGTAGGCTATTTGATGTGGTGATCGCAAGATAAAAAGAGTTATGGGAAAATAAGGCTTTTTTTAGCAGTTAAATGGAAGTTGATGCACTGCTGAGGGATATAAAGGAATGATTTACCTGATTTCCCTGGCTTTAGGATTTGCTATGAAAGTGAGAAATGTGGATATCTTCTGTTTTTAGGAAGATTTTACTGTGTCCTCCATTGGTTCAGTGAAGGACTTGTTGGTTACTTTTAGCACACTTGACCATTACCTTTCAGGGTATGCGTTAACTTTTACCAGTTAAATTGCTATTTCAGTGATTTTTATGATTGTAATATTTTTCAAAGAAAATTTTCATGAGATAAAATAAGCAATGGAGATAAAATAACTCATCCACCAATGCACATGGGAACTAGCCTGCCCTTCTACACATGTCCACTGGGTCATGAGGGTAAACAACATCATATCCCATGGAAGACTTCATTGTAGCACTTAAAGACACATCAGTCTCCTTTAGGCAAATGTTTTATTAGATAATTACATTTATGCTGAATACACATTCTCAAGCAGCACTCCATATACCAATTAATTTATCTACCAGAGTCTCACTGAGTTGACAGTGAGACATCTATAAGAGACATCTGTCCAACCCCTCTCCTCTCCTTAAAGGATCATAGCTCTGTGCTGCTGAAATATTTGTAAATGGACCCATTTCCATTTATTGGAAATGGGTCCAATACAAAAATGTAGATACTGAGATGATGATATATTAGCATTATTAAGTTTGTATTATGCTCTATTGCTGATACTGCAGGTTTACGAAAGGTCACTCTTGCCAAACCAAACTATTAACATTCTACAAGGAAGTGAGCTGCCATCTTAACAAAGATAGGATGGTGGATGTGGTGTATCTGGATATTGCAAAAGCATTTGATACAGTTTCCCACAAATGCTTAATCTACAAGCTGAGGTCTGTAGGCATGGACCATAAGGTATGTACCTGGATAGAAAACTGGCTAGGGGAGGCGCATGCGTGGGAGCTCCTAGGATGGCAGCTTAGGACCGGAGCTCTGCTCACCACCGGCTGTCAAACGCAAATATATAGAGTTTCAACCCGGATACAAACGACAAAAAGATATCCGAGGACTGCGGATTCAACAGTGAATCGGAAGATACCGGGTAAACTATTCCTTATTCAGGGGAATTATATACAGGAGCCTTGTAAAGAACGACAGCTGGGGACGGGGTGCCCACGCTGTTTCTTTTTTCTGACGAGAATTACAGGTTCTATATACCCGTTAAGAGCAGAGAAACAACAGTAGCGAATAGCTGACATACTGTGGACCCAGTTCATGCCGGGCAAATATTACAAAAAGAGCAAGAAACTTAATAAAAGGCTGGCTAAGAACAATTTACTTAAGATGGCCGCCGTACCTCAGACAAATACACTTGGTACAGTTGAGACCTCATTGACTGACAGACAAGCTATATCTTCTATAAGTCCTTCTATAGTACCTCAGACACCAAATTATGACACTTGCCCTATTCTCTCCCCTCCTGCATCATTTGAAATAAAAAATCTAATGGAGGCTGGTCATTTAACTCCTGAGGTAATTACCTCACAAAGTCCTGCACATATGAATACAAAGGCTGAACAGGCTCATGAGGTAACCTTCAATGTCTCTGAATTATTCACCAGAATTTCTGAAATGCTAGATAAAGGACTGGCACAAAATGCAGAAAGAATCACAGGAGAGATTAGGGCTGATTTTAAGAGCCTGGGAAGCAGAATAGAAAATATTGAACACAAACTGGAGGTTAATACAGCACGGACAGATCAGAACTCAGATCATTTGCAATTCATGCAGGAACAGCTGGAAGCTGCTCAGGCACGGATCGATGAATTAGAGAACAGATCAAGAAGAGATAATTTCAGGGTCAGAGGATTACCAGAATCTATCTCAGACGTGCATACAGCTATACAGGACATTATCAAAATCCTGATCCCATCTATACCAAACCACAAACTAGAATTTGACCGAGCACATAGGTCCCTGGGTCCTTTAAGAAAGGACGGTTTACCAAGGGATGTGGTAGTTAAACCACATTTCTATTCCATTAAGGAGGAAGTGATGAAACAGTCTCGCAAACATGAACAACTACAGTACCAAGGCGCCATAATTCAAATATTTTCTGATATATCGCCATATACAATACAGAGAAGAAGAGCTATGAAGCCCTTATTGTCTTCCCTCATGAAAAAGGACATAAGATACAAATGGGCCTTCCCCTTTGCTTTGAAATTTTCATTTAATGGCAGGCAGTATGTAGTACAGAATTTTCAGGAAGGTGAGAGACTATTATTGGACTTGAAGATTATTTCCTGCGAGCCAGAAATGGACACTACTCCTATCCAGCAGGGCTCTGCCAAAAGACAAACCTCTATCAGCCCGACTTCCTCTGCTTGGAGCAGAGTCAAGCACAGGAAGGTTAAAGATAACTTTGCAACCTGAAGAGAAGGAACATGTTTGTGGGTGTCTTTTCCCCTTTCTTCAAAGGGATGGTCACCGATGTCTCTTTTTCCCCTATTTTTCCATACCCAGGAAAATAGATCTCACCAAAGCTACATGTTAATACTTTCCTAGGAAATGTTTATATACATATGTGTATATGTATATATATGTATATTTCTATTTTATTTTTTATTTTTTTGTGTTTGTTGTTTTTTCTTAGGAAAGTTAAAATAGTTTATTGTCTCTTTTAATATGTCATACTGGGTTGAATTATTCATAACAGTGATTTACATTACAGTTTGTTGAGCTGTCGCTGGCAGCCGGTGGTGAGGCATTGGGCCTCAGCCTACCCCTTGGATCAACGTTCCGTCGCCCCGGGGAGTGGGAACATAGCCCCTTATTTTCTGGGCTATTCTATGGTCACGTGTTTGAATGGGGGAGGGGAAATACACCCTCCCCTCATTCTGGGTCATTTTTTGACCTTACGTTAATTTACATATGGATAAAATGTCTTTGTCTATTTTCTTTTTTCTCTATCATTTCTTTCTCTTCTGTTCACTCTTCCCCCCCGACCTACCTGCCAATGAGAGCTCCTACGTTTAAGTGTCTACAGTCATTATTTTGCAAACCTGATAATGTACCTAAGTTGTTTAATGTGTCTCATGATACGGATATTGTTTGGGAACGCATGAGAATTAGCTTTGCCAATTTTATATCCCATGGCTGGTATGGCTAATCCTCCTGCTCCCCTTCGTGTTGTTTCACACAACACGCAGGGGCTGAATTCTCCAGTTAAAAGACAAAAGGCGCTACAAGTCTACAAATCCCTTCATGCTGATGTGGTATTTCTACAAGAGACCCACTTCCCAAAGCGGTATACTCCCTCGTTCTTACATGCTCATTTCCCATTATTCTACCTGTCAAAGGCCAAAAATAAGACTAAAGGAGTGGCAATTTTATTCTCCAAACACTGCAAATTTAACTTAATTAAGGAATACGCGGACCCAGAGGGTAGATTCATTCTGGTAAAGTGCACTCTGGAAGGAAATACGTACACTTTTATATCATACTATGCTCCCAACCGGGGACAGAAGGGGTTCTTCTGCCAAATGCTTGAATCTCTCCAGCCTTTGGTAGATGGAGTCATAGTTATGGGGGGAGATTCCAATCTGGCTTTTGACTCTGGACTGGATAAATCCGGCCCAGCAAAGGCTAAATTAATTAATTAGACCTACTAAAACCAGTACCCAAGTCGCTTGCGTGCTTCACCAATATAGATTGACCGACATATGGAGAGAATTGAACCCAACTGCTAAAGATTTTACTCACTTCTCTAACCCCCACCAGTCGTATTCACGTATAGACCATATATTACTTTCCAATCACTATGTCCCCTTGGCCCAGAAGTCCTCCATTATGGACGTCCCATGGTCGGATCATTCCATGGTTCTTTTATCTCTAAGAAAAAACAGTTCTAATCAAAGAGTATCTCATTGGACCCTCAACCAGTCATTGTTGAAAGACCCAACTATAGCCACAGAGATTGAACAAGCTATAACAGATTACTTTAAAAATAATGACATAGAGGAAATCTCTCCAGAAACCTTATGGGCGGCCCACAAGGTGACAGTGAGGGGAAAACTAATACAGATCGCAGCCAGACAAAAAAGACTGAAGAGGCTGGAGGTGGAAGAACTTGAAAAGACATTTGACGATTTGAGCAAAAAGCATAAATTGGACCCCTTTGGTTTCCCAACTTCTAAATTGGACGCTGCCAGGACAGCTCTGAATCTTGCGCTTACGGTAAGAGCAGATGAGGCACTAAAATGGTCGGGAGCTAGATTTTATAGAAAAGATAAAATTGGTCCAATGTTGGCGCATAAACTATCCCCTAGACCAGGGATCTCCAAACTATGGCCCTCCAGTTGTTGCAGAACTACACATCCCATGAGGCATTGTAAAACTCTGACATTCACAGACATGACTAGGCATGATGGGAATTGTAGTTCTTGAACACCTGGAGGGCCATAGTTTGGAGACCCCTGCCCTAGACTAAGGCCGAGAGTCCTCCCTAAGATTAAACAAGCCAATGGCTTATTTACCTTGAACCCTCAGAAGGTGATGGATTCCTTCCAAAGCTTCTATTCAAAACTTTACGACTTTGAAACACTCTCCAATTCTAATAGCGTGGGAGAATTCCTAGATAGTTTGGACCTTCCCTCACTGGCGGAAGTGCATAGAGAGAAAATGGAAGCTCCCATCTCGATCGAGGAAGTTTTGGAAGTGATCAAAATGTTAAAAACAGATAAAGCTCCTGGACCAGATGGTTTCTCTGCTCCTTACTACAAGACTTTCTCGGCTCTTCTATCTCCATACCTTACTCGTTTTTTTAACCATTTAACGAAGGGGAATCCTATAGATATTCAGATGAATTCGGCATATATCTCTGTGATCCCTAAACCTGACAAGGATACCAGTCAAGTGGAAAACTATAGACCAATATCGTTGATTAACAATGACCTTAAAATCCTAACCAAAATAATAGCCAATAGACTAGCATCCTTCATTGGTCAGTATATACATAAGGATCAGGTGGGTTTCATTCCTGGTAGACAAGGCCCTGACCAAGTAAGGAGAGCGGTAGACATAATCTCCATATTGCAATCCGGTTGGATAGGAGATCAAAAACAAGAAGGGATGCTCTTATCATTGGACCTTCAAAAGGCCTTTGATTCGGTCTCCTGGCCATATATGTTTGAAGTTATGAGACGTTGGGGGTTTGGCTCAGGAGTCTTGGGCATATTATCTTCACTCTACTCTTCTCCTGAGGCTAAAATAAGACTGCAGGGACTATTTTCAGAATCTATTAAAATTAAAAGGGGAACCCGCCAGGGATGCCCATTGTCTCCTTTGATATTCGCAATTGTTATAGAATCTTTGGCAATAGCGATTCGGAATAACGCGAATATCAGAGGAGTTCAATGTACCCGTAAGGACCACAAATGTGCATTATTTGCGGATGACCTGCTACTATTTGTTACTTCCCCGATTTCCTCTATGTCTGAAATCTACTCTGTACTTGACAAATTCTCCAGGGCCTCTGGCCTTAAAGTCAATATGTCCAAATCTAGGGCCCTCAATGTCTCGCTTCCTGTAGATGTAGTTTCCTTACTACAAAAGAAATATGAATTTGGTTGGAATGGCTCATCTATCAAATACTTGGGTATCAATTTATCTTCGAAATTTGAGGATCTATATACAGCCAACTACCCTCCTATGTATAAAAAACTTGAATCTGATTTAGGTTATTGGGATACACAGAATATAGAATTAATATATAAAAGAAAAAAAGTCCATGAAAAGATAAACACCGGTGCTCCTGAGTCACAACAAGTTGATAGAAGTGGTCAAAAAACAAAACAAGTGTATCCTCCACCAAGCTTATAGAGTAGTCTCTTACCAGAAAGACAAAGGATCAGATACAGCATATACGGAGTTTCACTCGCGTGATGTCAGACCGTCACTCCCGGTAAGGGCTGGTAGCCAGGAACATGCAGCAGTAGGATGCCCACCATGCAAAAACAATCAAATGCTCCACATAGTGTATTAAACTTAATAAAATTTATTAAAAAAAGGGGAATAAAATGCACTTACAATTATGCAGTGAAAAAAACGCCTTAAGAATTAATGTGTCGGCCGGAACACAAGAAAAAACTTCAGGCACTCGTCCACTGGTGGAACATATGGGAACTGGGTGACAACAGCGCGTCGCTCGCCCTACGTCCGTTTCGATATAAACTATCGTCTATGAACGAAAATGTGAACAGGCCCCAGTAAGGAAGGGTGGTATTTCTGTAATTTACAAATCCCTTGCGAACAATGTCAATAAATTACCCTATATGCTAGCTTGGGAGAAGGAAATTCAGGATGAGTGGGATTTGGAAGATTGGGGAGAAAACTTCCATAGATCTATAAAGGGTATCATCAACATGTCACTCATAGAGGCGAATGTCAAAATATTTACTAGATGGTATCTAGTTCCTCTAAGACTGGCATCCATATATCCTTCATCCTCACCTCTATGCTTCAGAGGATGCCAAGGTGTGGGCTCCATGATTCACACCTGGTGGGAATGCCCAAGAATACAAGGTTTTTGGAGTAAAGTGTTCCATATAATTAGACGGATTACGGGTTGTAATATACATCAGTCCCCGGCGATTGCCTTACTGAATGGATTCATACCACAAGTATCAAAGGTTACCAGAAGGCTGATATGGTTTATCCTAACAGGAGCTAGAATCACTATAGCTGCAGCCTGGAAGAAACAGGCGGTCTCAATCTTAAGTATGAAAAGAAAGATCACCTGGATAATGGAACAGGAAAGGAGAATTGGCTCAATGTTGGATAGACTTACTCAGTTTAACGCAATCTGGGAACCATGGATAATGTACTTAGGGATCTCACACCCCATAAAGGGGTGATAACATAACTTACTGTAGGCTGATGTACACACCTGGCAGGTAGGATCTCTGTCTCTCTACCCTCTCACCCCTACCCTCTTTTTCATTCCCTCTCTTTCTATCTTTCTCACATTCCTCTTTTCCTTCTCTTCTACTTTTCTTCTCTATGTTCTGGTTTTATGCTGTGCTTGTGTTCAGGTTTTTTGTATAATCTGTGTTTGGGAAACGTTCTCCATATATATACACATGTTACGCCTCTATCATAGGGGTGGAGGAAGTTGAAGAGGGATCCTCCCTCTCCCTCTCTCTTCATCAAACTTGTTATTTATTCTTTTAGTATTAGGTTCATTTAATCAGTCCAGATATCATACACTTCGTACCAGAGGTACTTGAGAAGTTTTAAGTTTATGAAATGGAGGTACATCACGAAGTGGACTTCACAAAACTGTAATATTTATAATAACTTGCTAAGGGGGCGGGATGGTTTGGGGGAATTACTCTACCTCCCCGGGCACAGAGTGATCTCATTGGGGGTGTCAGTGGGGGTGGAGGGTGCCCTTCCCATCTCATTTCTATATATGTTGGACCAATAAGGTTTTGATTTATCCCAACTGCTGTAGACTAGGGACCCTAGACGGATTGATAGGAACTGCAGGATTTGGGGGAGGGTAGGGAGCTACCCCGGTTAGACTATATGGCTTAGGGTCAGAATTAACTCCCTTGTTGAACCTGTTTTCCTTTCATCGCAGATAGAATATTATTTAGGTATGGTTGAGAAATGACGTAGTGATGACTTCAGCAAACGATGTCTCAATATTTAAGGATATGTAACAAAATGTATTGATTTCCTGATATGTTCTTTAAATTGTACTGACTTTATTCAGAAAATAAACTTAAACTTGAATGAAAAAAAAAAGAAAACTGGCTAGGGGGGCGTGTTCAAAGGGTTGTTATAAATAACGTTTACTCGGAATGGTCTAGAGTGGTTAGTGGGGTACCCCAAGTTTCTGTCCTGGGACCAATTCTGTTAAAAATGTTTATAAATGATATAGGGGATGACATAAATAGCTTGATCTTAGTGTTTGCTGACGACACAAAAATATACAATAACAACACAGCAGGATATAGAGGACCTGAATAAATAATGGAGTGAGCTACTGCATGGCAAATTAAGTTTAATATTGGTAAATGTAAGGTAATGCACTTGGGGGGGTAAAAATATAAAAGCAAGTTACTCTTTAGGGGGAGAACCCTCAGGGGCTTCCAGGATGGAGAATGATCTAGGGGTCCAAGTAGGAGACAGATTGAGCAACAGCATGCAGTGTCAAGCTGTGGCGACCAAAGCCAGCAGAATATTAGCATGCATTAAAAAGGGTATTTACTTCATAAAAACAAATATTCTGCCACTTTATCAAACTCTGGTTCGGCCTCATATGGAGTATTCCGTCCAGTTCTGGTCACCAATACTCAGAAAAGATATGGGCACTGGAGGACCTCAATTATGAGGAACGACTATAAGCGCTAAATGTATCTCCCTGGAGAAGAGACTCTTAAGAGGAGATATGATAATTATATAGAAATATCTCAACGGTGATCCCAGCGTAAGTATTAAACTTTTCAGTCCCAGGGAGTGTAAGAGGACACGGGGCCACACGCTGAAACTGAAAGAGAAGGGGTTTAATCTTAAGTTGCGTAGGGGATTTTTCACTGTCAGGGCAGTAAGGATGTGGAACTCTCTGCCACAATTAGTGATGTTGGCAGGAAGTATGGATAGTTTTAAAAGACTCTTAGACGTGTATCATTGCAAAAACAATATAAGGGGATATGGGAAATTATTTTCTACACACACACACACCTAAACAGGATGAACTGGATGGACTGTTGTCTTTATCCAACCTTACCAACTACAGTAAATATAAAAAGTCTACACACCCCTGTTAAAATGTCAGGTTTCTGTGATGTAAAAAAATGAGACAAAGATAAATAATTTCAGAACTTTTCCCACCTTTAATGTGACCTATAAACTGTACAAGTCAATTCAAACTCATGTCAAATAGTAGTCAGTACACACCTGGCATCATTAAAAGTGCCTCTGATTAACCCCAAATAAAGTTCAGCTGTTATAAAAGGTCTTTCCTGACATTTTCTTAGTCACAGCTGAAGCTATGGTCCACAGAGAGCTTCAAAAAGCATCAGAGGAATCTCATTGTTAAAATGTATCAGTCAGGAGAAAGATATCAGTCAAAATAATTTCCATGCCATTTATTGGAACACAGTGAAGACAATCATCATCAAGTGGAGAAAATATGTGACAATGACATTACCAAGAACTAGACATCCCTCCAAAATGTATGAAAAGACGAGAAGAAAACTGGTCAGGGAGGCTGCCAAAAGGCCTACAGCAACATTAAAGAAGCTGAAGAAATATATGGCAAGTATTGGCTATGTGGTACATGTGACAACAATAGAGTGGCAGGACGGGAGCTTTTTCTTACAAAGAAAAACATCCAAGCCAAGGTAAATTTTGCAAAAATACATCTTAAGTCTCCCAAAAGCATGTGGGAAATGTGTTATGGTCTGGTGAAACCAAGGTTGAACTTTTCTCTGCTAGAAAGCAGAACATGAAGAGAAACTTCATCTTTCAGCATGACAACGACCCAAAGCATACATACAAATCAACAAAGGAATGGCTTCACCAGAAGAAGAATAACGTTTTGGAATGACCCAGCCAGATCCCAGACCTGAATCCGATTCAAAATCTGTGGGGTGATCTGAAGCTGTGTACAGGAGATGCCCTTGCAATCTAACAGATTTGGAGCGTTTTTGCAAAGAAGAGTGGGTAAATATTGCAAAGATGTGCCATGCTGATTGACTCATACCCAAAAAGACTGATGCCGTGTACACATGATTACTTTTCGGCATGAAAAAAAAAAGTTTTTCAGCATGTAGAAAAAACTTAGTTTTTCCAACTTCGTCATTAAAAACGATGTTGCCCACACACCATCGTTTTAAAAAAATGATGAGCAAAGCGTGGTGAAGTACAACACGTACGACGGCACTCAAAAGAGGAAGTTCCATTCAAGCTCCCGTCTCATGACTTGCTTCTGAGCATGCGCGGGTTTAAAACTTTGTTTTTAACGTCGTTTTTAGCCCACACACAATCATTTTTTTACAACCCAAAAAACATAATTTTTTAAAACAACGTTAAAAAATTCAGCATGTTTTCCCTGTTAAAAAAAAAAATCAGCATGCTCGAATTTTTTTTTTTTGTCGTTTTTCAGAAGATGTAAAAACGATGTGAAGCCCACACACGATCATTTTAAATGACGTTTTTAAAAACGTTGTTTTTTTTTTCATGCCGAAAAATGATCGTGTGTACGCGGCATGATCTGTTCTGTAATAAAATCAAAAGGTGCTTCATAAACAAAGTATTAATTTAAGGGTGTGCACACTTATGCAACCATAGTTTTTTTTTTTTTTTTTACTTTAGCTAAAAGATTTTAGTTTCTCAGTTTATGGGTCAAATTAAAGGTGGAAAAAGTTCTGAAATTATTTATCTTTGTCTTATTTTTTTACATCACAGAAACCTGACATTTTAACAGGGGTGTGTAGACTTGCTATTTGTACCTAAAAGTTGTATTTGGGGTTTGGATGGGTACCTGTGAGAGTTTAATTATTTCCCAGCTTCAGCTATTTTTTGGACAACGTGGCATAAGGCTTTTCAGTAGTTTCTATCACTGTCCCCCCCCCCCCCCCCCCCACAAGGTTATAATTAATTGTGTTCCTACTACCACAGCTAGATTTTTACATTTCACTGGAACCAATAGAAACTGCAGAACCTAAAAGATGCTTAGTCATCACGACTAAGCATCGACTGATGTGAAACACATTAGCTATTCTCCCCTGTTTCTCTATATGATTTGACTGCTGTACACTGGATTTTATTTTATTTTCTACAACAAAGAGGCTCTTTTTCACAGTGTGCGGCCGTCCAGGATATTTTTTATTTTCTAAAATAAAGATGCCTTTTCCAGGATATTTTTCCTCATCAAACTTTAACTTATGGCCAGCTTAATCCACATGGTCAAAGTGGTTTTCAGTTGGCAAGGAGTGGTAGTTCAGATTGTACCTCCTCCCTAAAGTGGAATTAGCATACAGTTAGGGATGAGCCAAACACCCCCCCCCCCCCCCCCCCCCCCCCCCCGGTTCGGTTCGCAGCAGAACATGCGAACAGGCAAAATATTTGTGCGAACACTGTTAAAGTGTTGTCGGAGATACAACAAAACTTCAGCTTAGCCTATCGTATAGAATGCAGTTTAGAAAAAGGACACAAGATGTCACTAATGTTTAACCACTTGAGCCCCGGGCCATTGTCAAAAGAAGGCCTCACGGTGGCTCTGAAAATCCAACAGCATGTCAATTGATGTCCTGGATTCCTCCGGCCACTGGGGGGCGCACGAGCACGCCGGCGGCAGCATGCACGCTCCTGGCGCGTCCCCGAGACGCCGATGCGCGGGCCGCGATCGACAATGACAGAGCAGGGACGTAGAGCTCTGTGTGTAAACACAGAGCTCTACATCCTGTTAGGGAGAGAGGAGACTGATCTGTGTCCCTTGTACATAGGGACACAGCATCGGTCACCTCCCCCAGTCACTCCCCCCAAAGTTAGAACACTATACAGGTACACATTTAACCCCTTCCTCACCCCCTAGTGTTAACCCCTTCAATGCCAGTCACATTTATACAGTAATTAGTGCATATTTATAGCACTGATCGCTGTATAAATTTGAATAGCGCCAAAATTGTGTCAAAAGTGTCCGATGTGTCCGCCATAATGTCGCAGTCCCAATAAAAATCGCAGATCGCCGTCATTACTAGTAAAAAAAATAATAATAATAATAATTCTGTCCCATATTTTGTAAGCGCTATAACTTTTACGCAAACCAGTCGCTTATTGCGATTTTTTTTTACCAAAAATATGTAGAAAACGTATCGACCTAAACGGAAAAAAAATGTTTTTTTGTTAATAGGGCAAAAAATAAAAACCACAGAGGTGATCAAATACCACTAAAATAAAGCTCTATTTGTGGGGGGGAAAAGGACGTAAATTTTGTTTGGGAACCACGTCGCATGACCGCGCAATTGTCAGTTAAAGCGACGCAGTGGCGGAAGCTGAAATTTCACCTGGGCAGGAGGGGGGTATATGTGCCCAGTAAGCAAGTGGTTAATGATATGCTATGCTATGTATGCTCTATGATATGTTGTATTTTCCTGCCCACAGTGATCTACTTGTTGGTTTCTTTTTCCTGCCTTGTTGTCTTGTGTGTGTGTTCTCCTTACCATGTGCAGAGAGACATCTTTGTCTGTGTGATGATATTCCAATAAAGAAGTCAGTTCCTGTTACTACACAACGTCTGATCTCAACTGACTCCGCTGCACCTATCAATCGTACTTTGCAACAGGTCATGGACCCAGTGTCCGGATAAAGTCTTATGACCAGGTGCGGCCTAAGCAGAACAAAGCCTCGAATGGAAGACAGCATGGCTGATGTGGAGATCGACATAAGAAAGCTTTCCAGTGACTTCTCCTATAGACAAGTAAGACTGTTTATATATAAAGGAGGGATAAAATGTCCGGAAACTCAGAGCTTAAACTCTCAGTGGCCAAGCTGAACAATGACAATTATCAGCTAAGGAGGTTTAAAGTGGAAATGCTGTTATCCAGAGATGACTTGTGGGAGGTTACCACTACAGAGAGGCCACAGGATAATAATCAGGACCGGAAAAAGAAAAACAGACAAGCACGTGCCCGACAATAAGCTTACTAGTAGAAGATGATCAGCTCATTCATATACGCAATGAGGACACAGCGAAAGGCATGTGTGATGTACTGAAAAGTACACAAGTGTGATGTACTGAAAAGTCTGCATGAAAAATCCAGTTTAAACAACAAGCTGTTTATGCTGTGGAAACTTTACAAAATGAGACTTGGCAGAGAACAAACAGGACATGCAGGAGCATATAATTGCAATGCTGGAAGTGATTTCGCAACTCAGATCAAGTGGGGAGAATATAACAGACAGTCACATCGCAGCCATGTTGTTATGCATTTTGCCCGATACATACACTGCACTAATCAATGCACTGGAGACACGACCTGAGACAGCTGATGGTAGCATTTGTAAAAACCAGGCTCATAGACAGGGCCGGCGCTACCACTAGGCGGATTAGGCGACCGCCTAGAGCGCACTGCCGTGTGTCAAAACAAGTGGCATCGATTAGGTCCCGTCCCGGCTGCAAATCCCACCCCCCCAGCCTGGGCGCCCTCCGCTGTTTCACTTTCATGTGATGTCTGTGTGATACATACAGTACTGACTGTGGGGGATGATGAGATGGAACAAGCCCTGCATGTACTTTAACTACAGCGGGCTTGCTGCTCCCCCCTCCTCCTGGGCGCTCGTGGGATCTGGTGTACAAGTACAGGCAGGCCAGCGCCACTCTCCTGGAGTAATCACCCGCCACTGACACAGGTACAATGAAAGCACACAGGCAGCCTGCACCCAGTCACAATAATTAAAACATTGACTGTACAGAGGGGGAACTGAAATGTGTGTGTGTGGGGGGGGGGGGTGGCAGAAAGACATGCAGGGGGGTACTAATATGTGTGTGTGGGGGGGGGGCAGATATGTGTATGTGGGGGGGGGGCAGATGTGCAGGGGGTACTGATGTGTATATGTGTAGGGGGGGATAGAAAGACATGCAGGGGGTGCTGATATGTGTGTGGGGGACAGACAGATGTGCAGGGGAGTGCTGGTATGTGTGTGGGGGGGGCAGATGTGCAGGGGGTAACAGATATGTGTGTGGGGGCAGATGTGCAGGGGAGTGTTGGTATGTGTGTGGGGGGGCAGATGTGCAGGGGGTGACAGATGTGTGTGGGGCAGATGTGCAGGGGGTGACAGATATGTATGTGGGGGGGCAGATGTTCAGGGGGTGACAGATGTGTGTGGGGGGGCAGACATGCAGGGGGTACTGATATGTGTTTGTGGGGGGGACAGACGTGCAAGGGGGTACTGATATATGTGTGTGTGTGTGGCAGCTGTGCATGGGGTACTGATATGTGTGTGTGGGGGGGGGGGACAGACAGATGTGCGAGGGAGTACTGGTATGTGTGGGGGGCAGACGTGCAGGGGGGTACTGATATGTGTGTGGGGGGGACAGACAGACATGCAGGGGGGTACTGGTATGTGTGGGAGGGGGACAGATGTGCAGGGGGGTACTGATATGTTTGTAGAGGGGGGGCAGACATGTGTGTGTGTGGGGGCGGGCAGACGTGCATGGCGGACAGATATGTGTGTGTGTAAGGGGGACAGGTGTGCAGGGGAACAGATATGTGTGTGTTGGGGGGGCAGGTGTGCAGGGGGGTGCAGAGGGGTAGCAGATGTGTGTGGAAGGCATCTGTACAGGGGGGTACAGAGGGGGAACAAATGTGTGTGTGTGTGGGGGGGGGGGGGAACAGATGTGCAGGGTGGTACAGAGAGGAACTGATGTGTGTGTGTGTGAGGGGGGGGTTTGAGGGGAAACAGAGGTGCGGGGGGGTGTGCAGAGTGGACCACGGCTGTGAGGAGGCGAGCTAGTGCCATCCACCATTTGTCTTCAGGCCAGGTCCAGAGGCACAGGTGCAAGCCTTTGGACCACGGCTGAAGAAATAGGTCCCGCAAATTTTTTAGTGAGAGGCGGAGCCAACGTGTGTGTTTTGAGGGGGGGGGCGGCAAAATGAGGTTTCGCCTAGGGTGTCAAAAATCCTTGCACCAGCCCTGCTCATAGATGAGTATCAGAGAAGAAAGGAATCAATGCATAACCCCACAGAAACCAGCACCGCTCTTAAAGCTACAGACGCAAGATTACACAGGAAAGAAACCAGAGTGTGTTTCAGATGCCACAAACAGGGACACATAAAGAAAGACTGTACTATATGGAAAGCAGAGCAAATGAGATAACGTTACTCTTATGCTAAACAAAAGGTCAAAACCACAATCAATGACCCAAGGTAAGGCAACTGGAATGCTACATTTAAAGCGACAGGCAACAATAAATGCCAAGACTGGTGCATCGATTCAGTCACATGACAAGTGATAGAAGTTTCTTCACAGAACTTGATCCGAACAAAGAAACTATTTACCTTGCAGATGGAAACACAATACATGCAGAAGGATGTGGGCACAGAACACTTGTATGCCCTGATGATGCGGGACACAATTTAACCATACCAGTGAAAGATGTGCTTTATGTTCCTAATCTAGAAGGAGGACTCTTAACTGTGAAGCGTCTAACAGCCAGAGGACTCACTGTGATTTTCCAAGGTGAAAAGTGTTCCATTCTAAACGGCAAACAGACAATAGCAAGTGCCAAGCTGGATGATCATCTATATCACCTTGACACAGTGAAGGAAAATGTGAGACTATGTACACACAAGCACAATGACTGTATACATATATGGCACATATGTCGAGGGCACAGACACCCAGAATGCATACTGCAACTACAGAGGAGGAATCTGACAAGGGATCTAATAGTATCCCCTTGTCCAGTCACTGCTAACTGTGAATGTTGCATTAAATCCAAAGCTACGAGAGCAACGCTTCCCAAAGTCAGCCAGAAGAGAGCCTCGAGACCACTTGACTTAGTTCACAGTGACGTGTGTGGTCCCCTAAACCCATTAACACCTGGAGGCAACAGGTACATTGTGACTTTCATAGACGACTACTCAAGATATACAGTCACCTACCTAATGCAACACAAGAGTGACGTTTTTGACAAATTACAGGACTATATAACAAAGACAAGTAACAAGTTTCAGAGGAAGCCTCTCAAACTTCGGAGCGATAATGGAGGTGAATTTACAGGAGGCAAGATACAACAGTACTTAAAAAGGCATGTAAAAGAACAGTCCCGTATACACCGGAACAAAATGGAGTAGCTGAAAGAAAGAATAGAACTGTGACTGAAATGATCAGATGTATGCTGACAGACTCTGAACTACCACAAAAATACTGAGGTGAGGCAGCCATGACAGCTACATATTTGCAGAACAGACTTCTTTCCAGAACAGTGAAGAAAACCCCAATGAACTATGGCACAATGAGAAACCAAGTGTAAAACACCTAAGAGTTTTTGGATGTAAAGCATTCTTCTACATACCTGAAGAAAAACGCACCAAACTCCAAAACAGAGTGATTAAAGGTATCTTTGCTGGATACAGTGACAATGTTAAGGGTTACAGAATCCTAAATCTCAAAACAGCCAAGGTTACCATTAGCAACAGTGTAACTTTTGTTGAAGATTTAAGAGACAATGTAATGACAACAGTAGAAGCAAGAATAGAAGAGAAAACTGACATTGACCAGCCCATCTCTGTAACTTCCGAACAAACAGTTGAAGTGAGTGTAGACTCAACCAGTACTGAAGAGCAGATACAAGAAGGCTCAGACACAAAAAGGAGACGGTCAACAAGAGAAAACAAGGGTAAACGACCTAGGCCCTGTACACACGATCAGTCCAAACTGATGAAAACGGACTGAAGTTAATTTTCATCGGTTCACAGACTGATGGACTAATGGTCTGATGTGTGTACACACTATCAGTTCAAAAACTGATCGTGTCAGAACGCGGTAAAACACAACGACGTGCTGAAAAAAACGAAGCTCAATGCTTCCAAGCATGCCTCGACTTGATTCTGAGCATGCACAGGTTTTTGAACCGATGCTTTTGCGTACTAACCATCGGTTTGGACCGATGGTCAGGCGTCCATCAGTCCGATTTTAAAGCAAGTTTTAAAACTTTGGACTGAAGGACAAAAGACTGACGGGCGGGGGCGTGGCATGGACATGGCTGAGAGAGAAAGAAGCAGGACTCTTGAGCTCCTGGCCTTATCCTCCCTTTCCCCGGCCAAACTGCTGAAATTTCAGGCATGCAATCTGCCAAAAAGAGCAAGAACAAACCTACAACCAGCATCACCCGATCTGGCGTCAAGGCTGGTGATTTACATCGTTATTTTGGCTCCCTGACTTCGGGCTCTCCGGGAGCAATAGTGACGGCGCCACAAGGCAGCCTGCGTGGCGACCCCGCAGACAACTCGGACCAAGACATCTGGTCCTTCTCGCCGGACGAACCGACGATACACCCAGCCTCACCAGAGACACCTGTGACCCCCGATACCGGCTATGTCATCCTCAGCCCCGATGCCCGGGGGTTTGCCGGCGGAGCAGGAGATACGGACGCTGCTGCAGGCCCTCCCCACCAGATCCGACATAGAAACCCTCATACTCAAGTTAGAGGAGACTCACCGTCGAGACTTCCAGGAGGTGAGAGTGGAAGTATCCACGCTGTCTGACAGGGTGTCCTCGGGTGAAGGCTCGTTGGCAGCTCTGGAGCTACGATTGACCGGCTGGGAGCGTGACAGAGATCACCTGGGAGCCCCGGAGGAGGCTGTGGAGGTAGACCGCGCGCACCGCGGTCGGATGATCCGGATAGACCCCGCAATGTGGTGTGCAGATTTCTGCAGAAGGAACGGATCGTTCGAGGAGCATGGGAGCGAGGCGAGGTTCTTCTGCGGGGCTCTGCAGTTAAGGTTCTGCTGGATCTATCCAGGGCGACACTGCGCCGCCGGGCGATTTTGAAACCCGTTTTGGATCTAGCGAGACAGCACGGCTTTACATACAGATGAGGCTACCCCCTTGCGGTGACCTTCAGGAAGGATGGAGCTGCGTTCACGGTCCAGTCGCCGGCGGACCTCCCGGCCCTCTTTCGATTCCTGGGGACAGACCGGATCCCAGTCCCTGACTGGCTGCAACTCCAACTGCGCACAGCTGGATGATCGGGCCCCTTGGCATACAGACCTGGAGCGGTGATCCGCCAACAAGGCCGTGGTTGGAGAAGACGCGGCACTCCCTCGGGCGATGGACACCGTGAGTAGGCCGCAATCCCCTGACCCCTGTACTCCCACCCGGTTGCGCCATCGGTGCTCCCCATGCCTTATACCAGCTCTCCCGCGGTCCTTCATGCTGAACTGTCCGATAGAGCCCGCAGTGTTTGATCCCCCTCCTTCTGACTGGTATGTTGCCGGTGTCCTGTCCTCCCCCCTCCCTACCCGCCTGCCCGGACTTTGGTCTTGCACGCCCCCCCTGTCCCGAATCCACTACCAGCGGAACTGAACCAAACCGTGCCCCCGGTTGGATCCGGACCTGGTTTTACTTACACAGTTTTGGGCCCCCGCACTGTTAGAGCGCGCCCCGGGTGGTGCAGGGTCACTTGAACACCCCCCCCCCACTGAACAGACTCTCTTCCCTACGAGTGGGAAATGTGTTGTGCTAAACCATTCCAGCGGGGGAAAGAGATTGACTTTCCACGTACTCTACTTTGCTCGTGCCCCCCGCTGATGTGACGGCACCTGTGAATTGCTTGAGAGAGATACACCCCGTAATCGGGTGATGTCATTACTGCTGGGAGGGGGGAGGAGATACAGAGCTGAGCTGTGGGGTGGCGGGAGGGGGATGGGATGGCTGTCCTGAGGGGGACACTGGTTTATAGAGAGGCTCCTTTTCCTGAAATAGAATGCCATGGAGGGAGGGATCCCGGGGTACTATCCTGTCGGGCAGAGGGGAGGGAACCGATAGCCTTCTTTATGTTAGGAGAGGGGGGAGGGGGCCTCCCAGGGACCGGTCACCATAATTGTTCTATATGTGTTTTTGCTCCGTTCATTTTTTTTCGGGCAGTATGTTTCGTTGTTACCGGCTGTCACTCAGTAATGTTATCTGATGTGTTTTTTCTTTTTTTGCTTCATATTTTATTTTTCGACATAAATGTTTGAGATGTGTTTGCTGTTGCTTATTTGATGCTCTTCATGTTACCATTTATAACTGATGAGATGCTCTGCATTGCTTGTATATTACCATTGATTGCATTGCTGCTATTGTATGTTACCACCTATCCTGGTCGGGGGGGGGGGGGGTGGCTAGGGCCGGGAGCTTGCACCACCGGCTCTGTCTATCCACCTACCCACAAAGGCCTGCGCTCGTATCCCAGACTAGCTCTGGTGAGTGTTCTAGCTGATTAAGCTAAATTTAGATTCTCTCCTTCGCCACACTCTCTTGTGCTGGCCTCCTAACATGCTCCTTCTCTTCTTTTCTTTCCTCGGTACTCCCTTGACACCGGGCCTATCTGGAGCTCCCGATGACTTTCTCTCCTTGCGGATTCTCTCCCCCTCCTCCTCCCCTTCCCACTCGCGAGCATGGATGTGTTGACTGTCGTGACGTTAAACACTAGAGGACTGAACACCCCTGAGAAACGTAGAATGCTGCTTCATGACGTGCGCAACCAAAGGGCGGACATTGTTCTGCTGCAGGAGACGCACTTCAGGGAAGACAAACTCCCAATTCTAAAGAATAGATATTATCCCACGGTGTACTATTCCTCCTATTCGGACACGAAATCTAGAGGTGTCTCTATGTTGATCGCTGCCGGGGTACCCTGGACGCTAGACGACATACAGAGGGACACTGCTGGCCGTTTCTTATTTCTAAAGGGCCGAATTGGTTCGACGGGATTTACCCTGGCGAACCTCTACGCTCTGAACGAACATCAAGACACTTTCTTGACGAAACACCTAGAGCGCCTAACCCGCTTCGCCGCTGGACAGTTAATTGTGGGAGGCGACTTTAACGTTCCCCTGACACCCCCGGAGGACACTTCCACTGGACTGTCCTCGACGTCTGGGAGGGTACGTGGCCCTATACAGACAGCGCTCCACACCTCCCAATTAGTGGACGCATGGCGCCTATTCCATCCGGGTGAGAAAGACTTTACTTTCTTCTCCAGGCCTCACCAAGTATACTCCAGGATCGACTATTTCCTGGTTCAACACAGACACCTGATTGCAGTCAAAGATGTTAAAATCGGATAGATCACCTGGTCAGACCATGCCCTGATTATGTTAGTGTACGCCCCATCAGGGAACGGGACTGGGAGAAACCACCCCTGGAGACTGAATGAGTCCCTATTGCAGGACCCGGAAATCCTAGCAGATGTTGTAAAAGAACTGGAGTGTTACTTTACCGCCAACGCCACCCCAGACAGTAGCCCAGAGATAGTCTGGGAAGCTCATAAGGTGGTAGTAAGCGGGGTTCTCATTAAACATGGTGCCAGACAGAAAAAACTGAGATCAGAGCAGTTGACGACTTTGCTGGCCAGGCTACAATCCTTAGAGACGCAACACAAACAGACACCGACGAGACAATTGGGCACTGACCTTGACACCACACGGAGACAGGTCACTGACATACTCACGTACAAGGCTAAAGCAGCCGTTCAGATTTGCAGGTGAAATGTCTACGAATCAGGGGACAAGTGTGGGAGGATGTTAGCCCGGTCTCTTCGCACACAGAACGGTGCGTCCTATATTCCTCACATTGTTACTCGAAACGGGCTTAAGGTATCTGTAACAGAATGGCCCGTGACACCCAGAGACGTTGGAAGGATGAGAGATACTCCTGTGCCAGCAGCAACAATAACTCTTGGGTCGAAATCCACCCTGTGCCCTTTTGGGTGTAGGGTGGCTAATAGTGAATCATAATTCATATATTACATGTGATGGGACATTATTAATACTTCATATTTCTGGACTGAGATATCACAAGGAGTCATGATGACATGACCAGGTCAGCCAGTGAGTCATACCTTTTGTATAATAGGCTATTGAAATATCTGAAGGTGTGGATTGCACCCACTCTCACAAGCCTCTGCCATTGTGTGATAAAGCTGCATAGATAACTTATTCAACTAGATGTCTGTGTTATTATTCAAGGTTAATTGAACCCTATTGAAGATGCGGTGCCGACCGGTCTACATGGTTAGCTTACCTGAATTCCTTTTAGAGTGTGATTGAAGCCCCCCATGGTGTGAGGGGGGGTGGAGATTGCATTGTCCTGTGAAGAACTGTATTATGCTGTACTGGATATAAGAAGCTGAGAAAATACTAATAAATTGTCATATCTTTGGAAGCAAGAACGGAGCTCTGTCTCGTCTCATTCTGGGAAAGGATATGGATCGTGTTTGCAATATTGTCGGAGTGTGTCAGATAAGCTTGTCGTGGTTGGATGGAAAGTCGTAAGCGGTGGTGACCGTTACATTGGTGGCACAGCAGTGGGATGATTCCTTTTTCAGAAGGACGGCTACAAGGACACATGACAATGGAGACGCTGTATGAACGGATGAAGCTCTCTTCCCTCATGGACTTACTGGAGAGCTGGGGCAGACCGGCCAGCAACCGTAAGAAAAGGGACATTATCGCAGAACTTGTCGAAATGAATAGAGCTAAGAGGCCCAGCGTAACAGACAGGACACCCGAGGAAGAATTTTTTGATCGGGCTGTTAAACATGGACTGGCACAATATGGTCCTAATCCTCCGCCGGAGATCATAGACCGGGTTATAGCGGCTGTGGATGCCACCTTGCGACAGCAAAGAAGTGCTGCAGCAGCTGAAGAGAGAGGAGAGGTGCAGATACCAGTCTCCATGGAAGAGGAATTCCAAAGGAGGTTACAAGAGATGCGGATACAGCATAGAGGACCAGTATCAGAGGAGGTCCTGTTGGGATGGTCGGATGGATGTGATTCGGTGCCAACTCTGGAAGGAAGCGTTAGCTCTGGAGCAGCAACACCAAGGAAAGGTCCTGCCCTCCATCTATGCAAGGTACTGGCCGCAGTATGACGTACGAATGCTGTTGTTGGGGAAACAACCGAAGCAGGAGTGGATAGCCGAGTTAAGCAGGCTGATCCGGGCAGAGATGCAGCTGGATGAGAGCTACAGAGCCCTCCGGTGGTATGTAGCCCAAGAGTGCCCGTGGTCAGCGGATGACAGCCCCACAGAAGGCTATGACTATGATGGCCTGGGATTGTTGTATTGGAGAATGTCCAGTAATCCCGACTTTGGGGATGATCGGGAGTGGCGCTTGGAGGACATAATGGAGCACAGAGAGGAAAAATTAAATATCTTGGGAGGCCACTGGTCACAGGAAGATTTAGAATTTCTGGCCATTCAAGAATGGGAGCTGGAGGTTGCCTAAAGACAGCTGCTAGACTCGGCTCAGCAGCAGGGTGGGGCTCCCATTGCCTGGGACTATGAGGAAAGGTCAGATAACTGTGAAATCATGGCTGATGAATCGGCAGTGGAAAATATGGAGATTTTCATCCCTAAAGCCGAAGCGGATGGTGTGGAGTTCCAGAGAGCCGGGGCGGTTGGCCCCTCTCTCCAACAACAAGCTGAGGTGGTAAAGCTTTTACCCCCAGCTGAATCACTGGCAACAGAACAGAGGGTCACGGACCTCTGCTCTCCACTAACGGAAGAGGGGGACCCTGTGGTGGTGGATGGGACTGTGGTCTCCACTCACAGCAACACAGCGGAAGAGCTGGCAACAGAACAGAGGGTCACGGACCTCTGCTCTCCACTAACGGAAGAGGGGGACACTGTGGTAGTGGATGGGACTGTGGTCTCCACTCACAGCAACCCAGCGGAAGAGCTGGCAACAGAGCAGAGTGTCATAGGCCTCTGCTTCTCACTAACAGAAGAGGGGGTTCCTGTGGTAGTGGATGGGACTATGGTCTCCACTCACAGCAACCCAGCGGAAGAGCTGGCAACAGAGCAGAGTGTCATAGGCCTCTGCTCCTCACTAACAGAAGAGGGGGTTCCTGGGGTAGTGGATGGGACTTCAGTCTCCACTGGCACAACCCCAGGAAATGGTACAGGACTGGGACAGGAGGATGTCTGCTTTGCTTTGCAAGCACCGGGGGGTTTTCACCAAGCACCAGTGGATGGGACTTCAGTCTCCACTGGTATACCCCAGGAAGGGGGGGCAGTTGGCCCAGACCCCCAGCAGCATGATGGACTGAGCCCAGCTACCCTGCCTTCTCCCCAGCGGCAGGCGTGTTCTCTGAGAGAGGCAGAGGTTGGCGGGGTGAGTAATGCTCAGTTTGGAGCCATTTATTTGGGGTACAGTATGGATACCAGCATTGGAGGACGGGAACTACTGACGGACTTCGGAGTCAACCCGTTTGGGGTTACCACCTGTGTCCGTCTCCCACTGAAAGGGGAGAGATGTAACAGAATGGCCCGTGACACCCAGAGACGTTGGAAGGATGAGAGATACTCCTGTGCCAGCAGCAACAATAACTCTTGGGTCGAAATCCACCCTATGCCCTTTTGGGTGTAGGGTGGCTAATATTGAATCATAATTCATATATTACATGTGATGGGACATTATTAATACTTCATATTTCTGGACTGAGATATCACAAGGAGTCATGATGACATGACCAGGTCAGCCAGTGAGTCATACCTTTTGTATAATAGGCTATTGAAATATCTGAAGGTGTGGATTGCACCCACTCTCACAAGCCTCTGCCATTGTGTGATAAAGCTGTATAGATAACTTATTCAACTAGATGTCTGTGTTATTATTCAAGGTTAATTGAACCCTATTGAAGATGCGGTGCCGACCGGTCTACATGGTTAGCTTACCTGAATGCCTTTTAGAGTGTGATTGAAGCCCCCCATGGTGTGAAGGGGGGTGGAGATTGCATTGTCCTGTGATGAACTGTATTATGCTGTACTGGATATAAGAAGCTGAGAAAATACTAATAAATTGTCATATCTTTGGAAGCAAGAACGGAGCTCTGTCTCGTCTCATTCTGGGAAAGGATATGGATCGTGTATGCAATATTGTCGGAGTGTGTCAGATAAGCTTGTCGTGGTTGGATGGAAAGTCGTAAGCGGTGGTGACCGTTACAGTATCGATTCCGCAATCGATATCACGGGAGTTTAGAGACTTCTACCACGCACTATACAACCTACCTTCTGTAACTCCGAACCCAGATGCGGACCATACACGCGACTACTTAGCCTCCTCGAATATGCCGACCTTGCCCTCCGACACCAAAGACCTACTAGACGAACCCATTACCCTGCTTGAGCTTCAAACGGCCCTAGGGAACACCAAAGCAGGCAAGGCACCAGGCCCAGACGGACTGACCGTTCCATACTACAAGACCCTGCTCCCTTCCCTGGGCCCCCGCCTAGTACTTTTGTTTAACCACTTCCATACAGGGCACTTAAACACCTTCCCGCCCAGACCAATTTTCAGCTTTCAGTGCTCTCACGCTTTGATTGACAATTACTCAGTCATACTACATTGTATTCAAACAACATTTTTATAATTTTTTTCTCACAAATAGAGCTTTCTTTTGGTAGTATTTAATCACCGCAGTTTTTTTTATTCTTTGCGATATAAGTGAAAAAACGCAAACATTTTGGAAAAAAGCACACTTTTTTAGTTTCTATTTTAAAATTTTGCAAAAAAGTTAATTTTCTTCATAAATTTGGGCCAAAATTTATACTGCTACATATCTTTGGTAAAAATAACCCAAATTAATGGATATAATTTAGTCTGTGAGAAAGTTATAGAGTCTACAAGTTAGGGTGAAAATCACAAAAAAATCACTAAAAATTGATCACATCTGATTACACCTGTTGTACTAATTTCTTGATTCAAATACAATCCAGGAAAGTACAAATACCCCCCAAATAACCCCCTTTTGGAAAGTAGACAGTCCAAGGTATTTAGTAAGATGCATGGTAAGTTTTTCCAATTTTTAATGTTTTCACACAATTCTTGGGAAAATTACGATTTTATTTTTATTTATTTTTTATTTTTTTTACACAAACTTATTGTATTGATAGGTTATTTCTTGAACACAGCATATGCATATTTGCAACTACACCCAAAAACACATTCTGCTACTCCTCCTGAGTATGGCGATACCACATGTGTGAGACTTTTGCACAGCCTGGCCACATACAGAGGCCTAACATCCAAGTAGCATCTCCAGGCATTTTAGGAGCAAAATTACACATGTAGGGCCAGATTCAGGTAGATGCGCGCATCTTTTCGCCAGCGTAGCGCAACGCATATACGCTGCGCTGACGCAAACTAGCGTGTGAAGTACAGCATTCACCAAGCGCATGGGCGTTACTTTGCGACGGAGTAACGAAGATGCGTTGGCGCAACCCGATGCAAGTGGAAGTGGGTGTGATCATATGTAAATGATGGGCGGAGCCCAGCGCAGAGGCTTACGTTCAGCGCATCATCCACGGAGCATGTGCAGTGAGTGAGGCTTCAGTCGGCCCCCTGTGCGCATGCTCACAACTTCCGTCGGCACCACTTCACGGGAAACGCCAGCGCAATGTGTTCCGTTGCGCGTATAAAAGCGCCAACGGAAGCGCCATTCCGGCGCAAAAGTATTTCCGTTTCCCCCCACCCCAGGGAAGTTACTTTTGCTCTGTTATGGCTGCTCCCGCTACCCCAAAGAGAGGAGGAACCTCAATTTCAATGCCCAGGAGGTCTCTGTGGTCATCTCTGCTATGGAGACTTATAATGATTTTCTGCATGGGAAGAAAAGTAGGAAGACCAGCCGGGAGAGGAAGCAGGCCATCCTGGACACCATTGCTGGCAGGGTGAATGTGTTGGGGTACTCCACCCGGACTGCTGGTGATATCCAGAAAAAGATAAATGACCTGCGGCGCAAGGTCCGTGGCAAGGTGGCCACCATTCGGAGCCATGAGCGGGGCACAGGTGGTGGACCCCCATGTCCGGTCAGCCTGACCACAGAGGAGGAGGTGGTCGCCCGCTGCCTGGAGAGGGAGCAATTGGAGGGGGTACCAGGCTATGATTCTGTGGAGGAAGACTCCAGGACAGGTAAGTGTTTTTTATCCCCTATTTGGTGTGTTGCATGTGGGGGGGGGGAGGGTACATGTGCCAAGTGTGTGGGACCACCCAACATGTGTCTGCTTTGTGTCATCCACAGATGACGGAGCTGGGCCATCATCTGTTGGCGGCCAGTCCACCCCATCCCCCCAACGGCATCTTGTGCCCGAGCCCATGGGTGGTAAAGAGACCGAGGTGGAGGAGAGTGCCCACACCACACCTGCAGAGGTCATTGAGGAGCAGCCTGTTGTGGCAGAGCAGGACATAATATTATTTTTGGAGGAGGAGTCCTCTTCTGCAGGACCCTCTCAGATCCCCTCCCCATCATAGGAAGCCCCTCAAGGGCGACTCTATCTCCCCGGGGACAACCATCTACTGGCCCCAGGAAGGCCATCCGTAAGACCAGGGGGGTGTCTGATCTGGTCCAGGACCAGGTGGCGAGGGATCATGCCAGGCAGACCCAGCAAATGGGGGACATAGTTGGCTGACAACCTGTGCTCCGTGGCCCAGATATCTTCTGCAACTGCGCTGCAGTGGTGACCAGTCTGGGGGAGGTGCAGGCTGATATAAGGAACCTCACTGCAGCCATCCAGGCAAACACTGCTGCCATCCGGGACCAGGGGAGGCAGAGTCGGAGGGCCCAGCATTACCAGGTCACCCGGCAGCTGGGGATGCAGGCCCAAACCAATTCGTACCTCGGCCGGATTGCCGTGGCCTTGGAGGGCATGCAGGCCACACCTGCCAGGAGTGGCCCACCCGGGGATCAGCCACCTCCAGATGCCCCCCCACCCCCACCCACTCCATCCAGGCAGCTGAGGAGCCAGAGAGGGGCCACCAGAAGGAGCCCCCGGCATCCCCGGTGATTTTTTTTTATTTTCTTTTTTTTGAATGCTCAGGTTATGAGATTTTTATATTCTTTTTTTTGAATGCTCAGGATATGAGATTTTTATTTTCTTTTTTTTGAATGCTCAGGTTATGAGATTTTTATTTTGTGATTATGCTCTGGATATGAGATATTTTTTTTTTTGATACTGCACACGTTGCAGTGTGAATGGTGTGTGAATGTGAGGGGGTGGCACTCCTGCCAGTAAGGGGTGTCACCCTCGGCCGTGGTGGTGAAGTTAACCCCACGGCTGTATGAATGACATGTGAAAGGTGTATGAATGGACAGCGACATCATTGGGGCCTTGACGCTGGCTTTGCTGCTCCCAAGTCCTACATGTTGGACTTGGGCTAATCCAATGTGATGTGGATGTGGTGTGTGTGATCTAGGGACATCAGTGGTGTGCATGCGTGCATTGTCCGTGTGATCAATGTTTTTGTTTAGTGTCCAAAGATGCCTACGGCGAGGACCCTCCTGACTGCTCTTCCATCAGCAGACTGGTTCTCCTCTGGCAGGTGGGGACTGTGTGGGTCGGGGGTCAGGTCATCACGTATGTCAATCTGCAGGCCTTTTCTCATAGCAAAGTTGTGCAGAATGCAACATGCAGCGATGATCTGACACACGAAGGTAGGGGAATACAATAGGGTCCCCCCGGACTTATCCAGGCAGCGGAAATGGGACTTCAGGAGCCCAAATGTTTGCTCCACCACTGCACGGGTTTTTGATATGTGCCGCATTGTATCTTCTCTCTCCTCTGGTTTGGGGTTTCCGGAAAGGAGTCATTAGATGGGGTCCCAGTGCATATGCAGAGTCACCTGTAAGGGAAAAGACAGGAGGATGTTAGTCATGCATGTGCCCCTTGTGATGTGCATCATGGGAGGGGATAGTCATGCCTGCCACCCATGTCACTCACCAACCAGCCAGCTGTCCCCATACATGTTCTGCTCGAATTCTGCTGGGATGGGGCTCTGACGGTATATGAAGCTGTCATGGCTGGACCCGGGGTGTTTGGCACGGACGTGCCATATGAGGCGCTGGGCATCGGCTATCACCTGTACTTTGATGGAGTCGCAAATGCTTCCGATTGCGGTATATGTGCTCTGTGGCACTGGGGGGCTGGAGTGCCACATGTGTGCAATCAATGGCCCCCACAGTGCGTGGGAATCTGGCAATGCTGTAGAAATCTGTCATTGCCTTCAGCCGCAGCTCCTCAGAGGTTGGTCTGATGAACTGGTTGGACATGCGTCTGAGGATTGAAGGGACAACCTGGTGCACACATCTGCTCATGGAGGACTGTGACATCCCAGCCACCACTCCACTTGTACGCTGGAATGATCCACTGGCAAGGACATGGAGTGTTGCCAGTACCTTCACCAGTAGCTGCACTGCTTGTGAGCGGTGTGTCTTGCTGGTGATGTCACCCTGCAGGGTTGTGGTTAGTTCAAGTATTGCATCTGGGCTGAATCTGAAGAGGCGATACACCTCCTCATCCCCCATGCCAAAGAGGCTCATGCGCGTGCGGTATATCCTCTCACGTGCCCGCCTCCTCCGTACCGGGGGACCCAGTACTAGTGCTAGGACCGCGACTGCCCCTGGCATGTTGGCACACAGAGGTGTTGTCCTTGCACGTGTGGTTGTTCAGCTTGCTAGTTTCGTCGGTAACGCTGCTGCTGTAGCTGCTCTCCTGCTGACCTGAGGCCGTCTGGAGTAAAGATAAAGCAGCTATTTGTAGAAATAACTTTGCGCCGGACGGACGAGATACGCGCGGCGCATGTAGCCAGCGTATGGTGCTAATCCGTTCGCGAATCGGGAAATCTCCCTCATTTGCATATTTGCAGGGGAAATCAATAGGCGCGACTGATGCGCCAAGCGAAATTATGCGCTGACGAGACTCTGGCGTCGGAAAGTAAAGCCGATCGGAAATGGCCCGTTTTCTGTCGCATCTAGTTTGGTGGGTACGGCCACATATATACGACGGCGCATATTCACAGTTACGCGGCGCATATCGAAATACTCCAGCGCCTTGCTGAATCTGGCCCGTAATTTCATAATGACCTATCTCAATTTTGAAGGCCCTGGAGCACCAGGACAATGGAAACACCCATAAAATTACCCCATTTTGGAAAGCTAACACCCCAACGTATAATCTATGAGGCATAATGAGTCTTTTGAACGGTTCATTTTTTTCCAGCTGGGTTCAGAAAACGTGGGAAAAAAATTAAAACACATTTTTTTAACACAAAGTTGCCCATTTATAAGATATTTCCAACACACTGCATGTACATAGCAAAAATGACCCCCCAAAATACATTCTGCTACTCCTCCTGAGTATGGCGATACCACATGTGTGAGACTTTTACACAGCCTGGCCGTATACAGAGGTCCAACATCCAAATAGCACCTCCAGGCATTCTAGCAGGATAAAATTACACATATAATTTTCTCTAACTACCGATCACATTTTTGAAGGCCCTTCATATATCTAACACATAGCAGGTACATACCGAATAATAAAAGATTACCTGTGGTTTTAGTAGTGCAGTGGTCCACAGAGGAGAGCATCGGTCCAGGCAGCAGGCAGGGATGTGGTCAGTGACAGCAAAAGCAATCGTCCAGGCAGCAGGCAGGAATAGAGAGGCAGAATTACTGTCAGCACAGCCAAAGCACAGGTCCAGGCAGCAGGCAGAGATGTCCATGCAGAAATACTGTTCGTATTCAGTAGAGGCAGCAGGCAGAGAAATAGTCAACACAGCTAAAGTATTGGTCCAGGCAGCAGGAAGGACCATCAAGCTTAGGGCCAGGGGGACAGGGGTAGAGGCTTCTCCCACCCAAATCTCTTTGAAGCCTCCGGGCAACCAGACCCTGTTCTGGGAAAACAGAAAACCAAAAACTGTTTTTCTGTACTCAGAACGCTATTCTGGAGCCCCTCACATATGTGAGACCCCTGTGTACTAAAGTAGAAGGGCAAAAGATCAGTCCAAGTGGCTGGCAGGCAAAAACATGGTCGATTAACAGGCCGAGGTCGGTACACGTGGAAGTCAGAAATGTGGTTAAAACAGCAGGAAAAGACATCGTCGATAAACAGGCTGAGGTTGGTGCACGTGGGAGTCAGAAAGGTGTTAAAACGGCAGGCAAAGACATTGTCGGTAAACAGGCCAGGGTCAGTTACATGGGAGGTAGAAACATGGAAGCAGGCAGGCACAGGTATTAGAAAGGGGGAAATGGCAGTATGTTACTAATAAGGGGAACTAGTATCTGATGGCTCTGTGATAGATTCTGAAGCATTCACCGATACACAGGCCAGGTTGGGAGGGACAATAGGGACAATGATAACTTGTATCTTTTCTAACTCCTCTACTTGAGCATACACAACATTTCTTTTGGCGTCTTCTTCCAGTATCTGCGGGGGGAATGTTATAGGGAAGATGTTGTTCATGAAGTCGACTGACACTATCAGAGCGAATGCTTCCTGGGGCGGGTCCTTGTTGATAAATCAGGGCAGTGACAATGTCTTCATAATATTTGAGGTAGGTGGTGGGTTGGTTTTGGGGTGATTTTTGATAGCAGACAAATGAATTGTACGAGGCCATGTGAAACAGATAAAACCCTTATACCAATATTTTGTCTTTCGGGTTGATAAATAGGGTTGTAGCATCTGATCATTTAAATCCACCCCCCCCCCCATGTACATATTGTACTCATGAACACATTCAGGCTTTACTCTGGGGCGACGTCTTTTCTGAACCTCCACCAAGTCGTCTTTGTGGATTGTAGTCATCATGTGAACATCCTTTTTGTCCTGCCACTTCATGGCCAACACCTCCTCATTCCTCATGAATGCGACGGCTTCCCCCTTTTGTATCTGTTTTGATAGCAAATTCTGTGGGAACCCCTTCCTATTTTTTTGGAAGGTACCGCAGGCCAGGGTTTGTTCACAATACAGGTGACGGAAAAGGGGCAAGCTGCTGTAGTAATTATCTACATATAAGCGGTAGCCTTTTTTGAACAAGGGGTATGCAAGGTCCCAGACAATTTTACCACTGGTTCCTATATATGTGGGGCAATCAGGGGGCTGGAGCTGGGAATCTTTGCCTTCGTAAATACGAAATGCGTGCACATATCCAGTGGCTCGATCGCACAATTTATTCATTTTTACCCCGTACCTGGCTCTTTTACTTGGGATGTACTGCTTGAAATGCAGCCGGCCAGTAAAGTGGATAAGGGATTCGTCTACACAAATATTTTGGTCGGGGATAAATACTTCAGAAAATAGTTTGGTAAAAGAATTTATTAGGGGGCGAAGCTTGTATAATTTGTCATGGTTGGGGTGATCTTGGGGAGGGCACTGCGAATTGTCGTTGAAATGTAGAAAGCACATTATCATGTCGAACCGTGTCCTGGACATGACAGCAGAAAATATGGGCATGTGGTGGATGGGGCGGGTGGACCAGTAGGAATGTGATTCGTTTTTCTTTGAAAGCCCCATATTAAAAGCAAGGCCCAAAAAGATTTTGAATTCCTCTAGTGTGAGACGGCGTCAAGTAAACACACAGGCGAATTGGGGTTGGGAGCAATAAATTGCTTTGAATTGAGATTTGTATGGTCCACCATGGACTGCAACAAATCATCGGGGAAAAACAAAAAAAAATAGTCCAGTTTGGAAAAATTTGATGTGTTGGGCTGCACACCTGGCTGTGCGGTGAAAGGGGGATTGTAGCGGATCCTGAGTTGGCAGGCAACCACAAAGGGTTTGCCAGGGCATCAGGAAGGTAGGACTGGGCCCGGATTCTTTGGGCTGGATGAGTAATTCCAGTACTGGTACTACTTTCCTCTTCTTGGGGTCTAGCGCTGCTGGTGGTAGGCAGGTCTTCGGATCTAGGTCCTGATCTCCTTACTCTTTTAGAAGGGGGGGGTTCCTCCGCTGACTCAGAGTCACTACCCTCCACTGGCTGGTATTCCGAATCAGAATCGGATAATGAGAGCTCCCTGCAGCTCTCTTCATCCGACATGGCAAGGATGGTATATGCCTCCTCAGATGTGTACGTTCTTTGAGACATGATGGCAGTACTGGTGGTGCTACTGACGGCTCACTAATGGCAGGCCTGTGTGAGGGTAATGACAGGTTACTGATGGCCTGTGTGACAGTTCTGATGGCGGTTCTGATGGCGGTACTGATGGTGGTCTGTGTGACAGATGGACTGTGACAGATGGCCTGTCAGATCCAGACGGTACTGATGGCGGTACTGATGGCGGTACTGATGGTGGTCTGTGTGACAGATGGACTGTGAGAGATGGCCTGTCAGATCCAGATGGTACTGATGGCGGTACTGATGGCGGTACTGATGGCGGTACCGTTGGTGGACTGTGACAGTTGGGCTGTGACAGTTGGGCTGTGACAGATGGGGTGTGACACAATCCAGATGGTACTGGTGGCAGCACTGATTGCAGTGTGACAGGTTCTCTTTATTGGGGGGGGGGGGGTGGTTGTGTTGTAAAGAGACTTACTTTTAGCAAGGGATCACTCACAGACCTCTCCTCTCTCCTCACACAATCGGTGTGAGGAGAGATCCCTGGAAACCGCCAGATTGTTTATACTTGTGACCGGCTGTGAATGGACACAGCCGATCACATGGGTAAACAACCAATTTCATTGGCTGTTTACCCTGATTGAGGATGGGCTATGTCCGAGGGACACGCGCCATCCCCGATCTGCGTGCTCTGTGCCTCCGGCGGTGCGCTTTTATTTTGACATGTGATTGGACACAGCCGATCACGTGGGTAAACAACCAATTTCATTGGCTGTTTACCCTGATCAGGTATGCGCTGTAACCGACATGACAAGCAGCAGTACCGATCGGTGCATTGCGTGCCCCCAGGGCCGCGCAATAACGACGAATCCTGGCGGACGTCATATGACGTCCAGTCAGGATTCAGCAACCACTTTGCCAACGTCAATATGTCATTGGCGGGCGACAAGTGGTTAACAATCTTGGCTTGGGTTCGAAAACTACATATGTCTACCTTACAAGTCCATATAACAGTCATCCCCAAAGAAGGGAAAGACCCGAGCTAGTGCGGTAGCTATTGCCCCATTTTACTGCTTAATGTTGACCTCAAGCTGCTTACCAAAATCATAGCCTCCAGGATTCAATGTCACCTCCCGGGCCTCATTCACCTGGATCAGGTAGGGTTTGTCCCTACCAGAGAAGCTAGGGACAATACTGCCAAAGTCTTGAATCTCCTACACACAGTGAACGTCAAGAAGACGCCATGCGTCTTTGTGAGTACAGACGCCGAAAAGGCGTTCGATAGAGTCAGTTGGCAGTCCATGTTTGACACGCTAAGACACATTGGACTAGGACTTAAAATGACCAATTGGATTTCGGCAACGTATACAGGCCCGACGGTTAGGGTAAGGGCTAACGGGGTATTATCAGAGGCTTTCCCGATCATGAACGGGACACGTCAGGGGTGCTCCTTGTCGCCCCTCTTGTTTGTCGAACCCTTCTTGCGATGGATCAGACTTAACCCGGACATTTCGGGAGTTAGGATTGGAGACGGAGAATATAAAGTTCCTGCCTATGCGGATGACCTACTGTTCTCATTGACAAACCCTGCGACGTCCCTTCCCGGTCTAATGCGGGAATTTGAGACGTACGGACAGTTGTCCAACCTGAAAATTAACATGGGTAAGTCGGTGTCGATGGGGGTGGGAATCCCAGATGCACTTCTGGGACAACTTTGCAGAGTTTTTGGCTTGCAATGGACAGAGACGGCCCTGAATTACCTGGGTACCCGCATACCCCCGTCCCTCTCCCAACTTTTTAGGCTGAACTTCCCACCGCTGTTGAAGGCAGTAGAGAAGTTGTTGGACCACTGGACCACCGGTCTCCACTCGTGGTTTGGTAGGTGCAGCATACTAAAACTGTCCATCCTACCCATCCTACCCATCCTGTCCATCCTACCCAAGTTCACATACCTCCCTCAGGCCATCCCCATACACATACCGGCAGACTATTTTAGGCAAGTACAAGCCGTATTTAAAAACTTCCTCTGGGCTGGGAAACACCCTAGGATACATAGATCAGTTCTATCTCTACCCAAACTACACGGCGGACTGGCCATGCCTAACGTTCGTACATACTATCACGCGGCTCACCTAAACCGTCTCATAGACTGGTGTCGACACGGCAGTACAAAACTTTGGCCACATTTAGAACAGGCTCAGAGCGAGATCCCATTGGTGCTCTGCAACATTGCCCAAATCTATTCGGTCTCACCCGCTAATAGGAAACACAGTCAGAATCTGCGCTAGGCTACTGGGTCAGACGGGATCTTCACCAGGAGACTCACCCTTACGCCCAGTTCTGGGCAACCCACAGTTCGAGCCGGGTTTGCGAGACGTGAAATTTCGAGCTTTGAGGGAGTCTGGTACGTTCCAGGCCTCTCACTTTAGCACAGCAGGCCGCTGGATAATGCTGGCAGAACTGATGAACCAGGGGGGTAGATACCGACTGGACTTTATGAGAGCCAACCAACTTAACCATTTCCTACGTACAATGCCACCACCCCCCGCGGGGAGCCCCGCTCTTGCACCCTTGGAGGAGCTATGCTCTGACACGGACGTGCTGCAGCATGCGCTATCCATTATACATACTATATTGATCACGCCGAAAGAGGGATACCCTCATGTGCACTGCACATTCTCTGCCAAGAAGAGGCAACAAATCCTGACGTTCACACACAAATCCTCTATTTGTACTAAAATCCAAGAGACAAACTACAAGATTCTGACCCGATGGTACCGCACACCGGCCTTACTGAATAAACTATTCAGGACGGTCAGAGAGAAACAGGCACACTGCTTCATATTTTCTGGTCTTGCCCAAAGCTGAAGTCCTTCTGGACAGAGGTAAGGAGGATCACACAAGAGTTCTCAGAGCGGCAGATCCCAGATGACCCTGCATATTTCCTGTTGCACACTAACGAAATCCCCACACGCGCTTACAAAAAATCGATTGTCCGACACCTTCTGGACGCAGCCAAAGCCTGTATCCCCATTTGCTGGAAGTCCCCAGACCCACCGGCTACAGCGATGTGGCTGCAGAAGGTGGATGACATTAACAAGATGGAGGACCTGATCCTCACAAACCAAGACAGATATGAGTCATACAAACAGACCTGGAAATTGTGGAACATCTTCACCTACTCAGACGAGGGACAGACGCTTAGGAATGCTGTCTAGACTCCGGGCCAGACCCCCCCCCCTCTCGGTAAGGGGCTCGAGTCTGTCGTCCTGGGGTGGGATGACGGACTCGGCAGACATATTGATCCATGCTTGCGAGCTTCCCCTCCTTCCCCCCTCTCCATTCCCTCTCCCCTCTGCGTCATCTACCGGGAACCTCTCTCCCGGGGTGACTATTTCTCACTGCTCTCCCGTATGTGTCTCGGGAGTACCTACTCTCTACTGCTCTCTATCCCTTCTTTCTTACTAATCTTTAGATATTGGAAAATGAAGAGCAGGTCCACAGATCCCTAATTCACGCCACGCTATGTAGGTAGATGATATTTTGATGGTACCGCCAAGTTAAGCTTAGTGTGATGAACCCGATGCTGTTAATGCGGGGCCGTCCATTCATCACCTGTATGAGTTGATGATCTAGTGTACATGGTTAACCCATCGAGCGCCTATGCTAGACCCGCTGCCAAATGTACATGATTGCATTAAGTTTGTCTGCCTATGGATATTATTACGTATACAATGATACTGTGATCCATGTGGATGTGCTTCCTATTGTGAGTAAATAAATAATTTTGAAAAAAAAAGACTGATGGGCCATACACACGGTCGGTTTGGACCGATGAAACTGGACTTCAGTCCGTTTTCATCAGTTTGGACTGATCGTGTGTACGCGGCCCTATACGTCTCTCATACAAAGCAAGTACTGCCAGTATCAACAAACCTGTAAACTGAGAAGACATGTGTCTACTTTCAGAACAATAAGCAACTAAATGGATAAAGGCTGCTGAGGAAGAGATAAAATCCATGCATGACACTAAAACATGAACACTTACAGAACTACCACCCGGAAGGAAAGCCTTTTAAATGGACTTTTAAAGTGAAATATAATGCAGATGGCACAATTGAACGATACAAAGCAAGACTAGTAGCCAAAGGCTATTCTCAAAAATACGGAGAGGACTATGATGAGACATTTGCACCAGTAGTCAAGCACACTACAATACGGACTTTGCTGACAGTAGCCGTCACAAGGAAAATGCAAGTGAAACATTTTGATGTGAAAACGTGTTTCTACATGGCGATTTAACAGAAGAAATCTACATGGAACTGCTGCCAGGATTCAAAGATGAACAAAGGCCAGACCTAGGATGCAAACTTCGCAGGAGTATATATGGCCTAAAGCAAGCAGCCAGAGCGTGGAATATAAAAATAAATGAAGTGCTCACACATCAACAGAGAGATTGGCAAACAGATTTATGTGGATGATATCCTGATTTGCTTTTGCAAGAAGGGGATGAAGCAGAAATATTGGAAAAACTAAATCAGCACTTTAACACCAAAGACCTCGGCAAGATAAAGAATTACCTCGTCATCCAGAACGAGAGAGAAGAAGATGGCAGCTTTCTTATGAATCAAAGACACAAAATACAAGAAATAATTAAAACTTTTGGAATGGAAGATGCCAAACCAGTGAAATCTCCCATGGAAACCAACCACCTAAAGGAGATGAATTGTCAAGATAACCCATTACCTACTAATACTCAATACAGGAAAGCAATAGGGAAATTGCTGTACCTTACCACTGCTAAAAGACTGGACATTGCAAAAACAATTGGAATCTTATGCAGAAAGGTTTCAATGCCAAACCAAAAGGACTGGAATGCTGTAAAACGAATCATTCGATATCTTAAAGGGACTTTGCACAACAAGCTCAAGTTACCAGCAAGCGATGAAAGCACCTTAACAGGATATGTGGATGCTGACTGGACAGGAGACACCAGTGACAGAAAATCTACCAGTGGCTACTTATTTTTCCTGTTAGGAGGCGCCATTAGTTGGACTAGTAAAAAGCAACTCTCTGTTTCACTGTCGTCTACTGAACTGAAGCAGAATACATTGCTGCAGAGCAAGCAAGCAAAGAAGTTATATGGCTGAGACAGCTATTAACAGATTTGGGTCAACAACAGAAATCTATGAGGACAATCAAGGATGCATTGTACTTGCACATAGGGAAGGAGTTATTTCAAGAACCAAGCACATTGATGTGAAGTTTCACTTTCTTAGGGATCTTCAAGAGCAAGGCCTTCTTGAGTTAATTTATTGCCCGACATATGACAGCAGACATCCTTACAAAGCCTCTGACCGCCGAAAGACATTCAAGGCTCACAAAGAAGATTAACAGACTAAGCCTTAGTTGTTGAGAAGGGGTGTTGGAGATACAACAAAACTTAGCCTATCGTATGGAATGCAGTTTAAAAAAAGGACACAAGATGTCGCTAATGTTTAATGATATGCTATGCTATGTGTAGCGATACCCCCAAAGGAGCCGCTGGTTAATTTGGGATCTACTCTCGTTGGCTCAAATCACCCCTTATTTGTAACTCATTTGTAACTCAAACCCTCCCTTGACAAATCAGAAGTCTGGTGAGTGAGATATCTGCTGGGCTGGGGTCACAATAACAGACACACAGCATGCAGTGGCAATATAACAATGAATTACCTGTTGTTATGGACGGTCCCTCCAGATGAGAAAATACACTCCACACAGTGAATATATTTAAATATAAGGGGGGTAAGTTTACTGTATAGCAACTTAAGGAAGACAGGCATAGGGTTTAAACACAAACACAACTGGCAAGTAATGAGTCAGACTGATTCGCAAGGGCCCTTGCAGGAATCAGCAATTAATGCAAGTAAAAGAGATCTAAACCTAAGAATGGTACCATTTATCTAAACTAAACAGGCAGTCTATGCTCGCGAGCGCCCTCTAGCAGACAGTTCTACTGGACAGTCAATATCCCAGTTGCGGCCGGTTGGTGCACATTAAAACTGTAATCCACAGGTGGTAAATAATAGGGGAAGATTGATTAAACAAAGTATCCTGAACAGCAACGTTGGTGAGTTGATCGCTAGCCAGCGTCAATCACTTCAGTATAATAACTATGAACAATAAAAAAGGCCTCTAAACTTTAGCTGGAGGCCCTAAACGTGTCTCCGGCCTTTGGGGTGACACTAGGTTAACTGTTCCTGTTCCTGTTACTACACAACTTCTGATCTCAACTGACTCCGCTGCACCTATCAATCGTACTTTGCAACAAGTTTATGGGACACTAACGTGAAAAATCAAAAGTGCTAATTTTAAAGGCGTACATGCAAGTTATTGCCATAAAATGTTTTTTTGTTTTTTTTTGGAGAAGTGATTTTAATAATGCTTAAAGTGAAACAATAAACATTTAATATTCCTTTAAATATCCTGCAGGGGGGGTGTCCTTAGTTTCTTTCCCATGTTTATAACAGTGCCACAGAAAAATGAAATTTCTAAAGGAAAACCTTTCACTCAAAACTGCTCATGACTTTAATGTATTGTCGGATCCCAGCAATATAGATAAAATACCAAAAATACAAAAAAAATGGTGTGGATGTCCCCCCGGATATCCATACCAGGCCCTTCAGGTATTGTATAGATATTAAGGGGAACCCTGCACCCAAATGTTTTAAAAAATGCCCTATATACTCTACAGAAAATTGAGCCTTAGGTGTTTGTGGTACCAGAACACTGTAAGCCTTCACAGTTACTCGTGTTGGGCACAGGAACAGACCCTTCTTTGAAATATTACATCAATAACTGTAATTACATGCCCCTGTTAAACAGGGGCAGAGGAATTGGGCCTTGGGTGGTGGTGGTTGTACCACAACACTGTAAGCCCTCACAGTTACTCTCCTCTTCTTCCTGAGTGTTTGGTGGCCCCGCAGGAATGCTATCTGGATAAAGGGGGCCTTGAGAGGAAAGCAAGCCCTCCACTTCCTCCTGCTGTTCTGCCTCAAGTGCCCTGTCTATGATTCCACAATGATTCCACAAAGCATGTGCTCCAGCAGGAAGACTAGAGGGAGTGTCACTGATGCATGCATTGTCACTGCTCACCATTATTGTGGCCTCCTCAAATGGTGACAGGACAGTGCATACATCCTTGATCAGTAGCCACTGGTGTGGTGAAAAGAAGCCAAGTTCCCTGACCCTGTCCTGGTGCCATACTCACACAGGTACTCATTGATGGTCCTCTGATGTGTGTGCAGCCGCTGCAGCATTGCCAACGTTAAGTTCCACCTGGTGGGCATGTCACAAATGAGGTGGTTTGTGGGCAGGTTACATTCTCTTGTCAGCCAGCCAAGCACTGGTATTGGCACTGGCATTGTTTGACCGGCGGAAACCGGACCACAGACTTTTCTGGCCTGCCTCAGGAGATCCTGTGAGCCTGGGTACCTGCTCAAGAACCGCTGCACCACTAAATTCAGCATGTGTGCCAAACATATTGGTCAAGTGTCCCTGTCGGAGGGTGGAGAGAAGGTTGGTGCCATTGTCACATACAACTATTCCTGGCTGAAGCTGGCATGGCGTCAACCACCTCTGAGCATGCCCCTGCAGAGCTGACATAATCTATGCCCCAGTGTGGCTCCTGTCCCTAGGCAGACCAACTCAAGCACTGCATGGCATCTTTTAGCCTGACTGCTTGCGTAGCCCCTTGAACGCTTACAAAAGAAGCCATAGAGGAAGAGGAGGGGTGGAGGAGAGAGCTGTGGCAGAATCAACACTAGCATTTTGGAGGCATGGTGGCGGGACAAGCTCCAACAACACTGAATCCTGTCTTGCATCCTTCCTAGCTGTCAGCAGAGTTACACAGTGCGCCGTGAAGGAAGGTAACGTCCATGTCCATGCCTGCTGAACCATGAGTCAGCGGTAATATGAACCTTACTGCTGTCTGCCCTGTCCAACAAGGCCAAAACATTGCCTTCCACATGCCGGTAGAGAGCCGAAATATCCTTCCATGAAAAGAAATGGCGTTTTAGAAACTGCCACTGAGGTACAGCACATTCCACAAATTCAAGAAAGGGGGTAGAGTTTTACCAGCTGAAAAGGCAGCAGTTGCAGTTCTAGCAATTTGGCCAAGCTAGCATTTAGACGCTGAGCATGTGGATGGCTGGGGCCGAATTTCTTTTTACGGTTCAGCAACTGGGGTAGGGAAATTTGAGATCCCAGATGAGGAGCAAGAAGGAGTCCACCTTTTTCTTTGATGTGGGTCTTTCAAGTGCTGTTGCCAGGAGCAGTGATTTTAATGATGCTTAAATAAAAAATAAAATAAAAATTCCTTTAAATATTGTACCTGCTGGGTGTCTATACCTGTGATAACGTCTTTAAATAGCACAATCACCTACCTGCCAGTAAATTAGGAAGAACTGATCTAGCTAAGCTATACAGTGTATAAATATACGTACAACTCCTAGAGATGTATATATAACCTCTACACACTGTAAATTAAGCTAAACTGACTAGCCTGCCTGCTCTATCTAGCTATATAAAAAGACTATCTCTCTGTTTCTCTGACTGATCTCTGTTCAGCGCTGGAACACACTACACGAGGCCGTCCAGCAGGTGGCCTTATATAGTGTGGGGCGTGTGCTATAGCCCTGAGCCATAATTAGCCAAAGCCACCCTGGCTTTGGCCAAATATGGCTCTCCGTTTTTTGTGCTGTGATTGGCCAAGCATGCAGGGTCATAGTACATGTTTGGCCAATCATCAGCGCGCAATGCCGCAGTGAATTATGGGCCGTTGCGCATCACTCGAATTTGGAACGAACGACCCGTTTTGTTCGAATTTCGTCAAACGTACGAACAGACAATGTTCGAGTCGAACATACGTACGAATCGAACGCAGAGCTCATCCCTAGTCTGCATACACGTTAATACTGTTTAGGTACTGGATCAAGTGAATTGATCTCAGTTGTATTAGTCTAGAGGTGTAGAGAGTGCCTTAAAATTCAGTGAAGCAAAGGTTTATATTAGAAATCTGATAGAAGGTTACCTGCAGGGACTGATACCGGTAATTAGGGATGAGCTTCGCGTTCGATACGAAAGTATGTTCGACTCGAACATTGCCTGTTCGATCGTTCGTCGTAAATCGAACAAAACGGGTCGTTCGCGCCAAATTCGAGTGACGCGCGTCGGCCCATAATTCACTGCGGCATTGCGCGCTGATGATTGGCCAAGCATGCACCATGACCCCACATGCTTGGCCAATCACAGTGCCCAAAAAACTAAGAGCCATAATTGGCCAAAGCCTGGGTGCTTTGGCCAATTATGGCTCAGGGCTTTAGCACACGCCCCACACTATAAGGCTTAATTTCCACTGGCGTTTTTACAGCCACGTTTTTTACAGCTTAAAAACGCCTGTCCGGGGGCATGGCCTGGACGCGCTGGAAGATGGCAGCTTGAATCCGTAGCTCCCGCCGCTGCAGTCTTTTCTTTCTGCCGTTTTCGATACACACTGACCACGAGGATTCGATCCTAAGACGCCCGTGTACAAGATTTAACAAGTAAGTTCGCCGTTAAATCGACGGTTATCCCGTTCCGACGGCGATAACAGCGCGGACATGGCGGCTCCTAATGTAAGTGCGTCACAGGAACTTTCGCCGGACGCGCGAATGGCACAATCGATACCTCTTACTGAAATGTCAGCTGTGATGATAGGAAACCATACCGTGATGAGCTCCCAACAACCCAGCCTGTTCGATCTCCAGGCGGTTGCGATTGATATTAAAAATTATATCAAATCTACTCTGGCAGCGGCAATGGCGGAGCTCCGCATAGATATACAAGACATTGCGCACCGTGTGCAGGGTGTGGAAAAAGTTAATAATCAGCATGATAATGTCCTACGTAGATTGGATTGTAAGATGAGCACGCAATTACTTCAAATGAGAGACTTGCAACGTCAAACAGAGGACTTGGAGAATAGAAGTAGACGTCATAATTTGCGCGTACGTGGTCTACCTGAAGAAATAGAAAGTGAGCATCTACAACCTGCCATTGATAATATTTTTAATGACCTTTTGGGCAGACCCCCTATGTCTAAAATCAAAATGGAGCGCTTACATTGCACGCTCAGACCCAGAGGCAAACCGGGTGATCCTCCTAGGGTTGTTATTTGTTGTTTGACTGATTATAGACTGAAAGAAGACATCCTGCTAAAAATGAGAGGCAAATCTAAGATATCGTACAAAGGTGCTTCTATACAAATCTTCCAAGACCTTTCTAACTTTACCTTGCAAAATAGAAGAGATCTCAAACCCTTGTTGGAAGTCTTACGTAGTAAGAATATTGTATATAAATGGAAGTTCCCGTTTGGTCTTTCGGCCACTTTTCAAGGACGCTCTGCTATATTAAGAGTTCCTGAGGACCTTAAAATGTTCTGTAACGCCATGAACATTCCTATGATCGACGTCCCGGATTGGTATGCGGAATTCCGCCCTCATTATAAGACTAGGGTAGCAGACGAACCAGATGTTATGGAGACCCAAACCACTAGATTCCGTAGACGACGATCCCCATCAAGCGAAAAATCGTCTACTTCAAAGCATGATCCTAAGGATGACTCTACAGGCTCACCGCGCTCAAGACGATTCAGACGCAACTATTGATCTACTTGGGCCTACTCTCTTCATTCCTCTTCTGTGAGCTTTTACTCACTTTAATAAGCTATGTATTGGATCCCTCTGCTCGCTATTGCATGCAAGATTGGCTTTTTTCAAAATTGTTTATGTTTTTTTCTGCTTTGAACGTTCATTGTATCTTCATGGACAGTTTTTCTGAGCTTGACTCTCTTACCCAGAGCCTCTCAATATTAGATACTTTATTGAAGCATTAACTGTGTTGTATGTCATGTAGTCGTATACTATGATGTGATTCCTAATATCCACACATTTTCACTTGAAGGTTAGCTCCTTTTATTAGTATTGATGTTGTTATTCATTATTGTACTTTTATGCTGTTCCCTTTATGATTACGAGCTCATTTATGGTCATGAATATGCACTCCTCCTTCTATGATACATGCTGCTCGTACTGTAGCGGCGGAGATCGGTCGTAGCGTTGTTTTATTTTTTTCTCTTTTTTCTGGCTAGTACTTGCCAACCCCCACACAGTAGTAGAGTCTTGGGTGTTGTATATTTTGTATCAACATCTGTCCGCTCTGCTCTGTACTGTATCACCTTAGTTAAGATCGTTTTTGGAAACTATCGGATTTTCCACATGTTGTTTTTATTCGAGGGTTATTATACCCCTTGCCCCATCCCCTATTTTTGTGTTTGTTTTCCCTTTTGTGTTTCCCCCGTTGCCGCTTTTTCCGTCGCTTTTTTGTTAAATTTGTACGTTCAGATTCTCTTACGCATCTGACAGCACTATGACGCACCGGGGAAATGTTTCGCCTCCGTCCCCATTGGTCAAGTTTTATTCCTTTAACGTTAAGGGTTTGAATATCCCTGAAAAAAGATCTAAGTTGTTTATATTATTGAAAAGGGCAAAGGCTGACATAGTTTTCCTGCAAGAAACTCACTTCCGGAACAATGACACCCCTAATCTTAATAACAAATGGTACCCTTTTGTTTTTCATGCCACCAATCCTGAATCTAAATCTAAGGGAGTCTCTATTCTTATTTCGAAAAATTGCCCCATCCAAATTCAAGACACCCTTTCTGATAATGATGGTAGATATATATTTTTAAAAGGAACCCTTTATAACAAAAATATCACATTGGCTAATATATATGCTCCCAACAAAGGTCAAGTCCCGTTTCTCAGGAATGCTCTAGACTCGCTTTGCTCTTTTCAATCGGGTACACTGATTCTGGGAGGAGACTTCAATTTGGCTATTAACCCACTGGTAGACACCTCTTCGGGATCGTCCACGATACCATTCTCAGCTCTTAAATCGGTCAAGACACTTCTTAAAAATCTGAACCTACATGATACTTGGCGTACCTTGTTCCCAAACACTAAAGATTATACCTTTTTCTCTCCACCTCATGATAAATACTCAAGAATCGATTATTTTTTTATTTCCCAATCAGACCTAGATTCACTGTTTTTGGCAACCATTGAACCCATGGTTCTCTCAGATCATCACCCAATTTCTATATCACTCAGATTCTCTTCGATCCCCGCTAGATCCCCAATTTGGCATCTTGATGGTTCACTCCTTAATAACCCTAAGGATGTTGAGGCTTTGAACTCCATCCTTTCAAAGTACTTTGAAGAAAATGACTCCACAGATACACATCCCATGACGTTATGGTTAGCACACAAATGTGTTGTAAGGGGAGAATTAATTTCGATTGCTTCTAGAAGAAGAAAAGCGCGTGATGCATATATTAAGTCCCTTTCTGATCGTATCCATTCTCTTGAAAGCAAACACAAGTTATCACTGGCAAAAGAGGCCCATGTTGAGCTCCTTGAGGCTAGAAAACTCCTACTAGAGGCACTCGAAAAAGCAACTAAACGAAAATTAATTCTATCACGCAAGCTTTACTATGAGTTTGGCAATAAAGCTGGGAAGTTACTTGCCAGAGCTTTACAAATAAAGAAATCTGCATCTACCATACACTCAATTCTAGATCCCACTGGTAAGAAAATCTCTTTCTCCTCCGAAATAGCTAAACAATTTGTAAATTTCTATTCCAAATTATATAATATTCAGAGAAATACTCTTCCTGACGCAGAAACCCAAAGAAAACAATTAATCACGGAATTTTTAGCTACTTACGGTCCTAAACCTATTTCCAAAGAAGAAGCGAAACTTCTAGATAGACCTATTGATTCGGAAGAAACATCCAGGGCACTCAAACAACTTAAAATTGGAAAATGTCCAGGCCCAGATGGTTTGTCGGTTACCTACTATAATTCTTTCTCTGAGATCACAATGAAATATTTTCTGAAGGCTTTTAATTCGATTCCAGATCGACCCCTTTGTAATGTAAAAGATCTCCTTGAAGCCCATATTACGATGATACCGAAACCAGGCAAAGATGATTTACTAGTATCCAATTATAGGCCCATTTCCCTGCTCAATGTGGATCTAAAGTTATATGCTAAAATAATAGCTAACCGTATTCTGCCCCTAATTCCTAACTTAATTTCCCTAGATCAAGTGGGTTTCGTTCCCGGTAGGGAAGCTAGGGACAACACCCAAAAAGCCCTTACAATCCACCATTGGTTGAATAACACGTCTAAACCAGGTTTTTTCCTTTCCCTTGACGCGGAGAAGGCGTTTGACAGGGTTGATTGGCTATATATGCGTGAAGCTTTGAAAGCTATGGGTTTTGGTGACCGTATGTTACAATTCATCCTTGTGTTGTACTCGTCACCCACAGCTAGAATTAAAATAAATGGCTGCCTGTCGGACGCATTCTCCGTGTCGAACGGGACACGTCAGGGTTGTCCCCTCTGACCTATTATTTTCATACTAACCCTGGAACCTTTTCTCTGTAAGATTCGAAATAACCCCGATATTAAAGGAATTAGGATCAAAGACGGACATTATAAACTGGCTGCTTACGCTGACGACGTCATCCTTTTTCTATCTGAACCTATTACCACGTTACCAGTCCTTTTAAAAGATTTCTCATTTTTTGAATTGGTCTCAAACTTGAAAATTAACTTCGATAAATCTAGAGCCCTAAACGTTTCATTAAGACCCGATGTAGTTTCTCTTTGTCAGAAAAATTTCCCCTTCAAATGGGAATCCCATGCACTCACGTATCTGGGTATACGTATTCCATTGAAATTAAAAGATCTATACTCTTGCAATTTTCTACCCATTCTCAAGTCTATCCAAGACGATCTTTTGAAATGGGATGCTGGTTTCTATTCCTGGTTTGGTAGAGCTGCTATAATTAAAATGACTATCCTTCCTAGAATTCTCTACCTCCTTCAAACCATCCCAATAAAATTACCTGCCTCTTTTTTTAACACGTACAGGAAACTTTGTTTAAAGTTTATTTGGTTCTCCAAACGCCCTTGAATAAGGTGGGATAAACTCGTCTGCCCCAAGACGCTAGGGGGTATTGGATTACCAGATATCCAAAGATATTATTGGTCCTGCCACTTGTCCAGAATTGTGGACTGGCAGTTACACAGGAGTTCAAAAGATTGGATTAAGCTTGAAGAACCAACATGTAAAACTTCGCTCCAACAATTACCTTGGGCAGACCATAATAAGATACCACGTTCCGCTAAAAATCATCCCTTTCTAATGCCTCTATACAGAACTTTAAGTCTCTGTGTGCTAAATTGAATATTTCCTCGTTTCCTGGACCTATGACTCTTATTGATCCAAGTTCAAGATTTCTTTTGAAACCAATGGAGGCACCTTTCTCCCGTTCACCTATAACATTGAGAGCTGAATCCTTCTTTGTGAAGGGCAGTTTTATCACATATGACGAATTTCGTACACAATTTAATGATTCTGGAATTACACTCCAGGAATTTGAAAATGTTAAACAATTCTTTCTTACAACTATCCGCTCTCCCCTTTGGTGCAGGAAAAAGACGCCCTTTGAACAATTGTGTACTGAAATAGCTCCCCAAAGACATCTAATCTCTAGAAATTACGCTTTGATATTTTCGAATATTAATCCTAAGGATGATATAGCCTCCAGTTACTGGGAGAGATTGCTCGAGATGGATATTTCACCTGAGGAATGGGAACAGATTTCCACCTATATACATAAAGGTTCACTGAACGTGCTGACACAAGAGAATGGATACAAAATGTATTCTAGGTGGTACAGAACACCTTACTTGATTAACAAGTTTGACCCCACATCCTCCCCCATGTGCTGGAGGTGCAAAACTAATGTAGGTACTGTTCTGCATATATGGTGGGATTGCCCTCTCATTCAGACATTTTGGAAAGAGGTACATCAAATCATTCCTATTATCACTACATATGTTCCGGATTTTACTGCAGCCCAATACTTATTGCATCACACTTCATTACCCCGCTATGTTTATAAAAAGTCTATTATTATTCATTTGATTAATGCTGCCAAGTTGTGTATCCCAGTTCGATGGAAAAACCCATCTCCTCCTTCCGTTTCGGAATGGTTTCAGAGAATTATTAAAATTGCCGAGATGGAGGAATTGATCCAGCAAGCCAGAGACTCTCCGAATTTTTTTAATGAAAAATGGGCTTGCTGGGTTCATTTTACCAATTCTAATGAATACGCAGACATAATTTCTTCCTGAAGGTATTCTCTTTGTTTTAATTTTCCTGTAATATAGACCAATGTTGCTTGTCTTGAATATGACTGATTATTAATTACTTAATCCATCCTAACGTTTTATTTCTCCCCTCAACCCTCCCTTTTACTCCCCCTTCCGTCTGTTTATAGTTTGTTATGTATTATGTATATAGTATGGATTCGCTCCCTCTAATTTTGACTTTATACTTGTTCAATGTAATATCCATATACACTTCAATGTTGCTTCGTTGTATATTGAGTTCTTACATGATGACATGTTTGTTGTTGTACTTCATTCTGAAATACCAATAAAAAAAATTTTTGAATAAAAACGCCTGTCCATGTTTATTTTAGAAAAGCTGGAGCTTTAAAAATTCCGCGGCTGCGTTTTTGAGCGTTTTTGAGCGTTTGTGTGCTTTATTGAGCGTTTTTTAATGCCTGGCGTTTTTTCCGGCTCTATTGCTGGAGCTTCAGAACGCACTGGTCCCGCGTTTTTTTTGCAGCTTAGCCATCTACATCTCAAAAACGTCATGGTGGGCATGAGGCCATAGACTAACATGGACAGGCGTTTTTAAGCTGCAAAAAACGCTCAGAAAAGTGGCTGTAAAAACGCCAGTGGAAATGAGCCCTAAAAGGCCGCCTTCCGGGCAGCCTCGTGTAGTGTATTCCGGCTTTGTTAAAGAAAGCAGTCAGAGAGACAGAGAGAAATGTCTATTTTGCTAGCTAGATAGAGCAGGGTAGTCAGTTTAGCTTTATTACAGTGTGTAGAGAATATATATACATCCTTAGGAGTTGTACATATATTTATACACTGTATAGCTTAACTAGATCTGCTATTAGTATTTGTCAGGCAGGAGATTGTGCAGGCAGGAGATTGTGCATAGCTGCAGTGCTCTAACGTGTTGTATTGCCTGTGGCTGTGTGCTGTGTTTAGTTTACACCTAAACGTACTCAGTGTAACTGCACTAGTCCTGCTTATTTGCACCTAAGCGCATTTGCTTAAAGTGCAAGTTTGCTGTGTAATCGCACATAAGCGCATTTACTGTAAGTGCAAGTTTGCTGTGTAATCCCACGTAAGCGCATTTACTGTAAGTGCAAGTTTGCTGTGTAATCGCACGTAAGCGCATTTACTGTTAGTGCAAGTTTGCTGTGTAATCGCACGTAAGCGCATTTCCTGTAAGTGCAAGTTTGCTGTGTAATCACACGTAAGCGCATTTACTCTAAGTGTAAGTTTGCTGTGTAATCGCACGTAAGCGCATTTACTGTAAGTGCAAGTTCGATCATAATGTTTAAATTTAAAAAAAAATTTTTAAATTCCTTGAAATATTGTACCTGCTTGGTGTCTATAGTTCGCCTGTGAAAACGTCTTTGAGAACCCGGGTCTTGCCCGACGGAACATGTATCAATGGAAAAAAGTTTTAAAAACGATCTTTTTTTCAGGAGTCCTGCTCCTGAAAAAACAACCATTTTTTTTTACTTTTTTCCATTGATACATTTTCCCTGGGGCAAGACCCGGGTTCTGAAAGACATTTCCAACATTAAATTGAATATTGGTCTTTGAAATGATCGTTTTTGAATTCGAACGTTCGAGTCCCATAGACTTCAATGGGGTTCTAAATGTTTGCGCGAACCCGCGGTCTGTTCAACAGTTCTGGTGCAAAACGAACGCGAGTATGTTTGGCTCATCCCTACTGGTAATATGGACCGTGGCGGATTGTTCTCTAGCCAACCAAGCTAGAAGTTTACTATTTATTTTTTCCCCCATTTAAAAATTTGTTGTGTTTGATGGAGCATATGCTATTTAGTTAGTGTTGTGTGTTTTAACATAATGTCCCTGAGCGCCATCTGTACCTGGGCCTTGGGTTGGAGTAAATTGTAATTCCAACTGTTAAGCCCTGATTTCTGCAGCCCCCAAGGAGGCACTGTTGTTTTATTGCACCCCACTTTAACTGAATGATATTGGCCACAGATGTATGGCTTTATAGAGGCCCAGACAGTCTAAGGTGAGATAGATTTAGGGATAAATAGCAAATTTACCTTGAGATCTTGTGTAAGTCAAGGCTCAACATCTGTATCTGATATCCAGTATCTGGTAAGTCTGCATAGTCTGTAAGAAGGAGCAGTTGTCAGGGTCATTGAAAACTGAATAGGTACATGGTCGGAGATGCCCCTGGGCAGAAAGGAAAAATCTCAGACTTTTGCCAAAATAGTAGGGCTAGCATACACCGGGTCAATGTGTGACATAGTCCTATGGGTAGAGTAGTGACAAGAATAGGCATAGGTAGTAGGGTGCCTCCAATGCCAGACATCTATGAAATGGTATAAAACAGCATACTACAGTTGCAATAAAAAGTCTGTGAACCCTTTTAGAATGATATGGATTTCTGCACAAAATAGTCATAAAATGTGAACTGATCTTCATCTAAGTCACAACAATAGACAATCACAGTCTGCTTAAACCTAATAACACACAAATAATTAAATGTTACCATGTTTTTATTGAACACACCATGTAAACATTCACAGTGCAGGTGGAAAGATTATGTGAACCCCTAGACTAATGACATCTCCAAGAGCTAATTGGAGTGAGGTGCCAGCCAACTGGAGTCCAATCAATGAGATGAGATTGGAGGTGTTGGTTACAGCTGCCCTGCCCTATAAAAAACACACACCAGTTCTGGGTTTGCTTTTCACAAGAAGCATTTACTGATGTGAACGATGCCTTGCACAAAGGAGCTCTCAGAAGACCTACGATTAAGAATTGTTGACTTGCATAAAGATGGAAAGGGTTATTAAAGTATCTCCAAAAGCCTTGCTGTTCATCAGTCCGTGGTAAGACAAATTGTCTATAAATGAAGAAGGTTCAGCACTGCTAATACTCTCCCTAGGAGTGGCTGTCCTGTAAAGATGACTGCAAGAGCACAGCGCAGACTGCTCAATGAGGTGAAGAAGAATCTTAGAGTGTCAGCTAAAGACTTACAAAAGTCTCTGGCATATGCTAACATCCCTGTTAGCGAATCTACGATACGTAAAACACTAAACAAGAATGGATTTCATGGGAGCATACCACAGAGGAAGCCACTGCTGTCCAAAAAAAACATTGCTGCATGTTTACAGTTTGCATAAAAGCACCTGGATGTTCCACAGCAGTACTGGTAAAATATTCTGTGGACAGATGAAACAAAAGTTGAGTTGTTTTGAAGAAACAAACAGCACTATGTGTGGAGAAAAAGAGGCACAGCACACCAACATCAAAACCTCATCCCAACTGTAAAGTATGGTGGTGGGGGCATCATGATTTGGGACTGCTTTGCTGCGTCAGGGCCTTGACGGATTGCTATCATCGAAGGAAAAATGTATTCCCAAGTTTATCGAAACATTTTGCAGGAGAACTTAAGACCATCTGTCCACCAGCTGAAGCTCAACAGAAGATGGGTGTTTTAAGAGGACAACGACCCGAAGCATAGAAGTAAATCAACAACATAATGGCTTAAACAGAAGAAAATACGCCTTCTGGAGTGGCCCAGTCAGAGTCCTGACCTCAACCCAATTGAGATGCTGTGGCATGACCTCAAGAAAGCCTTTCACACCAGACATCCCAAGAATATTGCTGAACTGAAACAGTTCTGTAAAGAGGAATGGTCAAGAATTACTCCTGACCGTTGTGCACGTCTGATCTGCGACTACAGGAAACGTTTGGTTGAAGTTATTGCTGCCAAAGGAGGTTCAACCAGTTATTAAATCCAAGGGTTCACATACTTTTTCCACCTGCACTGTGAATGTTTACATGGTGTGTTTAATAAAAACATGGTAACATTTAATTCTTTGTGTGTTATTAGTTTAAGCAGACTGTGATTGTCTATTGTTGTTGTTCTATTTTGAAGTTTAGACGTTTTATGATGAATTTAGGGGGTGCCCCTGGGGCACCAAGAGAAGCTGGCATGTGGTCTACACATGCCACAGCAAGAAACTCAGAAAATCTAGCTTGTGGGAATAGGGTTTTGAGCACATTTTCAGTAAATATGGTAGTATTGTCAACCTCAGACCTTTTTTGAGTGTCTTACGCCCTCACCTCTAACTTTCATTTGGTGAGTATGGAGGGTGACTGTATGATCATGGAGAATGTCCTCAGAATTGCTTACCTGCTGATCCACCTCTGTAATCCACTCCAAAAAAACATCAAGAACCCTCTGGATCAGTCCAATGTCCATTTGGAGGTGTTCTATTTTGGCTGTAGGGCCTTTGCTGGCTGCATGAAATCATAAGGCCTGTGGGTTACCCAACTACTTTCATGTATACTCATGTACTGGATGGCTTCTTCACTTTCTACCTGTTCATATGTCTTCTGTTAAAACCAATAAACGTCTTTGACAAGGAATCATAAGGCCTTGTCTGTGTCAACATGTCTAAGCCGTAAATTGTAAAATGGGAACATTATTTAAATGTGGAAATTGGCATTGAGGAGCGGTACAACATGGTAGGCTGTGTTTCTAGATCTTACATTAATACCTCTATAATTGAAGCTAAATAACCACTTAAGGACCCCTTCACGCCCATATATGTCGGCAGAATGGCACGGCTGGGCACAATCACATACCTGTACGTGGCCCTTTAAGCCCAGCCTTGGGGTCACATGCGCGCCTCGGCGCGTGCACGCAACCCGATCCGAAGCTCCGTAACCGGGATCGGGGGACTCGCAGACCCGATCGCCGCTGGAGTGCGGTGATCGGTCCCCGGAGCTGAAGAACGGAGAGAGCCGTGTGTAAACACGGCTTCCCCGTCCTTCACTGTGGCGGCGTCATCGATCGCGTGATCCCTTATACAGGGAATCACAATCGATGACGTCACACCTACAGCCACACCCCCCTACAGTTGTAAACACAGATTAGGGAACACATAACCCCTTCAGCACCCCCTGTCATTAACTCCCAAACTGCAAATGTAATTTTCACAAAAAACAATGCAATTTAAATGCATTTTTTGCTGTGAAAATGACAATTGTCCCCGAAAATGTGTCAAAATTCTCCGAAGTGTCCGCCATAATGTCGCAGTCATGAAAAAAATCGATGATCGCCGGCATTAGTAGTAAAAAAAAATGTTTTTATAAAAATGAAATAAAACTATCCCCTATTGTGTAAACGCTATAAATTTTGCGCAAACCAACCGATAAACGCTTATTGCAAATTTTTTTTAAACAAAAATAGGTAGAAGAATACGTATCGGCCTAAACTATATTTTTGGGGAATATTTATTATAGCAAAATGTAAAAAATATTGAATTTTTTTCAAAATTGTTGCTCTATTTTTGTTCATAGCGCAAAAAATAAAAACCGCAGAGGTGCTCAAATACCACCAAAAGAAAGCTCTATTTGTGGGAAAAAAAAGGATACCAATTTTGTTTGGGAGCCACATCGCACGACTGCGCAATTGTCTGTTAAAGCGACACAGTGCCGAATCGCAAAACCTGGCGGGGTCCTTTAGCTGACTAAAGGTCCGGGTCTTAAGTGGCTAAAAGGTTTTTCTTAGATGGTATATGGTGTCATCTAGACTGGTCTCTTATGTCCAAGAGGCCTCCCCGCTCTGTTTCAGAGGGTGCAGCCAGGAGGGTACTCTCCATCATATATGGTGGACCTGCCCAAAAGTTAAAAGATACAGTTGTATTCAAAATTATTCAACCCCCAATGAAATTGATTGTTTTGGCCAGTTTGACATTGATTTTGATCATTCAGTCATCCTGCTTACAATTAAATCAAAGAGGCACGTGTAGGTCAGACAAATATAACATAACATTTATGATGAAATAACCACAAATGTCTTTTCTGTGCTCACATCATTATCAGTTTTATTCAACCCCCAAGTGACATTCAATCTTAGTACTTAGTACAACATCCTTTTACAGTTATAACAGCTTTTAAACGAAGCATAGCTTGACACAAGCGCCTGCATATGCATGCCTACATTTGGGCATGTGGGAGGAGGATGGAGTTTTTACGCATCCAATGTACCTGGGCCAGGTACATACCTGGCTCAGGTACATTGATGACGTCCTGATGGTTTGGCGAGGCGACATCGCCTCTCTGGAGACCTTTATGGCAACACTAAACCAGAACGACAGAAATATTAAGCTGACATTCGTACATGATAAGAAAACCATTTCCTTTTTGGATCTCAACATAATGGTGGATGGCCGCACCCTAAGTACCAGCACCTTTAGAAAGCAAAAACAGCAGCCAACACCCTACTTAGGGCGGAAAGCTATCACCCTAAGAGATTAAAGGATGGGATTCCAGTGGGACAGTTCCTAAGAATTAAAAGAAACTGTTCCAACCCAAAACAGTATCAAAAAGAGAGCAGGGATTTATACCTCAGATTCAGAGAAAGGGGCTATTCCTATCGCCAGGTTAGAAAAGCAAAAAGTAAAGCAGGGAAACGAGAACGTCTGTATTTAATTCAAGGAACCAAAAAGGCTGTCGGGCCTGCCTCTCCTGGACCAGTGAGATTGATCACACAGTATGGTGCACAATGGGAGACGGTCAAAGAAACCCCTGGGAAACATTGGAAAGTTTTAACAAATACCCCAGGTCTTGCTAAAATCGTAGGCCCTAGCCCCTTAATGACAGCTAAAAGGGCCAAAAACTTGGGTGATATACTCATCCATTCTGAGTTCACACGTTCCTCGGATGGTAACTGTCTTACAAACTATCCCAGAAGTAAGGGTACTTTCCCATGTGGACACTGTCAACTATGCCCCTTCATAGAAAGAACGGATACTTTTTGGGATAGTGACAATAAACAAAATTACATGATCAAGGATCTGATCAATTGTGCCTCTTCATGTGTGATATACATGCTTATTTGCCCTTGCAAGAAAATCTATATCGGCAAAACAAAACGCCAAATGCGAATTCGATTGGGAGAACATATGCGAGAGATTAGGGAAAAGGATCCCGAAAAACCACTCGCCAAACATTTTGCCGAAGTTCAGAATGGCAAGTTAAGTGGGATGACAGTAAAGGGTATCTACTCCCTAAAGCTTTCACCAAGAAGGGGTGACTTTGACCAGATCCTTTTGCAGAAGGAAAAGATGTGGATTTTCCGGCTCAATTCTCTAGCACCACATGGGTTAAATAGCGAACTTAATCTTCAGCCATTTCTGCCCAATTAAAGTCTTTATGCTTCCCCTACATCAGTGTTTCTCAACTCCAGTCCTCAAGGCCCCCCAACAGGTCAGGTTTTCAGGATTTCCATTATTTTGCACAGGTGGTTTGATCAGTTTCACTGCCTTAGTAATTCCCACAGCCTTTTCATCTGAGGGAAATCCTGAAAACATGACCTGTTGGGGGGGCTTGAGGACTGGAGTTGAGAAACACTGCCCTACATGTAAGTATACATATATGTATCTATATGGGGAACAATTCGAGATTTTCCTAGCTTGTGACGGAAAATATTGATTATATGATGACAGGAGGCGAGTATCTATGCATTAATCTTTCTTTATTAATGCTCACAGCAGAATCTATTTCTAATAACTCAATAAAACAAAAAACTTTTTAAAACAGACTACCACTCTCAGCAGTCCATATAACCTCTAGCCACACCCCTGACAGTGACCTCCATAAAAGGGGCTGTCTGTGAATGAATGAATGAATGAATGAATGAAAACTTATATAGCACAGCACATGCGAAGTAAATCGCCTCTGGGCGCTTGATGTTCCTGTCTCCTTTGAGATCAAAAGGAGGTCTGTGAAGGTTCCTCCTCTTTCTTGATGCGATGACTCCTTAAGATAGAAACGGTCCAAAACGGAGGATCGAAGCATGTCTCCGGCGTTCAGACCGACCAGTCGACATCCGACAGCTTCCGACGGGAAGCTAACCACCAACCGTGACCCAACAGGGGTTTCCGGAACAAAGTGATTCCCAACGAGGGTTCTCAAGTGAGCTGCGTTCCAACGTGAAGGCAGGATTCAATCATTCTCCAAACTGGACTATCCGTCTGAAAGACCCAGGTCGGCACTCAGTAACCTGCGAAAAATGAAAACAATCGTAATAGGGAGGGTCGGGAGGGAAGATACTCGCCTCCTGTCATCATATAATCAATATTTTCCGTCACAAGCTAGGAAAATCTCGAATTATATATCAGACAGGAGGCTCATATCTATGCAAGTTCAAAGCTAGAATTTCAGGCATGTAGATATGATTAAACCCAATATACAGTAACCCTAAGAGAGGACTGACAAGGAGATGTGATCCTGTGGTCTGAAGTAAAACTGACGGAACGTGGTCTCAGAAGACCAATCCGCCGCTCTCAAGAGATCTAAAAGAGAGCCTCCTGATACGACTACCTTGGTAGCCATAGCACCCCTGGTGGAGTGAGCCCCGAATAGGGTAACGTCGATCCTCGCCATTTCCATGGCGGCCCTCACCCAGCGTGCCAGAGAGGCCGATGAGACGGGAAGGTGAGGTTTGACGTAGGACACAAGAAGTTGAGAAGAGTCCGCGGAACGCAAGGTAGCGGTTTGAGAATCGTATGCCTGGAGGCAACGAACGACACAGAGGAGTGGGTGAGCAGGGAAGGAAGGATAGAAGACAGAGTGAATACCGGTTTTGGTCCTGCGTACAATGGAAAATTCAACACCTTGCGGCGAGAATTGTTGCCTGGAGATGTCTAGAGCCCTAACGTCTGACACTCTCTTGATGGAAATTAGACATAGGAGGACCGTTAGTTTCATGGATAAAAGTCTCAGAGACAGGTCCGCGTTGTCCCCCCAACTGGCGAACATATCAAGCACCTTGGATACATCCCAGGTCGCTTGGTATCTAGGCCTAGGGGGACGTTGAAACTTCATGCCTCTTAGAAGTCTACATACCAGTGGATGTCTGCCAACTGGCAAATAATCCACGGGGCAGTGATAGGCTGAGATAGCTGATCGATAGATGTTAATAGAGTTGTATGATCTACAGGATTCATAAGAATCCGCCAGGTAATTTGCTACTAGTGATACAGGGGCCTGTACGGGATCAACCTGTCGTTGATTACACCAACGAACCCAGCGTTTCCAGGCTGATCGATATGCCGATCTAGTCCCGGGGGCCCAGGCCATGGTGAGGAGATTCTGAGCTGATTCCGAAAGGTCTCTATCTGGGGCTGGGATCCCGAAACCAACCACGCCAGAAGTGGCAGGTTGTTCTCCAGAACCAGGGGGTGAAGATCCCCGCTCGGACTGGTGAGAAGGTGAGGGAAATGGGGAATCAGCCTGGGGAGGTCTACCGTCATCCCCAGTAACAGAGGGAACCATGGTTGGGTCGGCCACCATGGCGTAATCAATACCACAGTCGCCCTCAGGTTGGTTATTCGTAGGAGGAGTCTGGGAATCATTTGGAAAGGGGGGAACGTGTAATCTGTCCCCTCCGGCCAAGGTTGGCGAAGAGCGTCCACCGCATATGCCTCCGGATCCGGCCTCCAGCTGAAGAAGCGAGGCAGTTGGTGGTTGAGACGAGAGGCGAAGAGATCTGTAGACAGCGGACCCCAGAGCCGCTGCAAGCGAAGAAATATTGACCGATCCAGTCTCCAGTCCACATGGACTGGATATGTGACTAGATAGGGATATAACCCATAAAGTATGGTCTGCTATAAAAGTTAGAAAATCTTTATGAGCCATTATGGCAGATTTACAGGATTAGACAGAGGCCTAGCTACTGTAATAGACATTTTCAGGTCTATAGGCAATCACACCAAAGCCAAGTTACTGTAGTTTCGAAGCATGATGGGACATGCATCTTAGAAAGACAAGAATCCCTGTTTAAGATTTGAAAGTCACAAATTCTTCCAGAAAAAGGAAAGAATGACCAATCCCTGTGATCGTGAGACTGGAAGGTGGTGAAGAGAATGACTGATGATGTGAAGCACTTAGTAGGAAAAAAAAATTGTAGAAGGTATAGAGACAATGACATAGATTTACTAAAGGCAAGAGCACTTGGGATCACAGTCACTGTAGAAATGAGGGGAAGTTTTGCCGACTTCTATCATCCAATCATGTGCAAGCAAAAATGCTTGTTTTTTTTTTTCTTGCATGTTCCCCTTAGATCTACAGTGAGTAAAGACATTTCCAAACAGCAGTTCACCCTCAATGGGGATGCACAATAGACACCTTTTCTGAGCAGAGTCAACAGAGCAGGCTCTAAGCCAGGGGTGCCCAACCTTTTGAAGAGCAAGGGCCACTTAAGCAACTTGGTATCCAGTCGTGGGCCACAATGAGCGGAGCGGGCAGATGACTGGTCACGGCTACTCTATAGACCCTCTGATCCGCCCAGATGGAAGGGGACGAATTCCCTTCTTTTTTTCCGATTGAAGGTAGGTGGGTGTAAACGGACATCTATCCTGCGGGTTAGCTGCACTTTGTCATAGACTCCACTTGTGGCAAAAGCCAATGCTATAAAGGAAGCATCAGCTTACGGGGCTCTGCTCCACAGTCACTTTCTTCCTCTACCACCAGCTTCATTCACAACACTGATCGGCAACCTGCGGTCTGGGCTTGCAAACCTGCCATTCCAGAACAGGAGGTCGCAGGCCACATGAGAGGGCTCCGCGGGCCACATGTGGCTCCCGGGCCACTGGTTGGCCACCCCTGCTCTAAGCCATAAGCATCTGTGCACATGGAAAAAAAAGAATTCTGGAGATTTGATGAATTCTCTCTCCATCAATGCAGATTAGTAGGGCTTTCTTGCAGAAAATAGGATTGTCTAATTGTCTATAGCAGGGGTAAAATAAAAAAAAATAAAAAAAGATACATAGATTTATGTGTTTGTGTCACTTACAACTGAACCCTCAGCTCTACATCTACTACCAACAGGGCCGCCATCAGGGGGGTACAGGCAGTACACCTGTAAGGGGCCCGGAGGCCCCCAGGGCCCTGGATGGCAACCCCCCATTTTTTTTATTTATTTTTTATTTAAAAAATATATTTTTTTTTTATATTTTTATTTTTTTATTAACCACTTGAGACCCGAGCCTGTTTTTCAGATTCGGTGTTTACGAGACTAAAACATTTTTTTTTGCTAGAAAATTACTTAAAACCCCCAAACATTATATATATATTTTTTCTAACACCCTAGAGAATAAAATGGCAGTCATTGCAATACTTTTTCTCACACCGTATTTGCGCAGCGTTCTTACAAGCGCACTTTTTTTGGAAAAAATTCACTTTCTTGAATTAAAAAATAAGACAACAATAAATTTGGCCCAATTTTTTTATATATTGTGAAAGATAATGTTACGCCGAGTAAAATGATACCCAACATGTCACGCTTAAAAATTGCGCCCGCTCATGGCATGGCGTCAAAGTTTTACCCTTAAAAATCTCGATAGGCGATGTTTAAAAAATTCTACAGGTTGCATTTTTTGAGATACAGAGGAGGTCTAGGGCTAGAATTATTGCTCTCGCTCTAACGATCGCAGCGATACCTCACTTGTGCGGTTTAAACACCGTTTTCATATGCGGGCGATACTCGCATATGCGTTCGCTTCTGCGCGCGAGCTCGTCGGGACGGGGCGTTTTAAAAAAAAAATTGTTTTGTTTTCTTATTTGTTTTAATTTATTTTTTACATTTTTTGCACTGAAATAAAAAATAAAAAAATTGATCACTTTTATTCCTATTACAAGGAATGTAAACATCCCTTGTAATAGAAAAAAAGCATGACAGGTCCTCTTAAATATGAGATCTGGGGTCAAAAAGACCTCAGATCTCATATTTAGACTTAAATGCAAAAAAAAAATAAAAAATAAAGAAAAAAGTAAACCAAAAATATGTCTCTTTAAGACGCTGTGCGGGACTGACGTTTTGACGTCGCTTCCGCCCAGCAGAGATATGGGGACGGCTGAGGGACATTTTTCCCTCAATCGCATCCCCGGACAGACGACGAGCAGACCCGATCGCCTCCGCCGCTACCGACCGCAAAGGTAAGCAGCGGAGGGCGCGGGAGAGCGGCGGAAGGTGGGGGCACCCTCTCCCGCCACCGATAACGGCAATCTCGCGGCGAATCCGCCGCGGAGACCGCCATTATCGTGTACAGATCCGCCCCATGAAGAGATGGATATCTCGGATGTGGCAGCAGCTGCTGCCGTTACCGAGATATCCATCTTTAAAAAAAATGATGTATTTTGACTATGGGGCGGGTCTGAAGTGGTAAAAGGGTCTTTTTTTTTTGAGGTCTGGAGATCCCCAGGGCACCAGATGAGAGAAAAATAAAAATAAACCGCGCTAATGACCAATAAACATAAAATGCATTAAATAATATGTGGACCACACCGATGAATTAATGTGATATATGCAAGGTTGAAAAAACAATCCAAAAAACAAAAACAAACATTATTGAGTGTCCATAAAACACAAAAAAGAGGCCTTTGTAGTCCAAAGTGAGAGGGCTAGCAAGGTTCCATACACAACCAATTGTGAATAATAAATTATAAACAACAAAAGTCCAGAAGAAATAAAACGTAACATCCACCCAGGTGAAGCCGAATCCCAATATGAGTCAGCAGGATATTGGTTAACACTGATGTGACATGCAGCTGAAGACCTCCACCACACACATATGCAAGTCTGCTTACCAAATGTAAATGGTCCCTGGCTGAGAGGAGACCAAAACAGCAGACAGGATCAAACAGCTGGGCTCGGTAAGAGAGTGAAACAATTCAGCTTGGGTCATCCGACAGTGGCTCCAATAACAATGGTCACATGAATGTAAAAGGAGACAAGAATGCCTCGATAGTGTAAAAGCACTTAAAATTTATTGTACAAAATAATGAAGAAATACACTCACATTTTGCAGTAAAAGAAAGGCCTTAAACCTGCAGCATCCGGCCGGTCAGCATGCAGGTAACCCCATGTAGTATCGAGTAGTCTAAGGGTGATGACAGTGTGCCACTCGGTACGCCCTGACTAGTTTCGTGGTTAAAACACTTTTTCAAAGAACATTGCTATTCTGTTTATATGACACAGTTTAAACCGCAGCTCCATTTATGTTTAGTTTGCATTTCACGTGCACCTTTTACTTTATTTGCACAGCATCATATATTGATTAGCGCAATTTACCTCACTTTTTTTCACCAGATGAGAACTCCCCTTTTTTTTATATATATGCCAACCCTTTTTTATACAAATGTTTTAAAAAAAAATTTATATATAGATATATTTTTATTAAAGGGCTCAGAGGTCCCGAGATGGCTACCCCCCTTTTTTATATATCTTTTTCTTTATTTATCCTTTTTGTAAATGCCCCCCCCCCCCCGGTTCTCTGCTCCAGGGGGCCTATGTCTGAAGCTGTGTAAAGGGGCCCCAAAATTCCTCTGACTACCAACCTCTACTGCCAGCCTCTAAACTTTGCATCACTTACACCTGACCCCTGAACTTTGCTTAACTTAATACTGAACCCCTGCATTTTGTGTCCCTTTAAGCCAGTAGTCATCACCCCTCCGCTCAGGACCCACTAACAGGCCAGGTTTGCAAGATAACTGAAATACATCACAGCTGATATCATTTGCTGCTCAGCGATTGCAGTATTCTAGTCTGCACCTCCCCACAGCAATACATAAAACCTGGCCTGTTGGTGGGCCCTGAGGACATGGTTGACAACCACTGCTTTAAGCCATAGCCAGTATTCACCGCAATGGGGAGAAAAAAAAAAAAAAAAAAAAAAAGCAAAAACATACCCAATTTTTCTGCAGCACTCGGCGCCACACTTTTTCTCAGCTGCGGGGGCTCGATCTTGCATACAAGCCCACTGCTTTCAGAAAATGCCCCTGAGCTCATCATTGTGCATCCATTCCAGATGCTTGTACAGTGCCTTGAAAAAGTATTCACTCCTTTGGCTTTTTTTACCCATTTTGTTACATTACAGCCTATAGTTCAGCCTATAGTTCAATGTTTTTTTAATCTGAACTATATGTGATGGATCAGATAAGTTGGTGAAGTAAAACTAGAAAAATAAATACATAAAACTATTTTTCAGAAATAAAAAAACTGATAATTGGCATGTGCATATGTATTCAGCCCCTTTGTTATGAAGTCCATAAAAAGCTCTGGTGCAACCAATTACCTTCAGAAGTCACATAATTAGTGAAATAATGCCCACCTGTGTGCAATCTAAGCGTCACATGAGCTGTCATTACATATACACACATTTTTAAAAGGCCCTAGAGGCTGCAACACCTAAGCAAGAGGCACCACTAACCAAACACTGCCATGAAGACCAAAAGGAACTCTCCAAACAAGTAAGGGACAAAGTACAAGTGAGGGTTAGGTTATAATATATATATTGGAAAATAGGGGTTAGGCTGGGTTCACACTACGATTTTCCCGTCCGTCAGCCGCATACGATTTCAGTTTTGAAAACGTACGGGCCCGTACGGGAAAACTCATACATAGACAATGCATTGCAAATCGTATGCACTCAGATGCATCCGGGTGTGTACCATTTGCTGGCAAAACGTTTTTTAACAGTACACAAAACCGTGTTCGACCACGGTTTTGAGTCCGTTTTTGAAACCGTATGGCAAACGCATACGTTTTTTTTTAACATTAAAGTCAATGGAAAACGCACATATGTGCGGTTCCATACGTATAAACCGTATGCGTTTTTCGTCTGCGCATGCACATTTTCAAAACAAGAAAATCTTTTTTTATTAAATGACACTAATTCCAAAAACGTATGCGTTTTTTTAATCAAAACCTGATGGAACCGTACGCACTTTTTGAAACCGTATACGTTTTATAAACGCATACGTTTACGTACGGTTCAATCAGTTTCAGCCGCATACGTTTTTTCATATAAATCGTATGCGGCTGACGGATGGGAAAATCGTAGTGTGAACCCAGCCTAATACTGCGCTGTCTACATGAAATACAAAAGAAATTGCAAGCAGCTTACAATAGTGAGATACTCACAACCAAAACAGTAAAAATAAAAAACAAGCTGCGCAACTATGAGAAACTCTAAGGCCTCGTACACACGATCAAATCTGTCCGCTGGAAACGGTCCGCTGGACCGTTTCAGCAGACAGATTTGATCGTGTGTACGGCCGAGCAGACAGATTTGTCCACCCGACAGATTTCAAAGCATGCTTTGAAATCTATCGGGTGGGAATCTGTCCGCCCGACATGTCTGCTGGTTAGTACACTTACCAGCAGACATGTCGTCCCGCACCGCCGCCGAATGGATTCGGCGCATGCGCGGAAGTGTTTTACTTCCTGGTGCGGTGACGTGGCGGCGTCAACGTCACCGACACGTCAGCGCGCCGTCTGCTGGCGGGGATTTTGGTTTGCTCGTGTGTACACGCGAGCAAACCAAAATCCCAGCAGACAAGATTTGTTCAAATCTGTCGGACGGACAGATTTGAACAAATCTGTCCGCTCGTGTGTATGGGGCCTAAGGTGATAAAGAGCAATACAAAACAGTCAATGCATCTATAAAGTCCATCAAGCTATTAATACAAGTGGAAAAGCATCTGATGGTATAAATCGGCAGTGAAATTCCTTGTGTTCAAGCAGATGGTGACATCACAAACAGGAACCTCAGAAAAGTGCAAACAGATAGGGAAAACACCTCCACCGATGGAGGCGTTTTCCCTATCTGTTTGCACTTTTCTGAGGTTCCTGTTTGTGATGTCACCATCTGCTTGAACACAAGGAATTTCACTGCCGATTTATACCATCAGATGCTTTTCCACTTGTATTAATAGCTTGATGGACTTTATAGATGCATTGACTGTTTGGTATTGCTCTTTATCACCTTAGAGTTTCTCATAGTTGCGCAGCTTGTTTTTTATTTTTATAATATATATATATATATATATATATATATATATATATATATATATATATATATATATATATATATATATATATATATATATATATTCCAAATCTTTAATGATTCCCTAGGAGCACAATCAAACCCATCATAACCAAATGGAAAGAACATGGCACAACAGCAAACCTGCCAAGAGACGACCGCACGCCAAAATTCAGACCGGCAAAGAGGGCATTAACCAGAGACTTAAAGAGACCCAGGGTAACCCTGGAGGAGCTGAAAAATTCCATAGCAGAGACTGGAGTATCCGTACATAGGACGACAACAAGCCGTACGTTCCATAGAGTCAGGCTTTATGGCAGAGTGGCCAGAAGAAAGCCATTACTTTCAGCAAAAATAAAATGGCACATTTTGAGTTTGCGAAAAAGCATGTGGAAGATTCCTAAAATATCTGGAGGAAGATGCTTTGGTCTGATGAGACTAAAATGTAACTTTGTGATCATCTAAGTAACTGCTGTCTGGCACAAACGCAACACATCACCCAAGGAACACCATGCCCACATTGCATTATGGTGGTGGCAGCATCATGCTGTGGGGATGTTTTTCAGCAGTCAAGACTGGGAAACTGGTCAGAGCGGAGGAAAATATGGATGGTGCTAAACAGGGATATTCTTGCGCAACACCTGTACCACTTGGTGTGTGATTTGAGGTTAGTACAGAGGTTCACCTTCCAGCAGGACAATGACCCCCAAAACACTGATAAAGCAACACTTGAGTGGTTTAAAGGGAAAACGTGTTGGAATGGCCTAATCAAAGTCCAGGCCTCAATCCAAAGTCTGATTTAAAGATTGCTGTTCACAAGTGCAAACCATCCAACTTGCTGCAGCAGTTTTGCAAGAAGGAATGGACAAAAATCCCAGTGGTAAGATGTGGAAAGCTGATACGGACTTATCCAAAGCGACTTGGAGCAGTGATAGCCGCAAAAGGTGGCTCTACAAAGTATTGACTTTAGGGAGATGAATAGTTATACACATTGACTTTTTCTGTCCTTTTTTTTTTTATTGTGCAGCAAACAATCTTCAAAATAGTGGGCATGTTCTGTAAATTAAATGATGCAAATCCTCAAACAATCCATATTAATTCCAGGTTGAGGAAACAAAAAATGCCAAGGGGGTAAAGACTTTTGCAAGACACTGTATGTGACATCACATACAAGCACGTGGGATGCAAGAGGTGATCAGTGGAGAAGAATGTGCCAGGACAGGTAGATGCATCTCATCTCTGCTTCCTTGCACCACTCTGCATATCATAAATGAGAAGAGGGCACAGCACTGGAGCAGATCAGTAGGAAAGTACAGTTGTAGGGAAGATGAGCAGGGATGGTGTTTAGCAGTGGAACAGAAGAGCAGGGGGGTTACAGTGTTAGGACAGGAGTGTGGGGTTCAGTGATGAACAGATGAGCAGGTGGGGGGGTGGTACAGATGAGAAAGAAGGTACAGAGGTGGAGCAGAACATCAGGGGGTACAGAGAAGAGACAGGATATGTACAGTACAGTGGTGGAAAAGATAAACAGGGGGGGGTTACAGTGGTGGGGCAGATGAGTTTACTGTTAGGATAGGTAAGGTGGTGGTTTAGCTGTGAGACAGAAAAGCATGTGGGGTACAGCGGTGGAGCAAATGTGCAGGGAGATAGTGGTGGAGCAGATGAAAAAAGGGTTACATTGTTGGGGCAGATGAGTAGGGGTGCAACGGATCACAGTTGATCCGTGATCCGAACGGGTCGCCCCCTTCGGATCGGCACACACTGTGATCCGTGGATTGCCGAGGCTCCGGAGCTAGGCCAAAGCCGCGGCCTTTCCTAACGTTATGGACGCGGCCATAACGTTAGGAAAGGCCACAGCTTCGGCCTAGCTCCAGAGCCGTGGCCATAACGTTAGGAAAGGCCACAGCTTCGGCCTAGCTCCAGAGCCGTGGCCATAACGTTAGGAAAGGCCACAGCTTCGGCCTAGCTCCAGAGCCGCGGCCATAACGTTAGGAAAGGCCACAGCTTCGGCCTAGCTCCAGAGCCGCGGCCATAACGTTAGGAAAGGCCACAGCTTCGGCCTAGCTCCAGAGCCGCGGCCATAACGTTGGGAAAGGCCACAGCTTCGGCCTAGCTCCAGAGCAGTGGCCATAACGTTAGGAAAGGCCACAGCTTCGGCCTAGCTCCAGAGCCGCGGCCATAACGTTAGGAAAGGCCACAGCTTCGGCCTAGCTCCAGAGCCGCGGCCATAACGTTAGGAAAGGCCACAGCTTCGGCCTAGCTCCAGAGCCGCGGCCATAACGTTAGGAAAGGCCACAGCTTCGGCCTAGCTCCAGAGCCGCGGCCATAACGTTAGGAAAGGCCACAGCTTCGGCCTAGCTCCAGAGCCGCGGCCATAACATTTGGTTAAGGCCGCGGCTTCGGGCCTAGATCCGGAGCCATGGCCATCTTGGTACACCCGGCGCGGCCCTCCTCTGTTTACATCCACAGAGGAGGAGGAGCCCCACTCGTGGGACACACGCTGGAAGCGTCTGTACTTCCTGGGGGGTGTCCTGCCTGGGAGGGGGGGGGTCTGGCAGTACTACCTCGGGGGGTGTCTGTACTGAGGGGGGTGTCTGCATCGAGGGAGTTCTACAGTTAGTGGGGGGGGGGGGGTGACACCATTTTTTTTTCTGCCCTGGGTGACACCAGCCCTAGTGAAGCCACTGCAGTGGGGGGAAGATGTGGATATTACAGTGGGGGAGAATTTTATTTTTTTTGCCGATCCATGACTGCTGATCCGAGGAACAAGCCGAACCGTGAGTTTTTTAAACAGTTGCACCCCTAGTTTACAGTGGTGGGGCAGATGTGCGGGGAGTTAAAGTGGTGGGACAGAGTTGCAGGAGGTACAGTGATCTGAGGTGTGAAGGTGCAGGAATTTGGGCTGATCCGAGGACTGTAGGTACAGGAATTGGGGCTGATCTAAGGCATAAGCGTGCAGGATGTTAACCACTTCAGCCCCGGAAGGATTTACCCCCTTCCTGACCAGAGCACTTTTTGTGATTCGGCACTGCGTCGCTTTAACTGACAATTGCACGGTCGTGCGATGTGGCTCCCAAACAAAATTGGCGTCCTTTTTTCCCACAAATAGAGCTTTCTTTTGGTGGTATTTGATCATCTCTGCGGTTTTTAGTTTTTGCGCTATAAACAAAAATAGAGCCACTATTTTGAAAAAAATGCAATATTTTTTACATTTTGCTATAATAAATATCCCCAAAAAATATCTAAAAAAAAAAAACACTTTTTTTCCTCAGTTTAGGCCGATACGTATTCTTCTACATATTTTTCGTAAAAAAAAAAAAAACGCAATTATCGTTTGATTGGTTTGCGCAAAATGTATAGCATTTACAAAAAAAGGGGGTAGTTTTATGGCAATTTTTATATATTTTTTTTTTTTACTAGTAATGGCGGCGATCAGTGCGTTTTTTCGGTACTGCGATATTATGGCGGACACATCGGAAAATTTTGACACATTTTTGGGACCATTGGCATTTTTATAGCGATCAATGCTATACAAATGCATTGGATTACTATAAAAATGCCATTGGCAGTGAAGGGGTTAACACTAGGGGGCAGGGAAGGGGTCAAGTGTGTTCTGACTGTATGGGGGGGGGGGTGGACTCACTAGGGCAGTGATCGCAAACCTTGGCACTCCAGATGTTTTGGAACTACATTTCCCATGATTCTAATGCACAATGCAGGTAAAGGACCCGGACAGTTTTTGCGATTCGGCACTGCGTCGCTTTAAATGACAATTGCGCTATAAACAAAAATAGTGTGACAAGTTTGAAAAAAAATGCAATATTTTTCCCTTTTTGCTATAATAAATATCCCCCAAAAATATATATAAAAAAAAGTTTCTTCCTCAGTTTAGACGGATACGTATTCTACCTATTTTTGGTAAAAAAAAAAAGCAATAACCGTTTATCGATTGGTTTGTGCAAAATTTATAGTGTTTACAAAATAGTTCACCATTGTGTTCTACAGCCCAGGTTGTATTAAAAAAAAAAAACACACACACACACAAAAACACAATTACGTCTACGACCAGCTATAGATTAGGTGGCAGCAAGCTGCAAGGCTAGACCTGCCAGGACAAAAGGGTGACAAAGAGTCTCCAACCAGCTATCGACTGAATCCTTAGATGTAATGTATTCAACAGTAGATTTTGCTAGAATGGCTGGGCCACTTAGGGAACAGTCCAATTCTTTTGAAAATCCTCTGCCAAAGGGTACAGGGCAGCAAATTGCCAGGAGAGGTAAACATCACATCAGATAACTCATATATAAAAACACAATTGGCTAAAAATACAACTAGGGAAAGGCTTTCAACCTATTGCTTTTTTGTACCTCATGGGGTATATGGAGGCTACAACTGAACTATTTATCTAGGCAGTGACTAGATAAAACCAGAGCCAACATATGGCAAGAGGGTGAAGAATTAACGTCACTAAATTCTGGTGGTTAAAAAAGACAAATAAAAAAAACACACAGTTAAAATAGGACAAATTGAATTTGGTGCATGAAAGTGTTCTAGGCAGTTCAGTTTGGAACCCATGGACATGGTGTGGGAGCAAGGAGATTGTTTTTGGCTAGCAATATCTTTTAAAATAAGACTGTGGCAGAAAATTCTATTTTAGTCACACAGGCCACATGTTTGCATGACTGTGGGAAGCTTGAATCAGGGGGGATGGATGGTCAGTGTTCTGACCTTGCTCTGGAAAAAGCGAACTGCCATCACCAAAGAGTTTCCTCAGAGCCTGTAGTAGAATAATCAGTGTCCCATAGAATCATCACTGTGTCCCATAAAGATCCACTCATAGTTAAGCGAGTTGCTTCTTCTGCAGAGTATGAATGCAGACTGAGGGGGTTCAAGGTGTGCAACATGAAGGAATCGCAATAATCCAGGAGTTTCTGGAGGTATCAGGCAAAAAGGTGCAATAGCAAACCTTCTTCTTGCCTCTTGGCCAGAAAATGGCAGCTGGAAGAATGCATTCAGTAGTCTTGCGAGCACAATCACAATGTCACTAGCCAGAAAGGAACTTTCGGTTATGAAGCAAACAAAAAAAAAAAAACAACCAAAATTTGAATGGATACAAGTTCAATAAAGTGAGAATCAAAGCTAGGGGTCCAGGCTTTGGGTCAGTCACCATATCCCTGAAGGGGACTTCTTCAGGGATGACTACAGCTCTCGAGACCGCACGCTGTGACCTACTCACTCATTGCGCCATGTAATATAGGATCCAGAGTCCAAAAGCACCTTGCTGCAGGGTTTATGTTTGGTACCCAAGATCTGCATGGAAAGTAATAGATCCTGAATGGCTAGTGAACCATAAGAAGCAGTGTCAGTCGAATAATATATTTAAAAAACAAAAAACACTACAACCTTTCACAGGAGAAGCATGGTCAGATGTATTGAAATTTGGCTTGTGCAGCAGGGACTGTTTGCATATATTCTGACAGCAAGCAAGAATGCAAGTGTGAGTGTAAGAATGAGCCATGACTAAGCACTGATAGAGTGCGAAATGCGTCGGCTGTCCGGTTTTCTGTGATTGCTGTGACTGTACATGTTTTTGGATTTACAATAAAGACAACTTTTTTCGTTTGAAAATCCTTGGAGTGCGGCCGTCCTTCCCTCTTTTCTTCATCATCATTGCTATTTGCATCGCCAGCACCTTGGTAATCTAATTATCCTTGATTGTCTACAGGTCTCACCTGGAGCGGTGATTTCTTTTTTCTTGTGAGTGTAAGAATCTTTTTTTTTTACCTTTTGAGAATAGGAGGGGGGGGGGGGGGGGGGGGGGGTGTCGGGCCCTGTAATGTACTAAAAAGATTTTGGATACCTGACCATCACACCTATACTTGTTTTGACACCATTCCTAAACCATGGTCATTAAGATTGGAATTACTATGGAACTCAATTTGAAAGGGAATCCATACAGCCATAGTGTCTGAATGGTACAGACCTTTATCTTCCACTCACTAAAGAAACTTCGAGGGGAGATAAATTGGTAATAAATTGACAGCCAGACAACTAAACCAGAGGGCAACGTGAAATTTAAGCTTATCTGGGATGACCGATTGCTACCTTGGTGTGTTGTAAACATTTTATTGCAAGCACAGAGAACATGCAGACAAGGTTTGACAATGTCAATTATTAAGAAAAATATATATATAGATCTTCAAGAAAGGCCTTGAAACAAAGTATGGAAATCAGCCACTGCTGTAGATATCAGTAGTTTATTGTTGAAGGTTTTGGTTTCAACACATTCAAAATATGGAAACAAAAAGAAAAAAAATATGCTTAAAAAAAAATAAACTAGCTTCTACTGGCATAATGTTAAACACATTACAGCAATTAAGATGGCAAATCATTCACCACTGTCTTCTACAGCTAGGTAATAGTACGCCAATTGTGCTGGAACAGAAGTGCAATGAGAAAATACTACAACAAATTCTCTGCCCAACACAATAATGAAAAGGAAAACTGCAGCCATGTTGGATGAGGTACATTTACTGAAAGTTTAGACAATAACACTTAAATGTACACAGTAAAGTAGGTGAACAATCACCAAGTAAACATCTCAGATGTATGTTTATTCAAGGTATTTAGACATGAAGCAGACTTGAAAGCTTAATGGCTCTGATGCTCTAGTGTGGTATGTTACACTTGATTTAGTCCCATTCAGTTTGCCGTTACACAGTTCAGGTTGGAATAGGAGTTCAACATTAACAGAGGAAAACAAAAATAAAAAAAGGAACACAACTGCTAGCAAACTTTCCATTTAGAGATTGGAATGACGTTTAAAACCAGTCCAAAGTTTAGCTGTTATAGTAGGGAATTCAAGTACAATACTTCCAGGTAACAGATTGCAAATGTAAAACTTTTATAACACAAAATATATATATGTATATATAAAATTATAACCATGAGAAATCTGTGTCCCAGAAATGTATGAAATAGTGCAAGACTTGCTATCAAAAACAGAAGACCTCAAGTGACAAAAAAAAAAAAAAAAATGAAAAAAAAAAAACATATCCAAGAGTCTAAATTTAGCCTAGCTGACTGGAGGGAAAATACTTTTGTGCACAATCAGTTTCAGAGGTGGCTCAGCAAACAGTTGCATAAGTCAAAAGCAGCATGTTGTTTCGCCATGTGCATTGTTAAACATATGGACTCCAAAAGGAACAAAATTCCTGCACTTCCAGAGGCAGCTTTAAGTGTCCACACTTTCTCCTGCAGAGCATCAATGATCACTACACAAGGCGGTCAGTATCTTCTGCTACATTTGTAGATTACTGGAATGTTCTCTTCAAAGCAGGTGGAGGATTCAAGATAGTAATTTCCAAAGTTCCATTTGGAGAAAATCACATGAATTTACAGGTGTGAAAGGGAAATACAAACTTCTTAGGCTTGGGGCAGTTTTCCAAGTACTTGTGCCAAAAAAGGGAAAAACTAGCCAAGGAATTAACCCTGTATGAGATTGTAAAGTGCATACACTTACAGCTGTTGGCCACTTCTAGGAGCGCTGAAGAACATCCTCTTCTTCCAGGTTTAAGGGACATGAACAGGTTAACAATTGTGCAACTTGACATTTGCAGGGCACCTAGATTATTCACTTTATATGCCCTTTCAAGAGTTACAGCTAGGGCTCAGAATACAAAGACATGACCATTAGCCCTTTCCACATACTGTAGCTCCCAACATTGGTAAACAAATACCAACTGTGGTTAGAGGTGGACCAAAGCAAAATCATACTAAAGAAAAATAAAAAATAAAAATCTACCAATGTACAGATACTGCAGTTTGGTTAGGCAGGCTTTTCAATGGTTCTTGAATGTACAGAAGCAGTTTGGCTTTGCAGCACAGGATTCATTCACTGTACAAAATCACCAACAATACTGGAATGATGAATTTATAGAAGGCACCGTCATGCGTATTACATTACCAGAAAACTAAATACAGTTGAGTACAATTTGTCATTTTGTTGTTTTCTGTACAAAGCTGGAAAAAAGGGAAAGGCTTGGCAGGAGAATATTGGACGAGCAGCCTGTCACATGGGTATCTTGGATGGGCAAGTGCAAAAATTCTTCATGTATGAAACAGATCACTGCAGATCATCCCCTTCAAAAGAACTGGAATATGTTCAGACCAATTCGAAAAATGTTCAGATTTAAATTAGTTCCAGAGAAACCACTTTATTGATAGGATTTGCACCAAGGAGTTTGTGGTACAACACACCAACTTCCAAATCTGGGTTCCTACAACAGTAAGAGGAGATCGCTCGTGCATTTGACAAGAGCTTAACCATTAGTTTCTTTTATGCAAAAAGGTATTTTCAGAATAAAAAATAAAAAAAATACAGGAGGCAACATTGCACTATTTTTGTTTCCAGTGAAGAAACGATAATACTTGAATACCGAACTCTACTAGACATGAGCCTCCAATGTCCACATAATCACTTGCAGTACTAATGGCCATCTCAATCCTTCTAATTTAATTCGGGGTGTAAAATTAACATCTTAAATACTGCTGAAAACCAGCAAAAGAAAAATAAAAAATAAAAAAATCACCTCAATTGAAACTGCAAACAAAAGGATGTCTTCACAAAGAAATTATGGGGAAGAAAAAAAAAAGAGCCGTGTCACATTCGAAAGCTAAAATTAACAAAGAATGCAAACACCACGAATAATGTACCACTGTAGGCTTTACTTTGATTAATGACTTATTTTCAGCGGCGTTGACTAGTGAAGCGATTTTCCATAGGGGCGGATCCTCTTCCTGTGCTCAGCTTTTGTGCCATACCGCCTCGTGGAGGAGGGCCTCTTCCATCCCTATCCCGAATCATTCCACCTCCAATGATACCACGGGGTCCCCCAACACCACGGTCATTGCGGCGTATATCCCTGCGGTCATCACCGCCACGAATTTCCCTTTCACGGGCTGCTCTGGTTTTCTTTTCCTCCACATTAAGGCGGACTTCACCACGGAACATAATTGGCTGAAATTCAAAAGAAAAGCACAAGTTCATTTATTTTGTATCAGGAGCATTTCAAGCTATCCACAGCACCAATACACACAGATCTTAGAGCAAACATAAAAGCAGTTTCCAACCTTTTTGAACCTGCAGCTTTAACTATAAATATCTGTGGTGACCCTACCAAGAAGGGTTACTTCCTGTTACGGTACATTACATTTTTTCTCAGTTGTGGTTCTGTGCTGTCGCTCTGTCACATGAAAGAAGGATACAAAGGGCACAACAAGTGTAAATAATGTCCATATAAACACCAAGGGATTGATTAATAAATCATAAGTTCAAATAATTGCTAATTGCAGAACTGGTAGTGAAATTGCTGTGTTCCAGATTTAAGCTCCAACCACCGTGCTCTCAGAAGGTTCACCAGATATAAACGGCCATAATTGACCTTCAGGCATATAAAAAGATTCTTTCAGGATCCTTCTTAATACAATCTCTCCCGCATAGGATCAATTTCCAATAAATCCAACACAGATGGCTCCTTAGGGAAAAAACTGTGTTCCAATCATTCAATCTGCACCGCAATGAGCCACGAAAAACGGGGACAGTGTAATAGCGTTTTTATTTTTAAAAGCTTTGCAGGGGAATACCAGTGCATACAGGCAAGTACACACAGCTATGAATGAAGGCAGCGGCCGGGGTTTTCACAGTGAGCGATATACACCCCGGCATGCATCTGAGCTGTTCAAAACTTACAAACACATCGCTCCAGTGTGAAGGCGTGCTGTGCTGAGATTTGACACGGCATTCCTTGCCACTGTAACGATGTGTTTGTAAGTTTTGAACAGCTCAGATGCATGCCGGGGTGTATATTGCTCACTGTGAAAACCCCGGCCGCTGCCTTCATTCATAGCTGTGCGTACTTGCCTGTATACACTGGTATTACCTTGCAAAGCTTTTAAAAATTAACGGTATTACACTGTCCTGTTTTTGTGGCTCATTGCGGTGGGAGCCGTTTTGAATTTTTCCAGATTTAATGATTGGAAAACAGTTTTTTCCCTAAGAAACCATCTGTGTTGGATTTATTGGGAATTGATCCTATGCGGGAGGGGAAGGATCCTGAAAGAATCTTTATATGCCTGAAGGTCAATTATGGCCGTTTATATCTGGTGAGCGCATTTTGATTGTCACGTCGGGTGAAGCACTTTAATATGCATGTTGCACTTTCTGAGAGCACGGTGGTTGGAGCTTAACTGCTTGCCGACTGCCCGCCGTCATATTACTGCGGGAAGTCGGCTCTGCTGGGCGCGAGCCCGTAGCTATACGTCCGCTCTAAAGCGGGCACGATCGCCGCCGGGCACGCGCGATCGCTCGGACCGGGAGCATGTGTGTAAACACAAAGCTCCCGGTCCTGTCAGCTGGGGAAACGCTGATCTTCTGTTCATACAATGTATGAACAGAAGATCAGTGATTTCCCCTAGTGAGGCCACCCCCCATACAATTAGAACACACCCAGGAACACACACTTACCCCTTCCCTGCTCCCCTGTTCCCTAGTGTTAACCCCCTTCACTGCCAATGGCATTTTTATAGTAATCCAATGCATTTTTATAGCATTGATCGCTAAAAAAAAATGCCAATGGTCCCAAAAATGTATCAAAGTGTCCGAAATGCCCGCCATAATGTCACAGTACTGAAAAAAAAATGCTGATCGCCGCCATTATAGTAAAAAAAAAATGCCATAAAAACTACCCCCTATTTTGTAAACACTATAACTTTTGCGCAACAAAACAAACGCTTATGATTTTTTTTACGAAAAATATGTAGAATACGTATCAGCCTAAACTGAGAAAAAAAATGATTTTTTATATATTTTTGGGGGATATTTATTACAGCAAAAGTAAAAAATATTGAATTTTTTTCAAAATTGTCGCTCTATTTTTGTTTATAGTAGCGCAAAAAATAAAAACCGCAGAGATGATCAAATACCACCAAAAGAAAGCTCTATTTGTGGGAAAAAAAGGACGCCATCTTTGTTTGGGAGCCACGTCGCATGATCCGCGCAATTGTCAGTTAAAGCGACGCAGTGCCGAATCACAAAAAGTGCTCTGGTCATTGGGCAGCAATATGGTCCGGGGGTTAAGTGGTTAAATCTGGAACACAGCAATTTCGCTACCAGTTCTACATTTGCAATTATTTGAACTTTTGATTCATCAATTAATCCATTGGTGTTTATATGGACATTTACACTTGTTGTGCCCTTTGTATCCTTCTTTCACAGCTGTATTCGACACACACATTTTTGGAGCTGCACTTGTAATTTTTTATTTTTCATTATTATTGGCGCCGTTCTCCGCATTTTTCTATATGTTCTGCCACATGAGCCTGTGGTCAAGACCATAATCTGTCGTGCTAACACATAGGCATGATCCACCATTGTCATCACAAGGAAGCCAGGCTTAAAGTGGTATTAAAAGAAACATTTTTTAAAGAGATAGATAGATCTCCATCTCTCACCTAGGTGGATGCTGCCAGCCGATAAGTCACCAGCTCTCTGCCCCTCTACCTCACACTGAAGCACCAGGCTGTGAAGTTTCTGGGTCAGGCTCTTAGCAGCTCACCGAGGCAGCTGCTGGTCCAAACATCTGGGTGGATTACAACATTAAAGTCAGGACCAGTCCAATATCTGGACTAGCTGAGTGACGTCAGCCAACAGCAGGCTGAAGGAGTACAGTACGAAATGCACTCCTGTGATTCCAGGAGAAGCACAGCTAAAAGAGCATCCCCCCCCCCCTTCTCCTTTAAGCCCAAAGCCAAAATTATATATTGCAGCTTACCAATTTTTGGTAGCTGCATTTTCTTAATTTTAATCTCATCCAGCAAGTGTTATCACTAACCCAGCCGTACAGCAAAAGTGTTAACGTGTCGAGACAAACCATTTAACACCAACAGGGGTGCTAAAAAAAAAAGGCCCAAACACTTGTCAGGCAACTGCTTAAAGCAGAACTAAAGGGCGATTTGCTCACCTATCTATTAATACCTCACCAGCAGCTTCATCCTCTAAATGCCTCTTTATTGGCCAACACGAGACATCACTCCTTCGCAGGAGCTAGTCATCCTAGTACTCAGAGACTGACTGCGTATGTGCATCTTAGTCTACAGCACTGGAGAGGTCAGTCAACAGGTATGTGTACTGCAATAAAAGCCTGCTCACAGTCTCTAAAAGAAGAAGTTTAGCTCTACTTTAAAAAGGGTTACCTGGAGCTCAGCTTTTGTTAGATTGTCAAACCCATCTAAATTTGCTAGTGTATCCAACACTATCCTCTACCCAGATTGACCATGCTGAATTCCAGTGGTCTCTGTTGCTCCTCCAATGGAGAGGAGCCACCTTAAGACTAAAAGCGTGTTACATTAGGAACATTACCGATACAGTGCAGAAATAGTCATGGTAGACTGCAGGAAAGCATTTTAGCTTCCAATTCTATCAATTCTGATAGGTAGATGATCACTTTTCCAGAGCTCCAGCAGTTAAAATACTGAATTTGCTTTGCATGTATGCAGACAACAACACCTATGATTTTTTTTTTTTACCACATCTGTTAATTAAAATTAAAGTTTATTACCTTTAGTAAAATAAGTGGAAGTCCCATTATTTGACTTCTCTTATGCATGGTTTATTTCACTTCAATGCACCAGTCATGTAAATACTAGAGGTCGACCAATACAGGTTTTTCTCTGGCCGATATTTAGAAATCAGGGCAGCCGATATAGGATGCCGATTTTTGCGGTGGCACTGGAATGTAGCACCAATGGCACTGACAGGTGGCATTGATTGGCAGATGGCACTGGCAAATACAACTGCCAGGGTTCACAGCCGATTGTGTGTAACTGTTCATCGTAATTTCGGAGGTGGGCGAGACCCAGCAGCTATCCAGCCAATGATTGGCAGCGACCCGCCCAGATCCCATCGGCAGGTGTTGGATAGCCTGGTCCCGCCCACCCAGACATTCAACCTCAATTATGACAGGTCCTCTCTCACAGCGGCGCTAACAGTGTGGAGTAGGGAGAAGGATTCTCCACACTCTGCAGGCAGGGGTGCGGTGACTGCATTCAGTGTTATATCAGCCTAATTTGGAGAAGAATTAGCCAATGCAGATTTCTCCAAAATGGCCAAATATCGCCTGACCCCTAGTAAATACATAGGTATATCATAATTAACATTTCCATTTGGTCAGATTAGCCTAAATAAGTTTTCCAGTGGCCACAATGACAGCCTCCTAAAACTCTATTCCATGTAGAAAACGATAACAGCAAAAGCATCTCAAGTTTAGTTTTTAGTTTTTTTAAACTTACTTTTGCAAGCAAAATCCTCTGAACAGGTTCAGAATCGTCAAACACAACAAATCCAAAGTTGGGAAGCTTTCCACCAACACCTTTGGTATTAATCCGCAGTTCCATTACATTTCCATAATCTGCAGGGGAAAAAATAAGATATACTACCTTGTCAAACTTATATGCGATTTTGTGCACGTGTTGCCAGAGCACCACTTCTATTATGATTGGACACAGCGGGAGCTAATCAGCGCCCGTGATTAGCCGATCGTTCACAGGAGACGGAAGATCAGTGTGACTTGTTTACATATCTGCACATCTGTCAGTGAGGAAAAGATCTTCTGTTTCAGCTTGGCTGACACAATCTGTTTTTCTCCAAGGTAACACGCCCCCCCCCCCCCACCCAGAAAGCACCTCCCTAGGACACACTTAACACCTAGCGTTAACTCCCTTCCCTGCCATGTATACAATATACAAAAATAAAGCCATAAATCTGCCCCATAAAATCTGCCCCATAGATTATAAGGGTGGTGACTTTTACACAAATCAAACGCTTATTGGGATATTTTTTTTTTTTTTTACCAAAAATATGTGAATACATATTGGCCTAAACAGATGGAATTTGTTTGAATTTTTTTATTGGGAATGTTTTATAGCAGAAAGTAATATTGTTAGGGCTGCAGCCAACGATTTTTATAATAGATTGGTTGGCCGATTGTTTCGATCAATCAACCTTAGAAAAAATTAAAAATAAAGAATTCTGCGGTGATTTGCATTTTTTTTTTTAAATTGGGCCAATTTGTTGTTGGGCAGATTAAAAAACACAAGTTGCTGCAAAAATTCATTACATGCTTTTCTGTAGTTTCTCCGTTTTAGTATATTGAACCAAACAAAACAAAAAAAAATAGTATTTTTTTTTTTTTAAAGCAAAGGTCCTTGCCCTTTCCAAATACACAGCAGCTGAAACAATCATGCATATGAACATGTCCCATAGGAAACCATGTAAATGAACTGTAGTGTGTTTCTGCAAAAAAAACACCAGAATACACAAAAGGTGTGACCCATGCCTGAGAGGTTTAGTAACATAATGGGGTTAAAAAAAGCTAGCATTAGTACAAAAAGAGCAAATAATCGCTACTGTAAGGGGTTCATTTTTTACTGTGACAGTGAAATTAATATCTACAGTAGCGATTGCTCTTTGTACTATAAAGGCCTTTTTTTTTTTAACCCCCATTATGTTACTGCCGGATCGATTACCATTTTCAGAATCTCAATTTCATACTCTATTAGTTGTTTTGGCCCTAAATATTAATTCAAAATGGCTTCTCTTTGTTTATAGCGCAAAAATAAAAACTGCAGAGGTGAACAAATACAAAGCTCTATTTGTGGGGGGAAAATTTACTTTATTGTGTGTACTTGGCTTAATCTAGGGCCAAAACAACTAATCGATTAATCCAAAATTAATAGTTTTATGAAAATTGTAATCGATTAATTTCATAATCGATTAATCGGCCAGTAACATAATGGGGTTAAAACAACTAAAAATTAGCCGTTTTATAGTACAAAAATGCAAATTGCTACTGTAATTACATTCACTGTCCCACAGTAAAAAAAATTAACCCCTTACAGTAGTGATTTGCTCTTTTTGTACTAGTTTTTTTAACCCCATTACGTTACTAAACATCTCAGGCCTGGGTCACACCTCCTGTTTTCTGGTGCTTTTTGCAGAAACACACTACAGTTTATTTACATGTTTTCCTATGGGACACGTTCACACCCATGATTTTTTTTCAGCTGCTGCGTATTTGGAAAGGGCAAGGACTTTTTAACGCAAAACGGTGCCATTTTGTGTTTATTTGGTTCAATATACTTCAATGGAGAAGCTGCAGAAAAGCATGCAATGTGTTTTTGCGGCAATTTGTGTTTTGTAATCTGCCCAACAAATTGGCCCAAAAAATGTAAAAAAAATTATATATATTTTTTTAAGGCTATTATCCGATAAATCGAAACACTAATCGGCCAACTAATTGATTATGAAAATAATCGTTAGTTGCAGCCCTAGCTCAATCCAAAGCACTAAGGGCACAATTACATTTGCCACGACTTCACCACACATTAAAGCGTCTACCACTTCAAAATACTTTTGATGTAATATCTTCATGAAGGTTTACAAAGACATTACTCCCTATGGCTTTGCTGTACACAGTTACCCTAAACTGTTCCAATAGAATCATACCATACTTGTGTGCTCATAATTTGGACACTGGGGCTTTTCTATTTCTCAACCCAATAACAGCCAAGCTGAAATGTATACTTACTCATGAAAAATTCCTTTAATTCACTCTCATCAATATCATGTGGTAGGTTACCAACAAAAAGTTGGTGGCTGTCAGGATATCGGAACATGCGGCGGTTATCAGTTTCCCCTTGATCAGTTTCTCCACGGCCTGGTATTGTACAAAAACAGAGTTCATTAAACAAAAAAATAACAAAAAAAAACAGTGTCCCAACTAGCCTGTTTGATCTGAAAATCTGGTATAAAATCTTCAGTGAGCCTGATCGGAGTACTCCGGGCAGCAACATTGTGGGCTGAGATATACAGTTACATCTGGTTCAGACTGTTGCATTAATATATGTGAATTTATATTTTAAAAGTTTTAAATAGCTTCAAGAGTTGAAACAAATGTATGCTATGTGGATATGTTTAAATACAGGTATAAAAAAGGAAAAAATGCAGCGACGAGAAAAGACAAGGAAAGTCCCGTTTAAAAATGCTGTTCGACCTGACAATCTAGTAAGGTATAGCGTATCGGAGTCCAAATAATGTGTGTGCGCGTTCCTGCACTTCCTTGTTGGGGCACGCACCGCTGCCCCAAACGTTTCCTTACACTTTAAGCTGTTCCACGATAAGAACCCAGCAGGCCTTAAATTTTGGGGAGTTCGTCATTTGAAACCTTCCTGGAGGGGCTCTAATCGCGTAAGAGAATTGTCCAAGCTTGAAACTGAATGGATATATTCTGTGGACACTCTAGTGCCCAAAGGGTTAAACGTTGAACTAGATATCAACTGTTTTATTAGTGACCATTAGTATTACACATTATAGTAGATATGCATTATCTCCCCAATTAGGTGTATATATAATTAGTATAGACAAGAAGGACATGCGCCAAACTAAGTGTAGTAAATTAGGGATTTAATGAGGTGAAAATAATAGTAAACAGTAAATCCCTAATTTTCACATTACTATTATTTTCACCTCATTAAATCCCTAATTTACTACACTTAGTTTGGCGCATGTCCTTCTTGTCTATATATATTTTTCAGAGTCTGCTTCTGCCTCAGGACTGTGCTGCCACTAGTGTTGCTGGACTAAACATTGAACTTTTAACCATCTGTTGTATGGTCATTTATTTGGACTATTATTATTTTATTCATTTATTATATTTTTTTCCCTTTTGATATTGACATGGACCTTATGATCTACTAATTGTTTATTATACTATTAATTCTTTTGATTGCATTTTTTAAGTCGTGCGCCATCTACCTATATTTTTTACTGTATATATAATTAGACAGCTTTTCTTTCTTTAACCACTTAAAGACCCCCGCACGCACATATACGGCCACAACATGGCTCGTACAGGCACAAGGGCGTAAATTTACGTCCCCGTTTGAGTGCGGTTCGGGGGTCCCATCGGGACCCCCTCCGCGGCGTGCGGGGGTCTCCCTACCTCTGGGAGCGATCCGGGATCTGCGGGCGGATGTCCGTGTTTTCCGCCCCCCCCCCGCGATCGCTCCCAGCCAATGGGAGCGCGCTCCCAGCCTGTCACTTCCTCCTCCTGTGTTTACACAGGAAGGAGGAAATGATGTATTCTCTCATCGCAGCGCTGTTTCCCAGCGCTGCTGATGAGAGAAGACATGCCAAGTAAGTGTGCACCAACACAACACTGACACACACTCACATAGGCATATTAACCCCTTGTGATCGCCCCCCCCACCCCCCTGTCACAGTGTTACTGAATGCAGTGATTTAATCACTGCATTTAGTGTCAGTGTGACAGGCACTGTAAAAAACAGTTACTGTTAGGTTCAGGATAGCCCCCCCCCCCACCCCCCCTAATAAAGTTTTAACCCCCTGATCACCGCCCTAGTTAACCCTTTCACTCCCTATTGCCAGCGTCACTAAGCGATCATTTTTCTGATCGCTGTATTAGTGTCGCTGTTCCCGCTAGGTAGCTATTTTTTTTTATTGCGATTTTTTTTTTTTACTAAAGACATGTGGCTAAATAAATTTTGGCCTAAATGTTTGACTAAAATTTAGTTTGATTTTTTTTTAACAAAAAGTAAAAAAGTGTTTTTTTTTTTCAAAAATGTCGCTCTATTTTTGTATATAGCGCAAAAAATAAAAATCGCAGAGGTGATCAAATACCACCAAAAGAAAGCTCTATTTGTGGGAAGAAAAGGACGCAAATTTTGTTTGGGAGCCACGTCGCACGACCGCGCAATTGTCTGTTAAAGCGACGCAGTGCCGAATCGCAAAAACACCTTGGGTCATTTACCAGCGTATTGGTCCGGGTCTTAAGTGGTTAAGGAGATGACTGATCTTTGTGTACCTATGGTACTTTTTATGTGTGTATTACATTCATTTTTATATACACATATACATATGACAGTATAAGTTTGCCTATATAAGTATCTATTGACTTGACAGATGTCTCATGGTGCGCCCCCTGGGTCATCTGTTTACATGGTTATCTATCAGTTCTGCCTACTCCAACTGATTATTCACCCTTGGCTAAATGTAACATTATGTCGTCTCCTTTTTTCTCCAACCTTTTATTAATATTTTTATTAATATTTTATTTTTATTTAATGATCATTTATCCTTTATTGATCTTTAATTATTATTATTCATTATGGTATTTTTACTGAATTCATATAGAACCTTTATTGATGAGGTGTCCTCATCATTTTCCTGTATTTTTAGTCTTGAGATGATAGAGATATATATATATATATATATATATATATATATATATATATATATATATATATATATATATATATATATATATATATATATATATATATATATATATATATATATATATATATATATATATATATCCATCCTTTAACATGGGTTTGTTTTTTAACATGTTTTATTATGTTGTTTTAGCTGACTATGTGGAGTTGTGTGGATCTCTACCACACATCCTCAAAGGCTGTTTCTTTTCTCCATCAAACTGTAAAAGCTGATGGATATTTAACAGCCTTGTCAGATGATTAGACAACTTGTCAAATCCATGATTGCTCATTATAATGTGACAGATAGGTTGTGACTAGCCAACTAAGGGTTAAACACGGGCGGCCAACTAATGGTTAAACACGAGTGATGCCGTTGTTGTGTTTGTTATTTTCCCAAAGATTTTTGTCGTTTACAGAAATCATGGTTACTTATGAAAACAATTGGGTATATGCTGTTTGATCAACAATCCCTACTATTGTATGTGACTGTCATAACGAATTTGTGCAGGATTCTTTAATATAATCACGTACTTGTGCAGACTCGATGTTTAGCTATTGTTGACGTCCGCTACTCACTTCCGTCTCCTGATTCACCAATGGGAGCAAATGCGCGCGGACAGATTATCCAATGGCAGACGATTGAGGGGCATAAAGACGTGATGAACGCCGAGTAGCCACGCCCTCTGTTGAAGTCGGATGTGACGAAACGCGTCAGGGCGTGGCTACGACGGCGTAACCAGGATACACAAAGAGTGCGTCCCACCATCTCACCATCGCTACCAAGAGAGGCGCCTTCAGCAGCGTGACCGCGGGATAAGCGCGACCTCCAGCGTGCGGAGGAGAGAGGTGAACCTTACACTCTATTTTTGTTCATTTACTTATACTTTTATGTACGTAGATATGCTGCGGGGCGGTGCTATATGGGCTTTCTTATATTAAATTAAACGGTATTACACTATATAGTGCTTCTGTTTCCTTTATGATCCATATCACTGGAGCTTTATATATTAACCCCTGCTGTCCCGTGACTGATGTTGGAGGTCTGGTCAGGATGATCCACTGATATACAAGGCTTGTTCTTTTGTATTTTTGGTGAGTTTGAACCCCTGAGGGGGCGTGTGCCTCACGTTTTGGTGGAAATTGGAGATCGGTGGAGGGTACATCACCATTTGTTCCCAAGCATTCCTCACGCTTTTCTCAGCTTCACTTACTGATCTATGGACCTTATCTAACACTTTAAATCTACATTGGACTGTTTATGCGCTGTTTATCATGTTTTAATCAACTGAATTTTAGTGGTTAATTAGTGTGATACTTTGTTTTATCATATGATGTCCACCCAGAATAATAGTGCTCCCACTTAACCATGTTATAATAAGCCAAGCGTGAGGGCGGGCAGGAGGTGGTTAATCAATTTTGGTACAAGATTTTGAAGGTGATGTGCTAGGTTTATAGATAGACATTAGGTTATACAATCTTCTTGTAAGATCTGCAGGCTAGCTTGGCCACTGATGGAGTTTACCATTAATAGGTGCCAGGCAACTTTTCCATGTATGTGAAATACTACCACGATCAGCTGCCAGTCCAGCATCTGAGGTTTGCATTTGCTGTACATCATTTATGGGGTAAGGCCTGTCAGCACAAGGTCAATTGACTGTAAAACATACCTGCACAAAAAGACAACTGCACACACTTATATTCCAGCAGCCCGTTTTCTCAAAAGCCGACACTTCACCGCTTCCTTGACCTCTGCGATTACTCACACTTCCTTGTGTGTGAATAACCTAGACCCCCAGCTTGATTCTCATGCTGTGAGGTCTCTACAGCGATGTACAGGCTGGAATAGTAGTGAAGTGGTGGCTTTAAAAAAAACAAAAAACGGGCTACCAGAGAGTCAAGCACATGTTTTACATACAAAGGGGGACCCCACACACAGCTGTACTAATGATTAACCCTTATGACTGCTCAGCCACATGTGCACCAGTAAGGGGGGCTTCAATGCCCACATGCTGCACATATGGCCACACACACACGCCCATACAGAACCACGTTCACCCGCATGGTATTGTACCCCAGGGTGAATGATGCGCCGATGAGCAACCAACATGCAAGTGCCAAGAGCATGCACAAAGCCAGCTCTCCGTCTTGGGTAAATATTGATAGCCAGCTGGACTGGCTTCTGTTAATGTGACCACCATGACAGGGGTTCACATGACTTATGCCCCCCAGGCATTCCAAGCCATTTAAAAAAAAAAAAAAAAGACACTGGAGTGAGCGGGAAGGGGTTTAAGAACTTGCAGATTGTCCAACCATGACACGACTGTTCCTGCAGAGAATCACTGCATTTTGTACAATACACAGTAGCTGTGACCAGCCTATTAGTATAAAAACCTAACATAAGCCACAAATAGGTTTCTTTTTTTTACCTGGTGGTCCCCTCCTCGGCTGAAAAGTAGGGCGTTCTCGTGGACGCTGCTCACGAGTACGAGAAAGCTGAACTTGACTGTCCGGTTTACTTTCAGTTCTTGACTGCAATAAAAAAAAGTAAAGTCAACTGTACAAGCCACGCTAAGAAAATCACATTTTATTATAGTATGTATTTGAAGGTTATGTGCTTTTCTTGCATATACCATGTAGTTTTACAATTCGATTTCAAGGACCTATTTTTAACAGCAGTATCTGCTTTCCGTGGGACATTGCTTTAATTACTCCACACTGCACCTGCTTTTTACAGGGCTGTGTGGAGTCTGTGTGGACATCTTGCAGTGTCTTTTCTGCACAACACTAAAGAGAACACTCAAGGATAGGAGGAAAGACCTGTCAGTCATTGATAGGTTATCTCCTAATGGTAACCCCAAATTCAATAAACTGAAACAAATTAAAATTGCAAAGCACACAAAACTTTGCTTTTGTAAAATGTGCAAGGCCTCTCTCTTTCACCCCCCCCCCCCTTTAAAAAAAAAAAAAAAGAATTGCAGTATGGCCAGAGTTAGGACAATTTATGAAGCATTGGTAAGCCTAAGTGGTGAAAAGTATGTGTAATGGCATCCTGAAAGATTTGACATGTTAAATTTTAAAATGTACATGCTTGGGGGAAGGGGGAGGGACAACCACTATATATATATAAAAAAAAAAAAAAAAGCCATAGGTACTAGAAAACACGTAGCCTCAGAAACTTAACTACCTGTGAAGCAGGAGCTTTTATAACATGGGGAGGAATTCCTGAAGATGGTACAGTACCACTTGGAGGCAGGTTTTTACTTGTCACTGATGCCCAAGAGAAAGCCTAAAGGAAATACAAAGGAAACTTACCAATTGCTCCATTCTGCTAAACTGAAAAACACCTGAATCATCTAAAATATACACCAGTCTTATTTGGTGGTTTGACTTTAACCTTATATAGTCAGTTTAAAAACTTAAAAGCAGTATAGGCAGAAGAAAAAAAAAATCACATACTATGAAAAAAATAAAAGTGCTTACATCAGACATGCTTTTATACTAACCCACTGTCACAACAGTAATCTAACTAAGTAAGGAAAGCATATATTACTTTAAACTAATCGTGCCTACTACCCTTACAAGTGAGATCAGGGACCCAGCTGTGCTGTCAGCCAGGTGTGTTAGATCTTAAGATGGGACTAGAAGAACTGATACATTTTGTCCACAGTACCAAGGTAAAGCAGTATTAAAAGCAAAAATGTAATACATTGGTTAGCTGCAATAATTTTCACCCAGCGGTGCAACCAGCAACACTTCCTGTCTAAGGCTCCATTCACACCTAGGCGGTATGCGGCGTATTGTGGCAACATGAAATAGGCGTTTTGTCCCGGCGATTTGCGGCGACAAAAAACACGCCTTGTTTTTTGCTGGAGGGGCGATTTTTACCTTGTCGGCTATGCCCGAACGCCGAAGACGCCTGAAAAAAAAAGGGTTCGGGACTTGTTTCAAGCTTCAGGCGTACGGCGTAGAGATGTGAACCATTTCCATAGCGGACAATGTAAATTCGTCCCTCCGGTGTATTTCAGCCTGCTACAGCGTCGGGCGACAAAACGCCTGGGTGTGAATGGAGCCTTAGTGTCTCTACTTCGCTGGAGGCGCTACCAAGACAGAAGCACTGTCAAATCTGTGAAGTCTTTTGCGTTCGATGCATTAGCAGATTTTGTTGATAATACTGCCAAATACCAGCTAACACTTTAAGCAGCTAAAGCAACAGGTTTTTTTTTAATTTAGGATTTACATAAATGGATACAAGCTAACCATTGTAAGCACCCATGTCAGTCAATGGATTTTGTCTGAACACATTTCTGCTGATCACCATAGCAAAATAAAAATGAAGATATAAGATTAAACATGAAAGCCAACACAGCTTCCGAATCAATAAGCTGCAATATAAAATACAAATTGGGGGCACTAATACGATATGCCTTTGCAGTACTATGAACATGTAACTGGTAAAAAATGTATGAACAGGGAAATTTAATGGTAGATAAACAAAGGATTTTAATGTTGCAGACCAACCAGCACAGGCTACCACAGACAATACCAGTATTTTGGAGCTGAACCACCAACAATGGTTATTTACCTTCAGCTAGGTATTTTGGGAAGAGGGGATGTGTGCCCTACAAATGCAAACGTCGCTAGGTCAATACTTTGAATGAAACTAATCCTACCTGCAATATCAAAATCTTAAAGTGGAGCCCCACCCAAAAGGTGAAGCTCTGCTTAGGGCAGTGTTAACCCACTTCCTTCCCACCCATAGACATACGATATCCGCAGGAGGGATCTCCCATCCTGGGCGGGCGTCATGTGACGTCTTGGGATTTACGGCAGTCTAGGGGGCGTGCCGCATCACTCGGGAGCCGATACGCGTGCCCGGCGGCCACCCACAATTGCCCGATAACATAGCAGGACCATGGATTGCCTTGTCAGGTGGGAGAAGACCGATGGCGTGTTCCCAGTACAGAGGAATACCGATCGGTCTCCTCTCCTTGTGAGGCCCCTCCCCTTACAGTTAGAATCACTCCCTAGGCAACAGTTAACCCCTTGATCACCCCCTAGTGTTAACCCCTTCCCGCAACGTTTTTATAGCACTAATCACTGTATAAAATGTGAATGGTCCCAAAATAGTGTCAAAAGTGTCCGATGGGACTGTGACATTGCGGCGGACCCAATATAAAATTGCAGACCACCATTACTAGTTTTTTTAAAAATATAACCCCCCCCCCACCCTGTTGACACTATTGCGCAAACCAATAATTACACGCTTATTGCATTTTTTTTAACCAAAATATGAACTAGAATACATATCTGCCTAAACTGTAGGAAAAAATTTTTTTAAAAAATAAAATGTTTTTTTTTTTTTAAATTGTCACTCTTTATACCACAAAAAATAAAGACCGCAGAGGTGAAAGCAAAGAAAGCAATTTGTGGGGGGCGTGGCCAGGCAGCGGATGTAGCCGGACGCAACCGAAGTGAGCTCCGCCGAGAATCCTTGCTAACCTCCTGTGGAAGATATCGTTCACCGACCTAAAGCATACCGGTGTGCCCCTTGCAATCCAGGGATCACATACATACCTCTCCCGACGCTCCAGCCCTACGATGTCGTCTGGCAAGCGACAGCTGGTGAACAAATCCGCGGAGCACATGCTCCAAAATGGCGCGTATGCAGGCCGCGCTGCCAAGGAGACACAGCGCGAGGCAGCGGAGAAGTTGTTTTCCAAACCACCACCGAAGGACCTGGTGGCCTCCTGCAGTACCCCGGAGGGCTCTCCTGGCGGAGGTTCCGAGGCGGACGATACAGTACCCCTGGAGGACTCGGTGCAAGCTGGATTACTATGGGACACAGCGAGTACCCCAAACCCCGAATCCGCTAGGCCCCAATCCCACGCGAGCCCTGTAAGTGACGGGGAACCCACTCTGCGGGACATATTTGCTGCAGTGACCTCCTGTAATACATCTATCGGGGTCCTCACCACGGAAATAAAGGGGATGAAGTCTGAGATCTCTTTCCTCAGACAAGATGCGCAAAAGATGAGGGAGAGAACATCCGCTTTTGAGAGGAGAGGGTGAGCGCCATTGAGGATGACCTGGGACCTATGCAGAAGGATCTCTCCTATAACAACCACCTAATTGACCAGCACTCCTCTCGTTTAGAAGAAATGGAGAACAGAATGAGGAGGAATAATGTGAGAGCTATAGGCCTACCTGAAAAAATGGAGGGGAAGAACCCTGTCGAGTTCATAGAGAAGTGGCTGATTGCTGCATTTGGGAGAGAAGCGTTTTCCCCCATGTTCTCGGTTGAGCGGGCCCACAGAGTGCCGTCAAGACCCCCACAACCAGGTGCACCACCAAGGCCCTTTCTGTTTAAACTCCTGCACTATCGGGACAGAGATGCCATCCTGTACAATGCCAGAATTAACTCATCTGCGCTAAAAATGGACAATGCCAAAATTTCCCTGTTCCCAGACTTTTCAGCGGAACTCCAGAAGAAGAGGGCCAAGTTTCTAGACATCAAACGCCGCCTGCGAGGCCTTGAAGTGAAATATGCGATGTTATACCCTGCCAGACTGCGGGTGGAAGCGTTTGGTTCGGTGCGTGCAATTTTTTGATTCCCCCGCTACTGCTGTACAGTGGCTTGATCGTGAGGAACAATCGCTCAGGGAAGCTAGGGGTAGACGCCCCGCAGATTGAGAGTTTGTAATACCCATACATGCTGGATCGTTTCTACAGCTTCCGCGTTGCATGTTGCTAGGCGGGAAATATGTTCACTTTGGCTGATGAAGGCTAGATGTTGGCTGTTGAGAAGTTTTCAGGACACTATGGTGCGCTTCCACTGTTGCCCCCAGAAAGGTCGTGCCGGGCCTTACATGATTTTTCTGACCACAGTTACCTGGGCCATGTTGGCCGAATTGTATTTGTTTGCCTTTTTCGGAAGATATACTGTGACTTGTTCCATGACCGTCACCCTTTATGTTATATTGTCCCTCTTGCTTACTCTGGTCCATACTCCGCGTGCCTGTACACTAACAGTCTTAACCCTTGACCCCTGTTTGACCGGACCCCATGAAGTTTTGATTATCCCAGTACTGTTTACTATCCTCTGGTCTATCTATTGTTCCTACCTGTGCTTCCATTATCCATGCCTGCTGTTGTATTATTATCCTGTTTCTATGATACATGCATTACAATGTCTAAGGTAACGAGGTGCCTTTCATGGAATGTTCGCGGCATGGGTGCCCCGGTAAAACGAGTGGAGGTGCTACGCACCGTTTAAGAGGTTGGGTGCAGAGGTGATATGTTTGCAGGAGACCCATTTTTCACCTGGGTCTACTCCAAAGATAGCTTCCAGGCAGTTCTGCCACCAATACCACTCCACACATACCGCATACTCTAGGGGAGTGAGCATCCTGATAAGGCGGGGTACCCAGTATACACACATAAATGCTAAGATAGACCCCGATGGTAGATATGTTTTCCTGTATTGCTCACTCCAGGGGGTAAAATGTGTACTGGCAGGAGTGTATATTCCGCCTCCCTTCTCGTCTGTTGTCCTGAGGGTGCTGGCTGAGTTTGTCTCTTGTCTTCCGGGTATTCCTGTGCTGGTACTAGGGGACTTTAATAATCTCCTGGAATACGAGAAAGACAAGCTTAGAGTTACCATGGAAGGGGGAGTGCATGGGAGGAAAGGCCCCACACCCTTTGCCCGATTAGTGGCTGAGCTAGGCCTAACTGATGTGTGGAGAATGCATAACCCTGACACAAAAATGTTCTCTTGTCAGTCAGCCTCGGTTGGGGGATTATCAAGGATTGATCTAGGCTTGGGAAATGCTCCTTTATTGCCCTTGGTAAGGTCCTCACAATACCACCCAAGACATACATCTGACCACTCTCCATTCACGGTGGATCTGGGTCTGGGGAATGAAAAGGGAGCTAGCCTCTGGAAACTCAACCCATTCTGGTTATCTCTCCTGTCAGACTCTGACCCACTACCACTACTCCTTACTGACTTCTTTAGAGACAATATAGGATCTACTGACCTACAGATGGTTTGGGACGCTGCAAAGGCATACATGCGTGGCCAACTCATTAGAGCAATTAATGGCATTAAAACTAATACCAAGGAGTGGGAAACAAGTCCTAGCGGACGCCCACCGCCATGAAACGGAGTATGTGACAGATCCATCTGATAACAAAAGACGATGGCTAGCCTCCCAGTCCATGCTCAAGGATCTTTCGTTGCAGCTAGCAGAAAACAAAAGATTCTTTCTGCAGCAGAGACACTTTGAGGAGGGGGAAAACACGGGCCACCTACTGGCAATCCTGGCAAAATCCCAACAACCACCTTCACATATTACTGCGGTCACTGACGCTAGGGGGGAGACGTGTCACTCCACACAATCCATCATTAATTGCTTTAAAAGCTTTTTTCAGGATGTCTATACATCCAAAGTTAACCCCACTGTTAAACAAATTCATGCATTTCTGGACAAATATCAAATACCCTGTATTTCTGCCTCGGATAGGGCCTTGCTTAACGCCCCCCTTACTAAAGAAGAGCTTCTCGAAGCTTTGGCACTGGCACACAATGGGAGGGCACCCGGGGCGGATGGTCTCCCTCTGAGGTCTATAGTCGGTACTCTGAACAACTCATTCCCATCCTACTGAAAGTATATAATACAGCTTTCGAGACTGGTAGACTTCCCCCCTCCATGGACGAAGCCCTAATAGTGGTTTTACTTAAGCCCGGAAAGGATCCTCTATCCCCTGATTCATACAGGCCTGTATCCCTGTTGACGTTTGACGTGAAACTCTTGGCCAGGGTCCTGGCTACTAGGCTCTCTAAATGCATCCACCATGTGATTCATAGAGATCAATCGGGATTTATCCCCACTAGGTCGACTGCTCAGAACCTACGTAGACTATTCCTTAATTTGCAAGTCCCAGTGGACAATCCGGGTAATAGGGCCATTTTCTCTTTGGACGCAGCCAAGGCTTTTGACAGTGTGGAATGGCCATATTTGTGGGAGGTATTAAATAAGTTTGGAGTTGGCTCCTCCTTCCTGAAATGGGTTCAATTACTATATAGCTCTCCAAAGGCACGAATGAGAATTAATGGGGAAGTCTCGGACCCATTCCGGCTGTTCAGGGGGACGCGGCAGGGGTGCCCGCTATCCCCTCTGCTGTTCGCCCTGGCGCTGGAACCTCTGGCGATCCATTTGCGAGCCTCGCCCGGCATAACTGGTTTTTCCAGGAACGCCGGGCAGGAGGTAGTCTCATTATTCGCAGATGACACGCTCATATACTTGGGAGATACTGATGAGTCTCTGAAAAATGTGATGTCATTAATTGCAGACTTCGGAGACCTGTCAGGCTTTAATATCAATTGGCACAAATCAGTTCTCATGCCCCTAGACCCCTTGTCAAATCCACTACCAGCCTGCGCCAAAGATATATTGGTAGTTAAGGACTTTAGGTACTTAGGGATTCAGGTGACACCAAACCCAGCCCAATATCTCTCACTGAACCTGACTCCATTGCTGCTTAAATTCAGGCAGAAGTGTGCGGTCTGGAAAAAACTCCCTCTATCAGTCACGGGTAGGGCGAATCTCATAAAAATGGTGTGGGGCCCCCCAACTCCTATATGTTTTTCATAATTCCCCAATCTGGATACCACACAAGTGGTTTGCCCAAATAGACGCTCAGTTTAGGGATCTGATCTGGGGCGGGAAGGTGGCTCGAATCAGCCTCAAATCCCTTCAACTAACTAAAGACCAAGGGGGTATGGCGGTTCCACACGCCAGGCACTATTTTGTGGCTTCACAGATACAACACCTGGGGAACTGGGGCGTGATAGATGCGGGGGATCCGGTAAGATCAACATTAATGCCACCGGGAGCTACCCTCCCAGCGGTATCGTATCTAGAGGCAGGGCTCCCACACCTGGATCAATCGCTCCCCACTATCGTCCTACTAAATACCCTGTGGAGATACATTAGGTCCAATCTTATATTAAAGGGATATGTCACTTCACTCCAATCTGGAATAACTCCTACTACAGAGAGCTCTTCCAATTGGAGGGCTTTGGCAATGGACTAATGCAGGGATCCATTACATTGCTCAACTATTTGAGGGCCCAGTTCTAAAGTCCTTCACTGATCTGGAAAACGAGTTCCCACTTGCCAGAACACAATTTTATAAGTATCTGCAACTACGACATGCAATACAGTGCGAGAGTAGACTATCCCCTGTCACGGTTGTAAAACACCCACTGAGCAATACCGTTCTGCTGAATGTAGATAAGAAGGGAATGATTTCTCAGGTCTACTCCAAACTGCTTGGTACTACCCATGACGCACTTACTATACCATGCAGAAAGGGCTGGGGAAAAAGACTTGGGCCCCATAGATGGAGATACGTGGGAATTGTGTTTATCTGCTGCCCCATTAGTATCGGTCTCAACGCAACATAGATTATCGCACCTATATCTGTTTCACAGGGTCTACAGGACACCAGCTCGCTTATTTAAATGGGGCCTCAGAGACTCACCACTGTGCCCAAAATGTAATGCCCAGGAAGGAGACTTGTTACACATGATGTGGAAGTGCCCAAAACTTTTTAGATACTGGCATTATGTTACTGACACTATATCTCAGGCATATGGCTTCCCGGCACCACAGGATCCGGTAGTGTGTCTCCTTGGGGCTCTCGAGGTGCCTTCACTCTCCACTCATGGTCACACAGCTGTGATCCGACTACTCTATGCTGCCCGGAGAGCCATTGCTAGACTTTGGATCACTTCCAGAGTGCCTACAGAGAAAATGTGGATTAAACTGGTAAATACCATGCTGATACGCGAAAAAATCACATATCAGCATAGGAATGCGCCCAAAAAAATTCTACTCCATGTGGCAACCATGGCTAGACATCCCGGGGCTGGGACCAACAGAGCTGATTATGGACAGGTTATTGCAGTAAAAAGGGATCACAGGGAGCGGGGGGCTTGGGACACAGGTTTGCGGGGTGTTGTGTATTAATTTGCGATACGGATACGGTCATGGGCTCGGGATCACGGGACATTAGATCATTGAGCAAACTAAGTTTCATATAGATGTACACTGGTTATTGATATATAATACGAGACAGACAATGAAACTGATCGGACTATATGTTCAGGGAGAATTCTGAGACCCCCAGTTGGATTTTAAGGGAATTAATATGTTTGAATGGGGAAGAGGAGAAATCCTCCCTATTACTGCTTACATGCCTTTAAAGAAGTACGCAACCCATTTGTTGTATTCTTGTGTTATTGATATACATCTTGCCACTGAACTGTATGTCTATTCTGCCTCAATAAACAGTTTTCTGATTTAAAAAAAAAAGAAAGCAATTTGTCAGAGGAAAAAAAATATATATGTCATTTTGGTACAGTGTAGCATGACCGCGCACTTTTAAACTGAGATTGTTAAGCCAATAATTGAGTACTGATACACTGTCATTAGGAAAAAAAAAAAAAAAACTCTGCCCTGCAACTGGTACAGTTCTTTTGATTTCCTGTCTAATGACCTGAAGGTGACAACAAAAACTATCATAATACATATAAAATTACCGTGCCCTTGAATGTACAATTAAAACTGTTGCTTTAACTGCTTAAAAAGGGGTTGTAAAGGTTTGTTTTCCTTTGATTTCCCTTCTAAGATGTTTTTTTCTTTGTTTTGTCTGAATTTCTCACTTCCTGTTCCTCCTCAGTAAGCTGTTCTGGCCTTACTTACTAACCCAGGGTTGGCCAAATTCGCTTGGAATCTAGGAGCCAGCTAAAAAAGTTAGGAGCCAGAATTCGCTCCCCCGTCCCGACGAGCTCGCGCTCAGAAGCGAACACATACGAGAGTAGCGCCCGCATATGTAAACGGTATTCAAACCACATTTGAGGAATCGCCGCGATCGTTAGAGCGAGAGCAATAATTCTAGCATGGGACCTCCTCTGTAACTCAAAACATGCAATCTGTAGAATTTTTTAAACGCCGCCTATGGAGATTTTAAAGGGTAAAAGTTTATTGGCATTCCAGGAACGGACAAAATTTTGAAGCGTGCCATGTTACGTATTAATTTACTCGGCGTAACATTATCTTTCGCAATATAAAAAAAAATATTTGAGTAACTTTACTGTTGTCTGTATTTTCCCACCAAAAAAGTGCACTTGTAAGACCGCTGCGCAATTACGGCGTGACAGAAAGTATTGCAACGATCGCCATTTTATTCTCTAGGGTGAAAATTATATATAATGTTTGGGGGTTTTAATTAGAGGGAAGGAGATGGCAGTGAAAAATTACACATTAGAACTGCTGTTTTACTTGTAATGCCAACGGCCACCAGCAGATGGCGTCAGGTCACAGAAGGAAGCTTGGGACTTCACAAGGCCGCAAAGCCGTGGCCTCAATTACAGCTGCGGATCCTGTGCGCTGCCACCTCCCCCGCAACGGCCGGTAATTGAGGACGCGGCTTTGCGGCCTTGTACATTTACCATGGCAAGGTGGCCCTTAAAGTGTCACTAAAAGGAAAAAAAAAAATAAAAGTTTTTCTTTAAAATAACAAACATGTTATACTTGCCTCCACTGTGCAGTTCGTTTTGCACAGAGTTGCCCCGATCCACGTCTTCTGGGGTCCCTCAGCAGATGTCTAGTCCTCCCCGCAAAAACTCATGATTCATGCGAGAGAACTCGCATGGTGATGAGTCCTTACGGGCACGCTCCCATGATACAGCGAGCGGCCATAGCCGCTCACTGTGTCACTTGGCCCCTTGGCACGCCACGTCACTGGATGTGATTGACAGCAGCGCCAGCCGATGGCTCCGCTGCTCTCAATCCATCCGCTCTAGCCAATCAGCGGCCAGGCTAAGCAGCGAAGAGGATCTCGGGACAGAGCGCGGGACTTTCGAGGGGTCAGGCAAGTAAAAATGGGGGCTGGGCGACAGATTTTTTTTTTTACAACTCCTTTAAAACGCAAAGTCACATACCCGGCAATCATTCGGAGAGTGGCGGTCCGGCGATCTATGTAAATAAGGCAGTATGCCGTTCTGCTAGTGAGGGAGATGGAGATCTTGTGTTTCTGCTAAGCAAGAACACAAAAAACAGTCTTCCTACAGTGCAATTATCCCCCACAGTTGGAAAGCACTCCCAGGGAACACATTTAACCCTTTGATTGCCCGTTAAAACCTTTGTCAGTGTAATTTGTACATTGAAAGTGCATTTTTTTAGCACCTATCCCTGCATTTGTGTCACTAGCCCCCAAAAAATGTCACTATGTGTCAGACTCGTCTGCCTCAATCCCCAATATAAAATATATATATATATATATATATATATATATATATATATATATATATATATATATATATATATATATATATATATATAAAAAAAAAAAAAAAACACACATGCGCCGATTGCCACCATTAGTAGTAAAAATAAAAAAACATTCACAAATTCTATCCCATAGTTTGTACACTACAAATTTTGCGCAACCCAACCAATACACACTTATTGGGATTTTTTTAACCAAAAACATGTAGACTATATAGTGGCTTAAGTTGACAGACATCAGATTTAAAATTTTACTGGATATGTTTTTTCTTTAAAATTGCTAGGCTTGTTTTATAGCACAAAAAAATAAAATCGAAAAGAAAGCTTTATTTGTGGGAACATCAAGGACATACATTTTATTTGGTTAGAGCGTGGCATGATGGTCAGTTAACGCAGTGCAAGAAGAGGTTAAAGAGGTTAAAGGGGGTGAAGAGGTTAAAGTGTTAGCAGGAGTTTGGCTTTAATTTGTTAGTCAAGTCAATCTAAAATTTGCTAGTGCATCCAACACTATCCTCTATCCAAAATTGACAATGCTGCTGTCCCAACAACATATGTTCCTCCAATGACGTGACGACACCCTAAGAGCCGGTTCAGGCTGGGGCGACTTTGGGGGCAACTCGGCAAGGCGATCTCTAGACTACTTCAGAGGCAACTTGCAAAATGACTTGAGTCACTTCTATTAGAACTGTTCCATTGAACAGAGCAGAGCGCGACTTGTCAGGCAGCTGAGTCGCCCCTGCGTGAACCGGCTCCAAGACATCAACTAAGGCTCACCAGGTAATAAAGAGGGGGGGGGGGGGGGGGAGAAAACAAAGAAAATACAAGGATTGAGAAGCTACAATCAATTACTTTTGTTTTTTGGTGTAAAACTGCATTAGGAACAGAAACTTCATACTTCCTGGAACACTTCTATTGTGAAATTCATTTGTTTGATATTTTCTAACATTATTACCATGCAATTATGGTCTTTGCTGAGGTTTTCACTTAAATTCAATTTAATTCCACCACCCCCAAAAAGTAATCATGGTATATATATATATATGTATATATATATATATATATATATATATATATATATATATATATATATATATATATATATATATATATATATATATATATAAGGAACACAATTAGTGTTCGACACCACTCTTTCTACACACAAGAGATGTTTTTAAATGGAAGTGATCAGCAACATCACTTATCAAACCAACAAGATACATGGCAGACTGCCCTTTTTCAGGTAAATTCCAATAAACATAGTATAGGCATTTGTCTGGAAATAGATGAGAAAACACACACACACACACACACACACACACACACACCACAAAGAATGTACCTTTGGTGGTTCTTGGGGGAGAGGGATAGGGTCAGCAGGAGGGGGTGTGGGTGACTTGTCCTCAAGTTCTTCTATATGCTTTTCTTCTGGCTCTGGTTTCATCTCCTCACTCTTAACTTCTTGTTCAGGCTCTGGTTCTGGTTCATGAATGGGTTCTTCTAAAGACTCCTCTACTCCATTACTAATATAAAAAAAAATAAGGAATAATTTAAAATAAAAATGTAAGTACCAGACAAAGTAAAAAAAAATAAAAAATAAAAAATGAACTTACGACACTGGATGAGGATCATAATATGAGCTGTTGGAGTTTTCTTGGACAGGTTCAGGGGATGGCTGTCTTTCTTCTGGTTCTTCTTCTGCCTCTTCTTCAGATTCTGGCGATTAAAATTATATATTTTCAATATCTCAAAAGGTACATGGTAAGGTTTCATGTATATGTTTTTTTTTTACTGCAGCTGTTATGGGCATTTGTTTTCTGCCTCTAAATGCTGCTGCATGTTGGCCTATGCATCTATCCACACAGGCATTTAGAAGCAAAAAAAAAAAAAGTCCACTGCCAGCCTGTCCAAGAGCAGCAATTTGGCAGAAAAAAAAATTGACATATGTTAAGGCTAGGCGCATCAAGTGCTTAAGCGTTAATTCTTCTCAATGGGCAGAATAAATTCTTTCCAATTGAATCAACGCCCAGGATGCACCCAAACCCATTTACAAGCATCAATCGATTTTTTCTGCTAAACGGTGCGGTCAGGAAGAAATGCGTCCAGGAGAGATGGTTAAACGCCCAGTGTGCATGAGGCCTTATAACGTCAGGTACACCGTGAAAAGAGAATATAAAACAAATTCAAGTCTTAAAGACACTTGCCTTCATCCAGCTCTGCTTCCGAATCCCCAAAAACCTCATCCTCATAACGAAAGATGTCATTATGAACATAAAATTTGTTTGCGACAGATCCCTGCAAAAAAAAAAAAAACATGCATTAATTTTTACAAATACTCTCATAAAACATACACAGGAACACCATCTCAAATGTCTTCAGAAGGTTCTAGAGTTTACATTCCGATCTGACCCACAAAGCAAAAATCAAGTGAAACACTGGACCTTCTCAATGTTCTACAACATGCAAGGCAACCGTGCATCTGCAAAAGGGCCATCACCTCCCCCCTTATATTTACCTAGCCTGTAGGGTCGCTGCTCATTCCTTTGGTTGCAGCCAGCACTGAAAGCAGCAGTTAATGAAAACTTACGGTCATGTCGCAGTGAGTGATTGGCTGCATGGCTGTGGAGGGGAAACCGTAACATGCACCCCCACACCAAGAAGCACCAAATACTCTCACTGGCTACAACAGAAGCAGGAATCGCTGTTAAAATTGCAAAAAAAACAACACACACTGTTATAAGGCCTCATACACCATTCTTAAAAATTAGAGGTGTACTTATCTAGCGATTTGATTCTGCAACCCCTGTGTAAGGGAGACCATAAATCCCAGAGCCATGACATCACCTATAAGGTCCCATGGTTTAGCCATTGGCACTCGTGTCCCCTGCAGCAGCTTCTCAATTGACATAACTAAAACTGCAGGATCATTTGTTACAGCCAGAAATAAAATAGAGGCAGCAGCTACAAACAATGTAGCTGCAGACATATTAGGACACTTCCAGCTGTCTATATCCAAGCGGATATTTCAATCAGCCATTGGGTGGTGCTGCTGCCATCTCCGCTATCGGAAACCAGCAGTAAAGCCTTGCGACTTCACAGCTGGTTTCCTATGGCGCTTGCACAAAGAATAGCAACTAGTGTTTTCTTTCATTTTGAGAATAATGGATTATCAGGGCCATTGCCAAGACAATCTCAATTTGCCATGCGCTTTAAGCTCAGATTCGTTTTTGATTTGCTATTCCATCCCAGAATTGATTAATAATGCAAATTACATATGCCATACATGTCCCTAAACTGAAAAAAAAAAATCAGAAACAAACACCCGTAGACATTACAGGATTACCCCACCACAACCATCATGTCTCAGTTGTGTAGCAAAGCAGTCCCAAGAGCATAAAATAAAAAAGTGGGGATGGACTCCAAGAAAGATTTTAAAAGGCAAAAATACACAATTTCTCAAGTCGTCTTCCAGGACAGCCTCTGAGACCTTGGGCTCCTCCCTCCGGGACAGGAAACACACACCCCCAATCTTTAAAGTCCTGCCTTCAGGCCTCCTTCTCCAGTTATTTTGTGTTTCCCACCGGAAGGGAAGGAGCACGCAAAGGAACAGAGGCTGCCTGGATGACACCTAGACGGTTTTCTTCCCCTGGTCTGGGCACCCCCCTGTCCTATTGGGAAGGGAGGGCTGCTGCTCCCCGGATGCTGCCATCAAAGCTCATAGGAGCCGGACCTCCGTTGACGGCAGTCCCAGCTCCCCTCTGCACAGTACCTTGGCCTGGGGACTTCTCCGGGGCGAGAGACGCCATTCGGGTCCTTCATTCGGCGGGTATCCGTGCGGGGCGTGGCGGCGGTGAGAGACGCTGGCTGGCCACGAGCGGTCGCACTTCCGCATTGAGGGGCGGTCCTGCGTTCCAAAGGCAGAAAGTGACACGCATTTCCGGCGGAACGGCGTCATCGGAGGGCGCCGTGGGGACAGTTCCGGTCTTCAGTTTAAACGGCGCAGCGCGGGGAGATCAGACACCAGAGCCAGGTTCAGAGCTCGGCGAGGCCGTTAGCAAAACCAACGGCATGGAGGAGGCGACACAGGCTTCAGACGCCAGTGCGACAGGCTCTGGGGCCTCCCAGGTAAGGGGCGAGGGCAGGCCTTTTCTTACCGGGGGGGGCTAGTTACCCGTTTTTTAGTGGGGTACAGCATGTCCCTCCCGGGGCGGAGAGCTTCTGGAGAGGGTCGGGGCACTTCCTCTACTGAGCCAGCACAGTGGTGTGTGTGGGTGGTCAGTGGGTCTTACTATTAAATGTCTGTTTTTTGGTCCTTGTTTTTCTGTTAGGTTAAAACCCAGGAAAGGACTCAGACGCCCAAGAGGAAGTGTGCCGTGTGCGGGACAAAATTGAGTTTAAATTGGAAAAAAACATTATGTCCTGAGTGTGTCAGTAATCTTGTAAAAGATGATCCCATGTCAGAATGTCAAAAACTTTTTTCTACGGTTAAGACCGAGCTGTCTTCCACTTTCCAGTCCTTCAGGGGAATGATGGATAGGCTCCAGGGACCCCTCCCCCTTACCAGGGCAGATAGTGCTCCCTCACTGTCAGAAGCAGTACGGGATAGGGAAGATCATAGTTTTCCCGGCTCAGGGTCCCCTTCTCAGTTGGACTCAGAATCAGGCTCTGACATGGAAGAATCCTCCAGGGGGGCTAGATATAAGTTGTCCTTGGAGGACGTAGGTGATGTGTTAAAAGCCATCTATGACACACTGGAAATCAGGGAGGAACCAGTAGTGCTTTCTAAACACGATCAGATGTATCAGGGTGGTGTGCAGAAGGCCAGGGTATTCCCCGTACACAAGTCTTTGATAGATACTATCTTGCTGGAGTGGGAACAACCAGAAAAGCGGCCATTTTTTTCAGGTAGTCTTAAAAGGAGGTTTCCTTTTGAGACTAGTGAGGAGCATCCTTGGAATAAAGTTCCAAGGTTGGATGCTCCTTTAGCTAGACTGTCCAAAAAGACAGACTTAGCATTTGACGACATGGGGTCGTTAAAAGATCCCATGGATAAGAGAGGAGATGTGTTACTTAAGAGAGCATGGGACACTGCCTCCATAAGTTTAAAGCCAGCCTTAGCAGCCACCTGCGTGGCTAGAAACCTTGAATGCTGGCTGACTCAACTTCAGTCTCATATTTCTGCCGGTACCTCTAGGCAGCAGATCCTGAGATCCTTTCCACTTCTTTTCAAGGCTGTGGGGTTTTTGGCCGACGCCTCTTCTGAGTCTGTGAGGCTAGCAGCTAGGTCAGCGGCATTGGTCAATGCAGCCAGAAGGGCGGTATGGCTTAAGACTTGGTCGGGAGATGCAGTCTCTAAGCTCAGGCTATGTGGACTCCCGTTTTCGGGTGATCATCTTTTTGGATCTGGCCTCCAGGAGGCGTTGAAAAGATCCCAGGACAGGAAGAAGTCCTTTCCAGAAAAGAAAAAGAAGCCCGAAACAAAGCGTTTTTTTCGGGGCTTCAGGCAGCAAAACGAAAAAGAAGTTCGTCCCAAGAAGCACTGGGCAGGCCATAAGGGGCGAGGTAGAGGAGGAATTTTATTCAATCCTCCTCAGCCCCCCCCCCCCCTAAGACCCAGTGACGTCTTGGTCCCTGTGGGAGGAAGATTGGGGGGCTTCCTACCACAGTGGAAAGAAGCCACAAAAAGTCAGTTTGTGCTAGACATAGTGGAGAACGGTTACAGGCTCGAGTTCAGTACTCTTCCCCCGTCAATGTTTTTGCTTACCCAGCTTCCCAGAGACCGGGAGAAGGCGGAGGCTCTGGGATTGCTTTTAGGGGAACTGTTGGACCAGAGGGTCTTAACACCAGTGCCCAAGGAAGAGGAAGGCCTGGGGGTGTACTCACATGTGTTCGTTGTGAGAAAACCCTCGGGAAAATTCCGACTTATCCTAAACCTTCGTCCCCTAAACAGGTACGTAAAGTACAAACGGTTCAGGATGGAATCCATCTATTCGGTGACCAACTTTCTGTTCCAGGGTTGCTTTATGGCAACAATGGATCTCAGAGATGCGTATCTGCACATACCGATAACATGCTCAGTTTCAAAAATTCCTGAGACTGGCGGTAAAAATGGGTCCGTTTGATGACCCATTTTCAATTCAGGGCCCTTCCGTTTGGCCTGTCTTCCTCCCCCAGAGTATTTACCAAGGTCTTGGCGGAGGCTTTGGCCCCACTGAGAATCAGGGGCGTTCTGGTGATACCCTATCTGGACGACCTCCTGTTCATCGCTCCCACCAAGCAACAGCTGGGAGAGGACCTACAGGAGGCTCAGGTCTTCCTTCAGTCCCTGGGTTGGCTAATCAATCGGGAAAAATCCCAGTTATCCCCCTCTCAGGAAGTGGTGTATCTGGGGTACAGGATCTCCTCCGTAGAGAAAGATTTTCCTTCCTGGGGAGAAGATCCTAAAAGTACAGCAAGCAGTGGCCCGACTTCAGACCAATCTGACAGTCCGGGTCAGGGAAGTCATGTGGGTTCTCGGGCTTATGTCGAGCTGCTTCCCGGCAGTCCCATGGGCAAGGCACCATCAGCGGCGGTTGCAGAACCATATGCTGAGACACTGGGACGGGGCAAGGGAAAGTCTGGATATCCCCTTGTCCATCCCAGTCAGCGTGAAAAGAACGCTATGGTGGTGGCGGTGTCAGGCGAGCCTGGAAAAAGGTCTGCCTTGGATAGTACCTGCTACCTTGATTATAACTACGGACGCCAGCGTATCAGGTTGGGGGGCCCACTTAGAAGGGGAGTTGGCCCAGGGGTCCTGGTCCATAGTGGAAGCCCGTCAGTCTTCCAACCAGAGGGAGCTCTGGGCGGTTCTAAGGGCCCTAGAAGCCTTTCACCTACGGATATTAGGTCGCCATCTCCAAATAAGGTCGGACAACGCGACAACTGTTGCTTATATAAACAAGCAGGGAGGTACAAAGAGTCCGCCTCTTCAGGCCATATCAGACAGTCTGTTCGCATGGGCCGAAAGAAACCTAGCCTCAGTGTCCGCAGTCCACCTAAAGGGAACCCTGAACACCCTAGCCGACTTTCTCAGCCGGCAAGTGGTGAGCAAAGACGAGTGGTCACTCAATGGGGAGGTATTCAGGACGATCTCGGCACAGTGGGGAGTACCGGAAGTGGATCTTTTTGCTTCGGGGAAGAACAGGAAGACAACAGCGTTCTTCTCCGTCCACCCTCAGGATCAGGCTCTGGGGATAGATGCCTTTTCCCATCCTTGGCACTTCAGTCTGGCATATGCCTTTCCCCCGATCAGGCTAATACCCAGGGTTCTTCAGAAATTTCTCTCAGAACCCACAGATCTGATTATGATAGCACCATATTGGCCAAAGAGACCGTGGTTTACCAACCTGAGGAAACTGGCCATATACCCACCGTGGGTCCTTCCGAACAGGGAGGACTTGATTTCCTTGGGACCAGTCCGGCACCCACAGGTAGAGAGCTTAAATCTCACAGCGTGGTATCTGAGGAACTGCTGCTCAGAGCGCACGGATTCTCAGATAAGGTAATTGAAACCTTGCTGAAATGCCGCAAGCCGGTAACACGGGCCATTTACGCTAAGGTCTGGAAAAGGTTCAGCTCCTGGCTAGCAGAACGGAATCAGGACCAGGCAGACATACCAGTGATACTGGAGTTTCTGCAGGCAGGGGTAGACTTAGGACTGTCAGTCAGCACCCTCAAGGTTCAGACATCCACCTTAACCTTGTTTCTGGAGACCCCGCTCCAGCAAAATCGGTTTATCAGAAATTTCTTTAAGGCCCTGGCTAGGTCCAAACCCATTAAAGTTAAAGCCTGTCCCTCTTGGGACTTGTCTCTGGTTCTAAGGGCCCTGAGAAAACAACCCTTTGAACCCCTGGAGCAATCTTCCTTGAAAGATATAGTTCTAAAAACAGTTTTTTGATAGCGATCACTTCGGCCAGGAGGGTCAGTGATTTACAAGCCCTATCCATTAGGGAACCTTTTTTGTTAGTTTTGGAGGATAGAGTTATCCTGAAAACTGATCCTAGCTTTCTTCCGAAAGTATCTTCTTTATTTCATAGGGCGCAGGACATTGTCCTTCCGACCTTTCAGCCCCCTTCAGAGGGTGATGAAGGGGGGGTCTTTTTCTTTAGACGTTAGGAGAAGTCTTTTGATTTATTTAGGGGCCACCAAAGAGTTTAGGCGCTCAGATTCACTTTTCGTTAATTTTGCGGGTGTCCGTAAAGGTCACAGGGCATCGAAATCATCTATTGCAAGATGGCTGAGGATGGCTATTTGCCAAGCATACCAATCTGAGGGTAAACAACCACCTGTGGTAAAAGCACACTCTACACGCGCAGTGGCAACATCCTGGGCAGAGAAGGCCGGAGCCTCCACGGAGGACATCTGTAAGGCGGCAACATGGTCTTCGTTTTCTACGTTTGCGAAGCATTATCGCTTGGATCTGCTCTCTCGCAGAGAACAAACCTTTGGAAGGACAGTTCTCCAGGCAGTAACCCAACCCTAAAAAAAAAATTAAAAAAAAAGGGGGTAAGTGTTTCTTGCTTATCTCAGAGGCTGTCCTGGAAGACGACTTGAGAAAGATGGAGTTAGGCTTACCGGTAACTCTGTTTCTAGGAGTCTTCCCGGACAGCAGGAATTTTTTTTTCTTTGTTTTTCCCACCCGGTATTGATACAGGTACGGGGACTGTGGAACTAACGATGTCAGAGTATTTTATGTCTTTCAGGGTCTTCCGGTGTTCTCAAATAACTGGAGAAGGAGGCCTGGAGGCAGGACTTTAAAGATTGGGGGTGTGCGTTTCCTGTCCCGGAGGGAGGAGCCCAAGGTCTCAGAGGCTGTCCTGGAAGACTCCTAGAAACAGAGTTACCGGTAAGCCTAACTCCATCTTTCTTTATCATCTACATAAAACACAGATCCTTTCAGGGGCGGCTCTTTCTAACACCTGGCACTGGATGAGGCCTGAATATTCACCAGGTAAACATTTAGAAAGTGCAAGAATCACTCACAGATCTAGTAGGATGCACCTTACCAGGAAAAGGAAGGCCATAAGTTTGGACTGTCTACCTGAGTCATCTAGTGATGGTGGACAAGGAAGTCAGACTAAAGGGGCCCATATGGAAAAATAAAAAGGAATCACTCTACCTGAAAAAGCAGTGGCTGAAAGCTACTCACAGCCTGAAACATACAGGCAGAGGGAAATGTCCTGTTGAACCAGAGGTAGATGGAGGGACAGGAGAACAAAGGTCCTGGTTGTGGTGAACAGAAATGATCTTAGGCAAGAAGAAAGTCCTGTGTCTCAACACCACCTTGTCCCTATGCAAAACCAGAAAGGGTTCCTTGCAGGATACAGATACCAGCTCAGGCACTCATATTGTAGAGGTATTAGCAACACAAACCACCAACTTGTGGGTGAAAGAATGTGTAATGAGTTTACATGGTGATCTTGAAAGCAGGAATAACTGACTCAGATCCCACAGAGTGACAGGGGCACAGAGGGATTTTACATGGGAAACTCCCTGTACTAAAAGTAATATTCAAGGAGTAAAAGATTAACAATTTCTGAAACACAATAGTCCAGGAAGAAACCTTACTAACCTCTCAGTGTTTGCCACTCCACTCTCTGCCAATCATTCCACTGGCTTACGATCAATAAAAAAAAATCAATAAAACTAAAGCAAAACTTGACAACTCTGCCCTCAGCTACATTACCAACCTCATCTCAAAAGATCAACAAAGCCAATCACTTTGATCCTACCAAGTCCTCCTGATCTCTAGCTCCCGTCACTTCCTCACATGCTCACCCCCAGAGCCTCTCCCTCAGATCTCTACACCAACCTGTCCAGCTAGTTCCTACTCTGCCTGTCTTTAGGCAATCCTTGAAAACTCATCTGTTGAGTTACTAGCTAGAGGTGGGATAGGTTTTCCTGAATTACACTTTTCAAACAACATAACTCCATAAAAGTAAAAACCTTTTGTATGTTTTGTCCTTCTCTTTAGATTGCAAGCTCTCATGCGCAAAGCCCACCTAACTAGCCCTGAATTATATTGTAACTGTATTTAGTCTGTTGGGGCTGTAAACATTGTGCAACAACCTAACCCCTGAAAATGCTGGTCTAGACCCAGCTGCAGTTAGTTCTCCTATAGAGAACCAACCAGGGCTGAAGCCCCAAGACTCCAACAAGTGAAATATGCCTTCCATGTACAATATTAGATCTTACTGCAAAGTAGCATTCCTAGCTGTTGGCACAGTAGGGGGGGGGGGGGTGACAAAGGGCAGAAACAGAAAAGAAAGTTACGAAAAGTCAGGGTGAATTGGGTTTCTATTCCTAAGGCTTGTTTCACCAAGGATCCTGGAGAAATTGTGTCTAGAAATGGAGATCAGAACAAAAGCTTCCGATACAAGACATCTGCAGCTTGAAACATAAACCAAAGTGTCTGCAAATGACTAATGAAAGAGGAAGAAAAAAAAAAAAAGAAAAAAAAACAAACACATTCACCTGCTCCCGACAATCGCAATCTCTAATACAGCCCAGAAACATTGTGCATTTTGTTTTTATTCTAAATATTCAAGTAAGGGAGGGGCAAGGAGAGCCGAAAAGGGACCCAAGAAGACGAGGATTCCAGGCTGCCATGTGCAAAAAAACAACTGGGGGCTTTACAATCTTTAAAGTTTAATGTTGACACCTTCTTTAGAGGGGACACAGTCCATAAACTATCATTTTGGCATACAGTGGTATTTAAAAACCACACACCCTCCAAAGTCTTTTACATACTACTGACCATGTAGCCTCAAAGGCTGACTGTACCAAAACTACCACAGTATAGTGTGGCTCAGCACAGATGGGAAAAACTGCACGGGTTCCAAGTGATGCAGACCCATGACTGAATGACCACAAAATAATATCTTTACAAACTGGGACAATGAAAGTCACAGCATGCACCCTGTTTACAAACCAAAGAGCCAGACAGTATCTCGGAGATCAGGTCTCAGGCACAAAGCCAGCACAAAATGAACAGTGGTGCCGACCCACGACCTGTGCCAATCCTCCAAGCAGAGACCACCAAGCTGCCATGCAGAAAAAGGTTAATAAGAGTCCAGTTCATGTGCCAGCTTTGCCCCTCAAGGACGTTCTGAGCCCAGCAGAGGAAGCTGGTGGAAAGTTTGATGGTTCATGCATGAGAAAACCCATGTCTAGCCAATGAAGGAAAAGAAAACTACTCATAAAAAGGAGTAGGAAATCCCTAATCATACTAGTCTTACCGAAATAGCAGTTGGCTGGTAGCTGAAAAAAAACAAAGGGGAAGTCATCAACTAACTGTAGGAGGGAGAGGAAAAAATAAAAAAAACTGGGAAAACTTGCTTTCTTAATCAACTGGGGTAAATTCCAAGATTGCATTTATCTCGCTTGACTCCACCAGCAGCTGTTGATTGTAGAAACGTCTTTCAAAGAAAAACAAGCCCACTATCCCAAAAAGACTAACAAAAACTGAGGCACGATTGTCATGGGCCAGTATCTTTGGCTGGCCACCTTTTGTTGCCAGTGTCCCGTTTCTCCTGAAGAGCAGCATAACCTGACAGTCTAAAAATACCTGTGTCCCTTGGAACGATAAAAAGGCTTTTGTATTTTTACAAATTCCCTGGAAAATCCTGATCTTATCCTTATAAAATATAAAGGAGAAACTTAAGTCCTCTTGCTGTGGCCTGCCTCCCCTAGGTGTCAATCTCCCGGATAGTTTGATGCATGCGCAGGACGTGCCAAAATGCTCTGTTCACTCTTCAGGACTTGCCAGAGCCCATCGGCGCATGCGTGAACATCGTGGGATTTAAGATTGTACAAAGAATTTTTCAGTCTGCGTACACCTCAAACACAATCCTGCAGGGCAGCACAATGTATGTATGTATGTATGTACACACACACACACACACACTATATGCTGTATAGAATGCCCTAGATATTTTATTGAATTATAAGCTTTCCCAATCTCAGAGATTGAACAATATAAAAGACTGGCAAATCAATATAGAACATTGGCAAACTACTTACCTCTGGGGCAAGCACAAAGGTTTGCATGAATTTTCTCATTGGTTGGCCATTATTAGAAAGTTCACCCATGACCTGGACAACAACTCCGTCACTTAGTGTAGCATGTGCATCGACGTGTCGAATCTTTGTGCGACATTCACTAAATTGAAGGGACATCACCTTCTTGTGAATTTCCTGGATTTTAGAAAACATTTACAGTCAAAGGGAGATCTTGATAGGAAATTCAATTTTTTTTTTAAGATATAAAACATGAAACATTTCTCCTTAAAGTACAGTATAAATTATGAAAGCTGTGGTTACCTACTCTTAGGTGGTAGAGCATTGATGTCAATTTATAGTACGCCCTCAGACTTCCTGGTTCAATCGTGCTGGGTTTCATTTAACCCAGAAGACCGAGAACATCTTGTGATGAAACAGAAGTACTTTGGGGATAGCTTTAACACAGGCGAGTATTTCTGAACAAGCTACAGTTTCATCATTTAAGTTAATCTGCTGGGGGGGGAATTAAAAATGTATAATAAACACTAAGCCCTGGTTCACACTGGGCTGCGGGAGTGAAGCAGTGCGAGTTCAGCTGAACTCGCACGATTTCACTCCCGCCCGGCAGTCCCGATTTCAGCCGCGATTTCAGAGACATCTGTGCAGGTTTCTGCACAGATGTCAATGTAAATCGCGGGCTGAAATCGCAAAAAGTAGTGCAGAGACTACTTTTTGAAATCGGTGCAATGCCGCAGATGCAGCGTCGCACCGATTAGGACACTGCCATTGCCGGCAATTTGCGGCAAAATCCGCCGTTTTGACATGCGTTTTGACATGCCAAATCGCATGTCAAAACGCACCAGTGTGAACGAGGGCTAAAAAAAATTCTCAAACCTATGCTGCCTTCAGACAAAATCGATCAATGAAACTGGAATTTTTCAGCCAGTGTTCATTCTCCCATTCTACATAATCAATTTTTGTAATTGCATTTTATGGAACAATCTTTTTTCTATAGTTCACAAGTCTGCAACAAAGACCACTTTTACGACGGTGTTGGGCCCCTTTCACACAGGCCTGACTCAGCGGGTCTGCAGATTCCCGCCGAGCAGGCAGATGACCGTGTGCGCTATGCAGAGCGAACATTGACACAGCCCAAAACTACCACCGGAAAATTTTGTGTGGTACAGACTTCTGGGAATATCAGTTAGCCACTTTCACAAGCAGGAAATTACATCTGGGGGGCATTCTGTGTACAGAAAACCTCTGTGCAGCCATATTGAAGTCCGTATTACAGAAAATTACCGTACAGCAGATTGAAAACAAAAGGTCATTTTTAATGACATTCATTTATAATATGACTTGTGTCACAATTGTATTTGCTTTATTTTTTCTTCTTGTTACTTTTTTCACCCCACGAATGTGGAGTTACACTTTAACCACTTAAGGACCGCCTCCTGCAGATTTACGTCGGCAGAATGGCACGGCTGGGCACATCAACGTATATATACGTTGGTTTTAGTACCCAGCCGTGGGTCGCGGGCATGCGCCCCGGTCCGAAGCTCCAGGACCGCGGGATTCGCGGACCCGATCGCCGCTGCAGTGCGGCGATCCGTCCCTGGAGCGGAAGAACGGGGAGAGCCGTGTGTACACACGGCTTCCCCGTGCTTCTCTGTGGCCGGAGCATCGATCGCGTCATCCCTGTAATAGGGGGACGCGATCGATGACGTCACACCTACAGCCACACCCCCCTACAGTAGTAAACACACACATTAGGTACACATTCCCTACAGCGCCACCTGTGGTTAACTCCCAAACTGCAACTGTCATTTCCACAGTAAACAATGCAATTTAAATGCATTTTTTGCTGTGAAAATGACAATTGTCCCAAAAATGTGTAAAAATTGTCCGAAGTGTCCGCCATATTGTCGCAGTCACGAAAAAAAATCGCTGATCGCCGCTATTAGTAGTAAAAAAAAAAATATTAATAAAAATGCAATAAAACTATCCCTTATTTTGTAAACGCTATAAATTTTGCGAAAACCAACCGATAAACGCTTATTGCGAGTTTTTTTTACCAAAAATATGTAGAAGAATACGTATCGGCCTAAACTGAGGAAAAAAAATGTTTTTTTATATATTTTTGGGGGATATTTATTATAGCAAAAAGTAAAAAATATTGCATTTTTTTTTAAATTGTCGCTCTATTTTTGTTTATAGCGCAAAAAATAAAAACCGCAGAGGTGATCAAATACCACCAAAAGAAAGCTCTATTTGTGGGAAAAAAAGGACGCAAATTTTGTTTGGGAGCCACGTCGCACGACCGCGCAATTGTCTGTTAAAGCGACGCAGTGCCGAATCGCAAAAACCCCTTGGGTCATTTGCCAGCGTATTGGTCCGGGTCTTAAGTGGTTAAAGGATTTCTTCCAGGCTGCCATGAATGTGCACAAGGTACATTAACCGGTAACCTTTTTACAGAATCACCTTAGTGATCGGTGTAGACTAGTTTGGAAAATTCCACATTATGACACAAACGGGAAAACCATTAATAAACTAAACTAAGCAAATGACAGAAGGAAGAACAGATATGTAGTAGTTTGAGACATACCGCTTGTCCATACACAGCTTCTTGGGGCTTCCCACTGACATCCAATCCTCCATGCACATAGGAAGAGTTTCTTCCATAAAACCTATAAAATAAAAATTGTTAAAAAAAAAACACACACACTTTTTCCTACAACCCATAATGGTTGAGTATACATGCCAGTATTTGCTGGGCATGGATCTGATGCACACAAATCTAGGGCCAGACGAGCAAAGTAGAAGCGGTCCACCTACCTAAAAAACAGGAAATCCATCTTCCACAATAATAAAAAAAAAAAATATATATAAAAAACACAATCACCTCAGTATTAAGAGCTAAAGACAACCAACGGATGACAAAACAAAGAATATAGTGTGGGAATGGGAATCCATGCAGTCCTGGAAGATTCCTGGAAATGGGAGGTACAATTAAACAATTTTCCCCAATAATCTTCCAGGACCTCACAAGTACAAGCAAAAAATAACCTAATAATTAGAGTGGGGCTCCTGCTTGCAGGACCTATTCCACAAGGCTTAAGCTGGTCATACATGGATCGAAATTTAGCCAGTTCAGCAGGGGCGTAAGTATGGGCAGGGAGGTTGTACAAAAGTCAAACAAACTACCCTGCCAGATGTTTGCCCGCTCAACTAGCACTGCAGGCTATAGCCTGCAACAATGATCAGTGTATTCCGACACAAGGCAAGTCTCCCCACTATAAAAATACCATAGCACAGGAGGAGGATTCCCCATCCACATACACTATCTGAATAGAGGAATGGAGTCAGTTTCTTTATTTCAATCGGCTGGTTTCACAAAAAAAAAAAGTATTATGCATGAGCTGCCTTTGTCCTGACAGGAGAGTAGGACAATCCAGATGTGTTGAATCACCAAATGACAGTGGCAGCTCTGTGCAAGTTCTCTGCCCATGCCGAGGCCAAAGACCTGTGAAATGAGAGCTACGCTGACAAAGTTAGTTTTAAAAGGTTTAGGAGATATTTGCAGAAAAGACAGGCACCAATGTCTACAGCGCATGCACCGTAGGAGCACTGAGCGCGCCGCTTCTAATGGCGATCATGACAATAGTGGCGGCACCCGCTCGGGAGTGACTTCATCAATGCTCCTGCCAGTCAAAGCGATAGCCGCAAATCACTCCGGGTATCACGGCAGTGACAGAGGAGGTGTCCGAGGACCGCTGCAGGGGCTTCGATCTCAGGCAAGCAATTCATAATGAGCTAGTATGCTTTTCATACTAGCTCATTATGCCTTTGCCTTGAAAGTTTTTTTTATTATTATTATTTATTTAATTTTTTAGAGAGGGTTTACTTCCTCTTTAATAGGAAACACAGCTGTTATGAAATTTCATACTACCTTAGTTGACATTATGATCACCTTCAGCAGGTACTAGGATGTGCATTCCGCTGTATACGGCCCCTAACCCCAAGAAGGCTGGGTGACTGTACTGCGAGTGGTCAGCAAGTGGTTAATGCTAGCAAAGAAAAAGTCCATATGTGCAAGTCCTAAAGTCCCTGAACTCCTACTGGAAAACCCCTAGCATTGGCACCAAAGCTAGTAAATAAAATAACCAACCTATTTTGATGTTTGTTAGAGGAAATGCAAGAAATTGAAGTGACTAGGCAAATTATCTATCTATCCAATTTTTATTTTTGGATTTTCAGTACAATCAAATAGGGTAAAAACAACCCCAGAGCAGTGGGAAAAATGCATTATAACAAAGCAATTGGATTTAACAGATCAAGCGTTATGACTTGAACTATAGTAACAAAAATAGTAATACCCTCAGGAGAAGAAACATGGTACAAAAATTAGAGATTGGTTTTCTCATACAGTGGCCTAACCGTAGCCATAACCAGTATAGCAACGGGGTTCATTAGCTGTAAGTACAGTAGAGTCATGGAAGTTAAAGAGCTCCAGGAACCTATGGTTGTTCTACAGTGGTTGAAAGGTAGAGGGGTCGGATAGATCAGAGACCTTCGAGGTGGCCCAGCGAGTTGGTGAGATCCTTTTCAAATACCAGTCGGTATAACGAAAATGGTTGCATGACTTCTTGCAGGACTTTCTGGGTTAATGTGGCCTCAATATAAGTACGCCATCTCGTGAAAAAACTAGAGGTCGACCGATATGGGTTTTTCTCTGGCCGATGCCGATATTCAGAAATCGTGACGGCTGATAGCCGATTTATGATGCCGATTTTTTTTTTGGGCCGATATGTTAAGCCGATTCCCCCCCTTCATCTCATAAAGTCTAACAGTTAGACCCCTTTCACACTGGGGCGTTTTCAGGCACTTTTGGGCTAAAAATAGCACCTGTAAAGTGCCTGCAAAACTGCTCCCCTGCAGTCTCAGTCTAAAAGCTTGAGTGCTTTCACATTGAGGCAGTGCGCTGGCAGGACATTAAAGCGGATGGTTCAGCAGAAAAAAATATTAAAAGCCAGCAGCAACAAATACTGCAGCTGCTGACTTTTAATATTAGGACACTTACCTGTCCTGGAGTCCAGTGGCGTCCGCAGCAGAGGACGAGCGATCGCTCGTCACCCTGCTGCTCCCCCCTCCATCCACGGTGAGGGAACCAGGAAGTGAAGCTTCACTGCCCGGTTCCCTACGGCGCATGCGCGAGTCGTGCTGCGCCCGCAGATTGGCTCCCGCTGTGTGCTGGGAGCCGAGAGTTCCCAGCACACAACGGGGGGGCGACGGGATGTCGCCAAAAAACCCGACTTTTGCCCGAGACTGCGGGCCGGAAGTGGTTGCAGATACCTGTCTTTAGACAGGTATCTGCACCCCCCTCCCCCCTGAAAGGGGTCAATTGTGACACCGGAGGGGGGGAGGGTTCCGATCAGCGGATCTTCACTTTAGGGTGGAGATCCGCTTTAAAGAAAAGTCCTGCAAGCAGCATCTTTGGAGCGGCTCCTCCACCACTCCTGCTCATTGAGATGAACACCTGCAAAGCGCTTCTGCAGTGGCGCTACATGGGAGCATTTAACCCCTTAATCAGCTGCTAGCTGGGATATAAAGCACCCCGCTAGCAGCTAAATAGCGCTACTAGAATGATGGTCCAGTGTTTAGGCATCGGAGTTCTGCGGAAAAAATAAATAAGTCAGCAGCTACAAATACTGCAGCTGTTGACTTTTAATATATGGACACTTACCTGTCATGGGTGGCCAGAATGCTGGCACCCGAAGCCGATCTCTCCCTTGGGTGCTTCGGCCACCATCTTCCGTAAGGGAATCAGGAAGTGAAGCCTTGCGGCTTCACTTCCTGGTTCCCTACTTTCCCTACTGTGCATGCGCAAGACGCGCTGCGCAATCCCACTGGTCCCTGCTGTCTTCTGGGACCTGTGCGTCTCCCAGAAGAAAACTGGGGGCGGATTAAGCACCAGATGTGGTGTAGGTCACCACAGTGATCTATGCCCGGAAGAGGGAGCAAATACCTGGGATTGCAGGTATTACCGGGGGATTGGGAAAAGCGGAAGTTCCATTATTGCCCTGCTAATACAGAACATTTCTTACATTTAAACACAACCAGCCTCCAATCAGTGCACTTGTAGGTGTAATTTAGAATATATATATATATATATATATATACACACACACATACACACATACATATCCATCCAATACACAAAAACAGGTCATGAAAACTTTTGGACGAAAAAAATAGGCCAACTTTACTGTTTAGTTTTTTTTTTTATTTGTTAAAGCATATTTTTTCCCAAAAAAATGCGTTTGAAAGACCGCTGCGCAAATACCGTGTAACATTAAATATTGCAGCAATCGCCATTTTATTTCTTAGGGTCTCTGCTAAAAAAAAATATATAATGTTTGGGGGTTCCAAGTGATTTTCCAGCAGAAAATACAGGATTTTTACTTGTAAGCACCAAGTGTCAAAAAAGATTTAGCCTTTAAATGGTTAAACTGAGAACTCTTCTACATGGAGTTCAGTTAATTGATAAGTAGCAACATTGTAACTTTTCTCAAAACTTGGCAGGCTGCCCAGAGTCTCCTCCACGGGAAACTTCAGGCAACTTGCATTGACTTCTATTATAGAAGCTTTTTGCAAGTTGCGCTGCTGAAGTTAAAAAAAAAAAAAAAAAAATCGGCTTTCTTACAGCACAAATCGGCCGATGCCGATTAATTAAAAAACGCAAAATATCGGCCGATATATCGGTCGACCTCTAGAAAAAACGTGAGGTAGAGCGAAAGTTTCGCATAATCGTGTCCAGCCTCTCCAAATAGAAGAGCGATAGCAGTTATTTTCACTGCCTCTAGCGTGGGTGGTGTTTGTAAAATCCAGTGGGACAAAATAGTCCTGCGAGCAACTAAGAGGTACAGTTGGACCCATTGAGGTATATTGAGGGGTGCCACTGCGGTTGAAGAGGTTGCTGGTGGTGTGTAGTCAAACAAACACAGTAAACGGTCTTTCGGGATTCCTATTTTTATTGATTTTGCAGATGTGAGCAAATACAGAGTCCCATAATTTGGAGATAGCTGTACAGTCCCAGAGATGCTGTAACAATGTGGGGCGAGGCATGGCGCACCAGGGGCATTGCGCTTGAGTTGGGTCTGCTTTATTGAAGCGAAACGGATAGTAGGCTCTGTGCATGATCTTAAATTGTGTTTCACACCATGTTTCTGATACAATAAGTTAGCGGATGTTTCTGTACCCCTGTAGGATTTTTTCGAGCAGTTCATTGTCATCAAATAAGGTAGACCATTTTCGGAAAGGTGCGAGGTGATAGTTTTCTGATTGGTGTTGAACAAGGTAGGAGTAAAGACTGGAGATGGAATAATCGTCTCTCTTTAGCACAGTATCAATAAAGGACTGCCGGAAGGGATTGGAGTTAGATCCATGACAAGACCTCAGATAGTCAGTTAATTGATAGTAAAAGAAGGTGTGATGGTGGCAGAGAGAATTCGCTCGACAGGGCCCGGAAAGGCCTAAACTTAGCAGGTTCACCATGGTAAATGGAAGTGACTTTCGTGAGGCCCTTGGTTCGCCATTGATCGAATGCTTTGTGGAGTGGGGAAGGGAGAAACATAGGGTTTCCCTGAATTGGTAGATAGCGCAAGATACTTGGTGGTAATCCCAATAGTTTACGTACCTCCCTCCAAGCAATGACCGTATCTCTGATGAGTACACACTCGATTTGAGGTGAGATGGTAGAGCATTAGGGTTGGAGTGAAGGACGGCCAAAAGGGTGTGTGTGGGGTGGCCAAGGCACTTTCGAGTAAGATATTGCAATATTTTGACTTTCCATTTAACCAGTCCAGGTGCTGTCCAAGTAGGCATGAGAGGTTATAGAACCTAATATTGGGGAGACCCGCCCCACCCTCAGACTTTGGGAGGCATAGTTTTATTTATCGTACATCACGGGACACAGAGCGCATAGCCATTACACTTGGGTTATATGGGTACCTTCAGGTGTGGACACTGGTGTAATCAATTTCACAGGAAGTTTCCTCCCTATATAACCCCCTCCCACTGGGAGTGCTTCAGTTTTTTCGCCAGTGTCTTAGGTGTTGGTCACATCTAGCTGTCCCTCGGAGGTCTCGGGACCCAGGATAGCTAGCCGGATCCGTCCGACGTGCTTCAAAGCCAAGGTGTACGGTACCCGGGCCCTGCTGGAGTGGGGTTTTGCCTATAATGCCTCTCCTTGGAGGGCTGGATTCTGGACTCCAGTGCCTTAGTCTCTTCCAAGAACTAAACGCCACTGATGCCAGGATGCTATATAGGTCCAGGGGTGTGGGTTCCTTAAACACAGGACCCCGGTCCCTGAAGGTCCAAGACAATACCCACGGAGATGGGGGAAGGCTGGGCCTCTTGCAGTTTGCAATACCCTGCGGCGTGGAGCAGGTAAGAGGGAACCTGCGGGACTTGGTTCGACAGTAGGTATCCCCCTGGGGGTTCTGGGTTGGCTAATGGTATGCTTGTGCATCAGCAAATATCTCCACTATGTCTTTTGAGGCAGGATGGGATGTACTAATGTTTACCCAGATAACATGTAGATATATGTATGCTTGTTTAAGATATATATTTTGCTACTCCCCCCAGATTTGCCTGTTAGCATTGATACTGCAGCCCCCACGTACTATAAAGAGGGAATGCTGGTGAAACTCCTGTTTCTTAGGAAGCCTATGGGGACAGCTTCCTCTATGTGTGCACAACATTGAGAATTAGTGCTTACCTGGTGTCAGTTTGGGCTGCTGGCGTTGGTCCATGCTTCTCCTCTGCTCCCTGCTTCCTCCATGTTGATTCCAGCGTGGGGAGGGTGCGCGCGTGCACGCCGTCTTTTATGGCGTCCTCGTGCATAGGGGGGGCGGGCCGGCTGGTCTTTCCCTTCTGAGAGCGGTGGAGAAAGGACACAGAGCGCGCAGCTGAGCCATTTTTTTTGGCATGCAGTGACACCTAGTGGCGGTTGGTGGATCTTCAGGTCTGGACTTAAAGTCCACTTTGACCAAGAAAAAAAAAGGGGGGGTTTTTCTTAAAGGGACTCAGCCTTAGATCCGGCAGCATCCGAGTCTACCTTGGGCTCCAGCTAACGGGCATTGGTGTTGCAATACTCACAGGGTTTTCTCGGTATTGCCACATTCTAGAACGTGGAAAAATTAAAAAAAAATTATTTTTTCCATAGCCTGTTCTTATTTGTTCACTCCTAGCTACAACAGTCGGGTGTTGGCTACAGGGGTGTCTCAAGGTTGTGCAATGGCTCCCAAGGGATCAGGACCAGCTAAGGCTGCAAAGGGTGCCAAAGAACAAGTCTCCATCGGGGTCAGAGGATTTGGGTCAGGATGGTCCCACCCTCGCTACATAGGCCACCGAGTAGCATCTTACAGGAGCCATTGAGGGTGCTGGGGGCAGAGGCGGCCCCCAATCCACCTATTCCCGTTTACGTAACGGAAGAAATGCTAGCGACCACCCTGGGTGGGCTAGAGGAAAGGTTAACGGCTTTGATTGCCCGCTCTTTGCCAGGTGGCAAACGGGCTAGATCCCCGTCACCTAGATTGGTGTTTTCAGATGCGGGGTCTCCTCGCCGGAGGAACAGGACCCACAAGGGGATCAAGCGGACCAGAGTCCCGACGGGTCAGACATGGAGGGTTCCACTCTAGATAAATTTTTTCGGCTTCTCAAGCGGAGAGCCTGTGGATCCAGTCTCTGACAGATATTGTTCGCACTGCTTTTAAAAAACTTCCAGTGTCAGAACTATTAGCCCCTGCAGTATCCTCATTAGGTTCTTTAACCACTTAAGACCCGGACCAATACGCTGGTAAATGACCCAAGGTGTTTTTGCGATTCGGCACTGCGTCTCTTTAACAGACAATTGCGCGGTCGTGCGACGTGGCTCCCAAACAAAATTTGCGTCCTTTTCTTCCCACAAATAGAGCTTTCTTTCGGTGGTATTTGATCGCCTCTGCGATTTTTTTTTTTTGCGCTATAAACTAAAATAGAGCCACAATTTTGAAAAAAAACACAATTTTTTTAATTTTTGTTATAAAAAAAATCAAATAAACTAAATTTTAGTAAAACATTTAGGCCAAAATTAATTCAGCCACATGTCTTTAGAAAAAAATAAAATATAAATCGCAATAAAAAAAAAAAATAGCTACCTAGCGGGAACAGCGACACTAATACAGCGATCAGAAAAATGATCGCTTAGTGACGATGGCAATAGGGAGTGAAAGGGTTAACTAGGGCGGTGATCAGGGGGTTAAAACTTTATTAGGGGGGGAGGGGGGCTATCCTGAACCTAACACTAACTGTTTTTTACACTGCCTGTCACACTGACACTAAATGCAGTGATTAGATCACTGCATTCAGTGACACTGTGACAGGGGGGTGGGAGGGGCGATCACAAGGGGTTAATATGCCTATGCGAGTGTGTGTCAGTGTTGTGTTGGTGCACACTTACTTGTGATGTCTTCTCTCATCAGCAGCGCTGGGAAACAGCGCTGCGATGAGAGATTACATCATTTCCTCCTTCCTGTGTAAACACAGGAGGAGGAACTGACACGATGGGAGCGTGCTCCCATTGGCTGGGAGCGATCGCGGGGGGGCGGAAATCACGGACATCCGCCCGCTCGTCGGCGATCGCTCCCAGAGGCAGGGGGACCCCCGCACGCCGTGGAGGGGGTCGCGATAGGACCCCCGAACCCCACGAAGGCGGTGACGTAAATTTACGCCCTTGTGCCTGTACGAGCCATTCTGTGGCCGTATATGTGCGTGCGGGGGTCCTTAAGTGGTTAAAGGCACCATTAACTTGGGTGTCTTTTCCAATTCACCCCCTTCTGGAGAGCGTGTTTTTTTTCAGGATTGGGCTCGACCTGATAGGATCTTTTTCCCTCCTAAAAGGTTCACTATTTTCTATCCTATGGAAGAAAAATTTGCAAAGAAATGGGCACTCCCTACTGTGGACGCGGCCATTTCCTGCGTGAATAAATCCCTGACCTGTCCGGTTGGAAATGTCCAGATGTTCAGAGATCCGGCCGCCAAAAAATTGGAGACCCTACTGAAGGCTTCGTTTACCACAGTAGGTGCCGTGGTTCAGCCAGCAGTGGCAGCCATTGGCGTTTGTCAGGCTTTAAAGAAACAGTTAAAAGGACATGATGGCTCAGCAGACTCGTGAATTAGCAGACCTCCCAAGGGCTCTCTGCTTTGCAGTAGATGCTATTAAGGACTTCGTTCAACGGGCGTCCCGTCTATCTCTGCTGTTGGTTCATATGCGTCGTCTTTTGTGGCTAAAGAACTGATCAGCAGAGGCACCCTGCAAAAAACTTTTAGCAGGATTTCCCTTTCAGGGTGGAAGACTATTCGGTGAAGACCTAGATAAATATATCCAAACCATATCAAGTGGTAAAAGTTTTTCCTTACCGGTCAAGAAAAGACAGCGCGGGCCCACATTTAAGCGACGGGCCTTTTACTGGCTCGGCCCCTTCAGCTTCCCGTCAGTATCGACGGCCTCCCGGGCGTTCAACATTTAATAGCCGCCCACAGGGACAAGCCGCGGCAAACAAGAGGTCATGGTCTCGCAAGCCGGCTAAACCTGTCATCAAGTCAGATTCATGAAGGGGCGCCCCCACTCTCTTGGGTGGGCGGAAGACTTCGGTTTTTCTCCGAAGTGTGGAAAGCCAGAATTCCCGACTCTTGGGTTCGGTTCGTGGTAGCCACGGGCTACAAACTAGAGTTTCGAGAAGTCCCCCCTCCTCATTTTCGGGGGTCAAAGTCTTCCAAGCGGCCCATTAAAGAGGGCCTCTCTCGTAAAGGCATTGAATCGCCTCTGGCTCCAAGGAGTAATTGTAGAAGTACCAACCCAGGAATGGGGTCTGGGATTCTATTCCAACCTTTTTTATAAATACCCAATGGTGACGTCAGGCCTATCTTAGACCTCAAACGCCTAAATCGCTTTCTAAGATGTAAACCTTTCGTATGGAATCCATACATTCGGTGGCAGCCAGCCTACATCATGACGACTTTCTAGCATCTATAGACATAAAGGATGCTTATCTGCACATGCCAATCTACCCGGCACATCACAAGTTTCTTCATTTTATGATAGATCAACGTCATTTCCAGTTCGTAGCCCTCCCTCTCGGGTTGGCAACAGCTCCGCGGGTATCCACAAAGGTGTTAGCCCCGGTGCTGGCCGTCCTAAGGACAGAAGGCATTTTGGTCCTGGTATACCTGGACGATCTCCTGCTTATCGACAGATCAGCTTCCAACCTCAATCATGCAGTAGTCCGCACAGTTCGGCATCTAGAGGAGTTTGGGTGGATTTTGAACCAAGAAAAATCGAGGTTGCAACCCACAAAACAGTTAGAATTCTAGGCCTTCGGCTAGATACAGTCGGCCAGAGGATATTTTTTCCTCAAGCAAAAGTCAGGTCATTGACTCAAACAGTTCAAATAGTCTTAGGCAAGAAGAGGCCGACTATTCGCCTAGGCATACGACTGCTGAGGAAGAGGGTGGCCGCCTTCGAAGCAGTGCCCTATGCCCAGATCCATACCAGAGTTCTCCAGGCAGCCATTCTCTCTGCTTGAAACAAGTCCATGCAGGCACTAGTCCGTTAATTCTCTCCCCAGGGGTCCGGCGCAGCCTGTTCTGGTGGCTGGTCCCTCAATATTTGTCAAAGGGGAAATCCTTTTGCCCCATCACATGGAAAATTTTAGGAAGACTGACCCAGCAGGGACAGTGATAGGAGGCAGAAAGACTGCTTCCCAGTAATATCCTACAGATCAGAGCTGCTCGGTTGGCCCTGGTCGTCTGGACTCTCCCCCTTCAGGGTCTACCAGTAAGGGTACAGTCCGACAATGCCACGGCGGTGGCATACATAAACCACCAGGGGGGCACGAGGAGCCTAGTGGCTCAAAGGGAAGTAAACCTGATTTTCTCATGGACCGAAGCCCATGTACCCTGCATCTCGGCAGTGTTCATCCCAGGGATAGACAATTCTCAAGCAGAGTTTTGAATCTTCAACAGTTGCTCCCGGGGGATTGGTCTCTTCACCCCCAGGTATTCCAAGACATTTGCCAAGGATTCGGAGTTCCCGATGTAGACATCATGGCAACGAGAGTCAACAAGGAATTGGACAAATTCGTATCCTGAGCCAGGGATCCCTCGGCCTACGGGACCAATGCGTTGGTTTGCCCCTGGCACCAGTTGTCTCTCCTGTATGCGTTCCCTCCACTGCAGATTATTCCCCGCCTTCTACGAAGGATCAGGGTGGAGCGCAGGCCTGTGATCCTGGTGGCCCCAGCCGGGTCCAGGAGGGCTTGGTACGCGCCCATCGTGAGGATGTCAGTGGGGGCACCGGGGCCACTCCCCCTGCGCCCAGACCTGTTATCTCAGGGCACGATATGCCACCCTGCTTCACAGCAGCTAGATTCGATGGCTTGGCGGCTGAATCCCTAATTCTTAAGGGCAGAGGCCTCTCAGCCCAGATCATATCTACGTTGATTCTGGCTAGGAAACCAGTCTCTAGAAATATCTATTACAGAGTCTGGAGGACCTATGGGGAGTGATGCGAGTCTCAAAGAGGGCATCTTCGTAAGTTTTATCGACAGGATCTTGCGATTCCTCTAGGTTGGCGTTGAGGGATTAGCTCTTAGTACTCTAAAGGGGCAGGTGTCTGCCTTATCGATATGGTTTCAAAGGCCTTTGGCCGCACATTCGCTTGTGAAAACCTTCTTGCAGGGGGTCTTGCATGTAAATCCCCCTATTAGAGCTCCCCTCTGCCCCTGGAATTTAAAACTCGTCTTGTCAGCTTTACAAAGACAACCATTTGAACCTCTCACAGAAATCCCTCTTGTGCTGCTAACCCGAAAGTCGGTTTTCTTGGTGGCTATGGCTTCAGCCAGAAGGGTTTCCGAGCTGGCAGCCTTGTCTTGCAGGGAACCGTACCTGATTCGGCATAAGGTCAGAGTGGTTCTGCGGCCTCAACCTTCTTTCCTTCCTAAGGTCATATCCAGTTTTCACTTGAATCAGGACCTAGTCCTACCATCCTTCTTTCCTACTCCCCAGTCCAGAGAGGAAAGACGGCTTCATACTTTGGACGTGGTCCGAGCCATGAGGGTTTATCTCAGGGCTACAGAGAAGATTCGGAAAACAGATGTGCTTTTTGTTCTTCCGGATGGCCCCAAGAAGGGTCAGCCGGCTGCCAAGTCTTCCTTGGCTAGGTGGATTAAGCAGCTGATTTTTCAGGCCTATGGTCTGAAACGCATTCCACCTCCCTTATCAGTTAAAGCCCATTCTACGAGGGCCATGAGTGCCTCCTGGGCGGCACACCATCAGATCTCTATGGCACAGGTTTGCAAAGCGGCAACCTGGTCTTCTGTACATACGTTTATTAAATTGTATAAGTTGGACGTTGCAAAAGCTACGGACGCAGCATTTGGGCAGGCGGTCCTACGGGCAGCAGTATAGAATCCTCTGGCCCGGTTCACGCCCCCTTGTTTTTCTGTTGGTGGAGCTATTTTTTCTCCTGATAATGTTTTTATTTGGCTATTCTTGGCCTTACGGTCTCCCTCCCTTCATAGAGCATTGCTTTAGGACATCCCAAGTGTAATGGCTATGCGCTCTGTGTCCCGTGATGTACGATAAAGAAAAAAGGATTTTTAATAAACAGCTTACCTGTAAAATCCTTTTCTTGAAGTACATCACGGGACACAGAGCTCCCACCCCTCTTTTGGGGAACATCGTGTAACCTCGGAGGAATTGCTTGCTACAAAACTGAAGCACTCCCAGTGGGAGGGGGTTATATAGGGAGGAAACTTCCTGTGAAATTGATTACACCAGTGTCCACACCTGAAGGTACCCATATAACCCAAATGTAATGGCTATGCGCTCTGTGTCCCGTGATGTACTTCAAGAAAAGGATTTTACAGGTAAGCTGTTTATTAAAAATCTTTTTTTTGCAATGCAAGGCTTTTTGTGGGACCATATAAAAGTGGTTAATGCTCTATGGATTTTTTGCACATCAGAATGCTTTTAATAAAAGAGGTATGGTCTGCATTGGATAGAGTAGACGTGCAAATGACACCATTTTAAAAAGGTGACATCTCCCAAAGAGTGAGAGGGGGAGGGCCGCCCACGCCAGCTCCTGGACAATTGTTGCTATTAATGGAGGATAATTAAGTACATACAAAGAGGGGTCACGTCCTATGTGGATATGTTGAGTTGCCATAGCAAATGTGGATAGAGGTCTCCACCTAGCAGACAGTCGTGGGTTGAGTGCCAGAATTTCGCTTTTATCAAAAACAATACGTTCTTTACTGACTGTGGGTGATGTGCTTCCAGGTTCAGGTAGGTGCGAAGACCAATTGGATGCCAGTGTGCTCTTGCTGGGCTTCCAATGTGCCTTTGAGGAGTGGGCTCTCCAGGCAAACCTGCTTTAATTTAGCCACTGCTATATGTGCTCCAACTTGAAAAACTATAGAGCTAGGACCAAAGTATACAAAAGGAGCCTTGGCGAGACACTGCAGCTTTCACATATGCAAATAAACCCTCTGTTTTAATGTGAATTGTTAGGCAGTGTCAATTTTTTTCCTTTTTTGTTTTCTGCAGGCTAGCTGTTGTGCTGAGAAATTTTCTGTATGTTTAGGTTTTAGGTAGGGGACCTGCTCTTATTTTCTGTCCTAAAAGAGAATTTGGGAAAATGTGGCTTCCAGTGTACCTACCACCAGGAAATTTACAGCGAAGTGTACTGGGTGCTATACAGCCTTTGGAGACCATATGCATGAGACTTGCACTCATAGAATTACTACACGTCATGTACCTACAACTATTTTAGTGTCAAAACTGCTGGTGGTGGGTTTACATTTCAAAAGTCAGGATGCAATTGCTTGGAAATTACATAATTTGTGGACTATGGAATGTGTCAAGTTTAGAAGAAAACATGCAATTCAAAACCCCCCCGCTACTAGAAATGGGAACATAAAAACGTCACGTAAATGAAAACCTTCACAGACAAGTCACCACAGAACATTTATATTTGCATCCTTTCTGAATAAGCCTACCGTTGGTTTACAAAGCTAGCACTTAATATGTTGAGAGGTTACAACCCATTACAGAGAAGACCTTGATGAACTTTGCTATACAAGTAGTCACTACTTTCAAGCACAAAAAAAAGTAAGATTTACCTGTGCAAAAAGTCTGGAGCTTTATTCAACAGAGTATAGTACTGCCTGACGAACTCCCGCCCTACAAGCAGGGGACTTGGCTTCTCCATCACCATTTCTTTGGTACAGGAAGTGATATTCTGCCATGGAAAAAAAAAAAAAAAAAAACACAAAGCTGCATTATAGACAATTACAGAATCTAAAAGCAAACCTGTTATGATATACATAGGAATACTATTCCTTCCAAGCTGGTTCTGTCCCACCCTCTTCTCAATGCTGGCGAATAACAGAGGGATTGCAAGGCTGCAACTAACGATTATTTTCATAAGCGATTAGTTGGCCGATTATTGTTTCGATTAATCGGATAATAGCCTTAAAAAAAAAAATGCATTTTTTTTTTTTGGACCAATTTGTTGTTCGGCAGATTACAAAATACAAATTGCTGCAAAAACACATTACATGCTTTTCTGCAGCTTCTCCATTGAAGTATATTGAACCAAAAAAAACAAAATGGCAACGTTTTGCGTTAAAAACTCCTTGCCCATTCAAAACTACGCAGCAGCTGAAAAAAAAAAAATCATAGATGGCAACGTGTCCCATAGGAAAACGCGTAAATGAACTGTAGTGCGTTTCTGCAAAAAGCACCAAAAAACAGAGTGTGTGACCCAGGCCTGAGATGTTTAGTAACATAATGGGGTTAAAAAAAAACTAAAATAAGTACAAAAAGAGTAAATAATTGCTACTGTAAGGGGTTCATTCTTTTACTGTGGGACAGTGAAAGTAATATTTACAGTAGCGGTTTGCTTTTTTGGACTATAAAAGGGCTAATTTTATTTTTTTTAACCCCATTATGTTACTGCCCGATCAATCGATTATGAAAATGGTAATCGATTATTTTCATAATTGATTAGTTGTTTCGGCTCTAGATTGCATAGGATGCATTAAGGTGAAAAAACACAAGGGTTTACAACCCTTTTAAGCACGGCCACCTTTAGAGCCCTTTCACACCTCAATACATTTTCCCCATGCATTATGTCACACTGCATTACTGCAGCCAATTTTGAAAATGTACCAATGCAGGAGAAAAAAAAATGCTGCATTTTTTTACCGTGGTGCATAATGTAAATGGAAGTAGGAGGCATTAACAGTATAAATAGCAAACCCACCACCGCAATCCCTAGCTTTTGACACTTCCTGGGCAGAGAGAAACGCCCAAGGCAGGCGGGAACTTCGGGTGACGTCACATCCGGCACTTGGAGTGCCAGACCATGGATATCAAGTTCCAAAACAGCATCATGCTTTTATTGAAGAGAATCGTTTGTAAGCGTTTAATTTTCTTTTAAATAAAATGGAATTACACTTTGGATCTCTCCTGGTTATCTCTCCATAACATGCACGAGGAACCTATTTAACCTGTTGGAGCTCACGACAAACAGACCATTCAGCCCATTAAATGTGCTGGCACTGTATGAACATTGCACTTTCAATTGATTTCACGCAAACGTTATTTTGTTTATATGCAATTTTTGTAGTAGTAAACGTTCAGTCCCAAATATTGGGGTTAAGGAAAAAGGATTGATCACGTTATTTGATCATACAGTGCTGGGTCTACATACCATATATTGTATATACAGTAAAATCTTGGTTTGAGTGTTTTTTTGTTTGAGAGCGTTTTGCAAGACAAGCAAAAAAAATTCTTTTAACTTGATAAACAAGTGATGCCTTGATAAGTAGCGTAATGCCGTAACTTGGTACAATAAAAAAATAAAAAAGAGGCGCCTCCAAGTGTAGCAATATGGTTATTTTATAAGAAGGTACAACATTTAGCAACTCGCATGGTTGATGATTAAAAGAGGCATATGCAGGCATTTGGGGTAAAGCAGTCCACATAGCCATCTTAGGCACTGTCATCAACCCCCTCCATTCCACGATGCGCTCTCTTTCAATCGCTCTATTGCAGGATAGTCTTCCGGTCCGCGGTGAGGAGGATGATCTATATGGACATGTGCCTCTTAACCACTTAAGACCCGGACCAATACGCTGGCAAATGACCCAAGGGGTTTTTGCGATTCGGCACTGCGTCGCTTTAACAGACAATTGCGCGGTCGTGCGACGTGGCTCCCAAACAAAATTCGCGTCCTTTTTTTCCCACAAATAGAGCTTTCTTTTGGTGGTATTTGATCGCCTCTGCGATTTTTATTTTTTGCGCTATATACAAAAATAGAGCGACATTTTTGAAAAAAAAACAATATTTTTTACTTTTTGTTATAATAAAAAACCAATAAACTAAATTTTAGTCAAACATTTAGGCCAAAATTTATTTAGCCACATGTCTTTAGTAAAAAAAAAAAAATCGCATTAAAAAAAAATTAGCTACCTAGCGGGAACAGCGACACTAATACAGCGATCAGAAAAATGATCGCTTAGTGACGCTGGCAATAGGGAGTGAAAGGGTTAACTAGGGCAGTGATCAAGGGGTTAAAACTTTATTGGGGGGGGGTGGGGGGCTACCCTGACACTAACACTGACTGACTGTCACACTGTCACACTGACACTAAATACAGTAATCATACATGTATGATTACTGCATTCAGTGACACTGTGACAGGGGAGGGGGGGGCGATCGCGGGGGTTAAATGTGTTTGTGTCTGTGTGTAAGTGTGCTGTTTGGTGCAGACTTACTTGTAGTGTGGTGATCTCTCCTCAGCGGCGCTTGAAACAAACGCCGAGGGAGAGATCACGTCGCTTCCTCCTTCCTGTGTTTACACAGGAGGAGGAAGTGACAGGGCGGGGGGGCGCGCGCATTGGCTGGGAGCGATCCGGAGGGGGCGGATGAAAACGGATAGCCGCCCCCACTTGTCGGATCGCTCCTGCAGCCGCGCGGACCGCCGCATGTACGGGGGGGGGTCCGATCGGACCCCCGATCCCCCCCAAGGCACCAACGTATATATACGTTGATGTGCCTGTCGGTGCCATTCTGCCGACGTAAATGTACATGCGGCGGTCCTTAAGTGGTTAATAACCAACCATGCGAGTTGCTAAATGTTGTACCTTCAATAAACGTAACCATATTGCTACACTTAGGAGGCACCTCTCCTCTTTTATACTCTGTAGCTCCTGCTGGATTTTACTTCCAATCCCCTTGTGGGGGCTTCCATTTGTGGATGGACATTTTATGATTACACAACTTATCACATTGCTATAATCTTTATTTGGACTATAAACTGAAAGAGTTATGAACAAATGGCTGTGGAACGAATCATCTGAGTTTCCATTATTTCCTATGGGGAAATTCACCTTGATATACAAGTGCTTTGGATTATAAGCATGTCTCTGGAACGAACTATGCTCGCAATCCAAGGTTTTACTGTATGTTGGTTGACTGCCATTCCAAATACAATGCGGTGGTTAAGGGTGTATCCTAGAACAGGGTTTGACAAATTTGCTTGGAATCTAGGAGCCAGCTAAAAAAACAGTTAGGAGCCAGAAAACGCGCCCCGTCCCAATGAGCTTGCGAGCACATACACGAGTAGCGCCCGCATATGTAAACGGTTTTCAAACCACACATGTGAGGTATCGCCATGATTGTTAGAGCGAGAGCAATAATTCTAGCCCTAGACCTCCTCTGTAACTACAAACATGCAACCTGTAGATTTTTTTTAAACGTCGCCTATGGAGATTTTAAAGAGTAAAAGTTGGTTGCCATTCCACGAGCGGATGCAATTTTGAAGCGTGACATGTTGGGTATCAATTTACTCGGTGTAACATTATCTTTCAGAATATAAAAAAAAAAAAAAAAAAATTGGGATAACTTTACTGTTGTCTTATTTTTTAATTAAAAAAAAGGTGTATTTTTTTCCCCCAATAAAGTTCACCTTTTAAGACCGCTGCGCAAATACGGCGTGACAGAAAGTATTGCAACGATCGCAATTTTATTCTCTAGGGTGTTAGAATAAAAAATATATATAATGTTTGGGGGTTCTAATTAGAGGGAAGGAGATGGCAGTGAAAATAGTGAAAGATGACACATTTAAATTGCTGTTTAACTTGTAATGCCAACAGCCACCACCAGCTCAAAGAAGGACACAGAAGGGACTTCACAAGGCCGCGGCCTCAATTACCGGCCGTCGCGGGCCTGCCGCGATCGCGCAGCTGGGGAGGTGGGGGCGCACGGAGACACAGGATCCTGTGCCTCTGTGCGCCACCACTTCTCCGCCGCACGATTGCGGTGGCGGAGGCCGCAAAGCCGGTGCCTCAATTATCGGGAGGTGCAGGCGCCAGGTCACAATTTCTTGTCACAATTGCGACCTGGCGTCTGGATATTGTCAACCCCTGTCCTAGGTCACAGGAAGTGGAAATACCTTAACCCCTTTCAGACACACACATACACTTTTATCTGGGTTGCACGCCGCCACGTGACCAGCTCCCGCTGTCATTGGACACATTCCGGTGGATCCGATGTCCACTGGGACCCTCCAATCGTTTCTGAGGCAGACAGAACAGCGGCCTACCTATGTAAACATGGATAATTTGCCATTCTGTGACAGAAAATAGTTCTTGTGCATTTCTGCCAAACAGAAAAAAGGGATCTCTGTCTTACAGTACAAATGTACCCCCTCCCCCCTGTTAAAAAGCACTCCCAGGGAACACATTTAACCCTTTGATTGCCCCCGTTAACCTCCCTGCCAGAGTCATTAGTACAGTTACAGTGCATATTTAACATATTTAACACTAATCACTGCATTAGGCTCACTGGTCCCCAAAAGTGTCACTTTGTGTACAATTTGTCCGCCACAAAATCACAGTCCCGCTACAAGTTACCATTACTAGTTAAAAAAAAAAATCTATAAAAAAAATTGCAGTTTGTAGATACAACTTTTGTACAAACCAAAACACTATACGCTTACTGGGAATTTTTTTTACAAAAAATATGTAGCAGAATGAATATTGGCCTTAATTGAAGAATAAATTAGTTCTATATTTTTTATTGGAGGTTTTAAAACAGAAAGTAAAAAAAAAATTCTCAAAATTGTTGGTCTTTTTGCTTATAGCGCAAAAAAAAACAACAGCTTTGTTTGGATACAAAGTCGAACGACCACGCAATTGTCAGTTAAAGCAACGCAGCACCGTATCGCAAAAAATTGCCTGGCCGGGAAGGGGGAGGGTAAACCTTCCAGAGCTGAAGAGGTTAAAGGCCACTACCATCTATACAACAGTAACATTGTATAATAAAAATAGAAAAAGTTTGGCTCTTGTAATAAATATGCTCAACATAAAAAAAAAAAGCTTGCCATTAGTGAGGACGACGTCATCGCGGCTCCGGCCAATCACAGCGCAGGAGCAGCGATACCCGGAAGCAACTCTGGTATCAATGGTGGAGCTGAGGATCGAGAGTCACTTCGGGGACTTCGATCTAAGGCAAGCAATTTATAATGAGCTAGTATGCTATGCATACTAGCTTATTGTGTCTCTTGCAGTTTTTTTTTTTTTTTTTTAATAAATTCTTATTATATATAGTATATAATATAGTATATAATAAAGTGAATTTCTTCCAATTTTCTGAAAGATCATAACTATTAATTTCTGAACAGAAAATTAAAGGAAACCCATAAAAACAGAAGAATTCTATTCACATGCAAGAAACACTTTAAAACACTGCGATCTCTACTGTTTATCAATTCTACTGCACAAATAGCTAGAAACCAAAAAGGTTTCATTTTTCCTTTGTTCTCTGAAACAACTCTGCAGCGCAGCAGCCAACATTTATTGCCACAGTCAGATGAGCTCCACTGCTGGGTTTTCAAACCAGCGCAAAAAAAAAAAGGGGGGAAGATTTTTAGTTGAAAACAACCAAGTGAGAATGAGAGCTGAATCAATTTGCATGTTGGTTCCCTTTTAGAACTATGCAAGAACTTTTTAACTTCACTTTCAATTAGTGCCTATACAGCAAACTTTGGCACCAATCATTTTTTTACTCCAGCATACTTAAAGGGGTAGTTCCCCCAAAAACCTTTTTTTTAACATTTATTCAGGCTCTATCAAGGGGAATCAAGTTTTTTTTTTAGAAATGAAGCCGACTTACTTTTACAGATATCGTCTCCGACGCTTCCGGGTATGGGCTCCGACAGGCGTGCCTTTCAGGCTTCCGATTAGTCACGCCGAAAGTAGCCGAACGATACAGTATAGAGCCGCACCGTCGCTCGGCTTCTTTCGGCTACTCGTGACGATTTGGCAGCCTGTCCAATAGGCACGCCCAGACCAGACATGCGACGGAGACGATTTTAAAAAGGTTATTGCTTCGTTTCTAAAAAACCACCATTCCCCTTGCATACTTAAGGTTTTTGGGGTCTTTAACAATGGGCTCCATTCACAAAGCAGAATCTTACCGCATCTGAGTAAGCGGTACGAATACCACACTCATTTTTTAAAAAGTGGTTTGGCATTGGCGTCGTGTCACTGGATGTGATTAACAGCAGCGCCAGCCAATGGCTGCGCTGCTCTCAATCCATCCGCTCTAGCCAATCAGCGGCCAGGCTGAGCGGCGAAGAGGATCTCGGGCCGAGCGCAGGACTTTCGAGGGGTCAGGTAAGTAAAACGGGGGCTGGGGGGGGCTTCAGTATCAGATGTTTTTTCACCTTTATTTAGGCATAGATTGCATTAAAGCGTTAAAGTAATTTATTTATTTTTTTTAAATAACAAACATGTTATACTTACTTCCACTGTGCAGTTCGTTTTGCACAGAGTGCCCCCGTTCCACGTCTTCTGGGGTCCCTCGGCGGCTGTCTCTGGTCCTCCCCACAATTACTCACCACAGTAATGCGAGAGCTCGCATGGTGGTCAGTAATTGCAGGCGCGCTCCCGCGATACATCGAGCGGCCATAGCCGCTCACTGTATTACTCGGCCTCGCCCCTTGGCGCGCCGCGTCAGTGGATGCGATTGACAGCAGCACCAGCCAATGGCTGCGCTCAATCCATCTGCTCTAGCCAATCAGCGGCCAGGCTGAGCAGCGAAGAGGACCGCGCGCGGGACTTTAGAGGGGTCAGGCAAGTATAAGAGGGGCCGGCAGTATCAGATGTTTTTTCACAATTTTTTACAGAATTTTCAGTATTTTTTCTCTTATAGCGCAAAAAATAAAAAACCCAACAGTGATTAAATACCACCAAAAGAAAGCTCTATTTGTATGAGAAAAAAAAAAAAAGGATGAAAATTTCATTTGGGTACAGTGTTGTATGACTGAGTAATTGTCATTCAAAATATGAGAGTACCGAAAACTAAAAATTGGTATGGTCATTAGGGTTGTCCCGATACCACTTTTTTAGGACCGAGTACAATTACCGATACTTTTTTTCCCCATGTACTCGCCGATACCGATACTTTTTTTTAAATGCAGCCGCGTGTCCCCTAATGCAGCCGCGTATCTCCTAATGCAGCCATGGCTGCATTAGGGACATGGCTGCAGCCATGTCCCTGGTGCAGCCATGAGAAAGCCCCCCTCCCCGCTGCCTAGTTCATCAGCGCTCGGGGAACATAACAGCTTTCATTTGAATAACTGTGTGTTGCCCGCTGCGCGTCATGTATAGCCCCTCCCCCTTGTCCGGGCAATTTGATAGACAGATCACCTGTCCAATCCTGGGACGGGTAAGCTCTCTATCACAGTCCCCGGACAAGGGGGTGGGGCTATACATGAGGAGGTGCGGCAGGGAACACACAGCTATTGAAATGAAAGCTGTTATGTTCCCGAGCGCTGATGAACTAGACAGGGGGGGGGGGGTAGCAGCTCTCCTCCATTAGTGGTATGTAGTGGCACGTTTTACAATACATACCAGATGACTGCTCTGCTCTCCGCCCACTCAGTCAGCTCTCTGCCTGCTAGTCACCCCCTCATCAGCTCTCTGCCTGCTAGCCACCCCCTCATCAGCTCCTTTCAGTCCGCCCTCCGCCTACTAGCCGGCCCCTCTCAGCCCGCTCTCCACCCCTTGCAGTCCACCCTCCGCCTTGCTAGCCTCCCACACTTGGCACGAGTGAAAAAAAAAAGTATCCGCCGAAGCTTCAGGAGCATTTGCGCAAGTACAAGTACTCGCGCAAATGCTCAGTATCGGTACATCCCTACTGGTTATTAAGGGGGTTTAAGTGCCCAGTGGTCAGGTGGTTAAAGGAGAAGTCCAGCCTGAGCTTCCCCTCGTTTGGCACTTCTGTGATCCGCTTTCAGCAGATCGTGGTCTGAAGTCCGCTCCAGCTGACGTCACTGCCATCAGTCGGGGCAGAGTGTCATCCTGACTTCAAGTCTGGATCCACCAGCCCCTCCACAACTCATTGCTCTAATGAGCGTGGAGAAGCAGAGAGGAAAGACGCTGACTGATAGCGGCTTTCCCCTCGGGGAGGAGTGAGAACCGAGCCAGCAACGGTGTTTAGTGGCTCGGTTCTCAATGCAGAGACAGTGGGAGAAAGCTGCAGCATTGGTCTGATGCTCCATCCACCGAGGCAAGTATGAATAAAAAAAATTAACTAAAACCCATACTTTTAATTGGAGACCCTGTTGACCCATCTATTGAGATATCTATGCCTTTCTGTTGATATTGAAGTATATAATTGAAACTACTGCTGCCTCAATATTTCAGTGCTATGGAATTTAGCTAACCAGCCCACCACATCTGGTAAGCCCAGCTTTCCTTGTCCTGGCTCATGGTACGACATATCTGTTTGGGATGAGGCCCTTTGTGGAAAGCTTGAGTTGGGGCCTACTGCTCCCCTTTCTTTTGGGAATTTGGCATCAGCGTTCCCCGTTTTTAAATGATGAGGCTATGTAGGCAAAAAATAAATACAAAATTGCAAGCTCGAACAAGCAGGGGCCTCAGATTATATGTAGATAGATAGATATATTATTTTTTTTAACCCGAAACATTGGTTTCAGCCAAAGGCATCCCACGACACAGAATTCTCAGTACACCACTGCAAAAGGAAGTTGGGACTGCATTAGTGTGGCAAACAATCTGACACTAACTCACTCTGAGGGGAAGGGGGGGGGGTGGGAGACTACCTGCCATCACCAGTGACACGAAGGGCCAGTTCACACCAAATGCAGTCCAGTGCGTTTGATTTTTGTATCAAAAACGCACTGATGGTTATATGGTTTCCAATGGCATAGTTCACACCAGTGCAGTCAGTTCCAGGGCTTTCCAGTTCCAGGAAGGAGAAAAAATAAAAAAAATATGGTAGAACAGTCTGCATTTTCCCTGCACTGGACTGTAACGTGGTAAAACTCATCTGGAGCGCATCAAAAAGGCACCAGACAGTACAAAGGAAGACAATTGAATCTGGAATGCATGCAGAAACGCATTGCGGAATGGATTCGGAGTGCGTTTTTGTGGTGTGAACATGCTCTAATACAGTAATCGGTGCTATATGTATATTAGTCACAGCCAGTCAGCAGGTTTTAGAACGTGAATCATTGGCCAGATGTGGCCAACACGCTCCCGCTGTGTACCATCATAGCGGGTTCTGGCTGGGGGCAAGCATGTGCCCGCCCTAAACCCAGGAGTCCAGGTACAACGCTTTGCCTACACCATCCTGCAGGACATTAACAGGCAGGCAGTAGGGAAATGGTTAAAGTCTTGTTTTGGCTGCTTCTCTAGGTGTGACAGGAGGTCACCAACACTATAGAGAGGGTGACTCTCCCCAATGGGGACACCTGAACCAATAAAATCCTGAGGAGGAGTGGGACAAAGCTTCCCCTTTTTCACTGTAAAGAAGAAGCTTGGCCTACAGATATACTTTGCCGTTTATGAGCTGAGCCTTACGTATGATAGTGACTCCAACTACCCAGCAACAAAAAGCTCATTAGGAAGCCATGCCTTGCCTATTGTTTGCAGCTCTCCCTTCATTACTAAGGAGAGAGGGGGCCCGGGGTGGCCCATGTCACTTCCTGGCCTGCTCGAAGCGCTCTCTATGTGGGGGGACGAGACTTACCTGTGTCAGGATATCACACAATACCCACCTCCCCTTCCTCCCACAAGCAGAGGAGCCCACAAGGCCCTCCAATGTCGCACTCACCTCAACCAGAGCCGGCGAGACGGCCGAAATGCCCGGACACAGGAGGAGCCCCGGGCCCCGTGCGACGACGACGGCGACACAATGTTGTCGTTGTTGTGATCACCCCTCGGGCTACGGGCGGCAGCTGCAGGGCGGGATTATGGCTTCGTGCTCTTGACGTCACCCGAGTGACGCAGCATTCGGTCACTGGTGCGGAGTCCGCGGGATCAAACCTCAGCACCCTTCGCGCGTGTGCGTGCTCCGCAACCAACTCAATGTAACGGGTGGCCACGCCTTCCTCAACGTCCCCGCGCTGTGGGGCGGGGCAACCAGTCTGCTTGTTTGTTGTTGATTTCTTTTTTTTTTTTTTCAAAAGCTTTATTTCTATTAGTGCTGCTAACAGCACAATGCACAGTGGGGTATATCAAATTATCAATTGTACTCACACTTCAGCTGTGTTTAACGAATATGTCATTCAGTGTTGTTGTGTTTATTATGTGTCTGCACAAAGTCTGTGAATATGATTACAAGTAGTATTTTATAAAACAACGAGGAAGCAAAATAGACCCCATGCACGCAGGCATTTGAAATTATACTCAAAATAGTCTAAATTTTCTCTGTCAGACCTTGGCAGAAACAATGCATCTAATGTCGCATGGGTACGCAGGTTTATGCACAATGGTGCTGAGCGTAAATGCATTCTACTGCCAGTTTGCAAGACCGTGTGTCATATTAGGTGATCAGCAATATTGGGGTTCCACAGGGACAACACAGTTCTCTATCCTTTCCTCCTGTTTATACCACTGATTTTAGTTACCAGACTGAGTCTTGTCTTCTTCAGAAGTTTTCTGATAATTCTGTGGCAATGGGATGTATCAGAGATGAGGAAGAGACTGAGTATAGGACTGTGGTGGAGAACTTTGTCACATGGTGTGAGGATAATCATCTGTATCTAAGACCCCCTTCACACTGGGGCCGCATGCGTTAGCGGTAAAGCGCCGCACGCTTTACCGCTGTTTAAGCAATGCCTTTTCGCCCGCTAGCGGGACACCTTTAACCACTAGGCTACCGCCCGATGTCAAATGACGGCGGGACGATAAGCCTCTCGTTCTGGGAGGATGTCGTACGATGTCCTCGCCTTCCCAAGCCACTAGGGGGTGCGGCGCAAGCGTGCACACGCCGCGTCACTGGGACCCCAATGCCACGATGTCCGTCAGGCACCCGCGATTGCCTAGCAACTGAGCAGGACCGTGGATCTCTGTGTGTAAACACAGAGATCCACATCCTGTCAGGGAGAGGAAACCAATGGTGTGTCCCTTGTACATAGGGACACCGATCGGTCACCTCCCCCCGGTCAGTCCCCTTCCCCCTACAGTTATATTCACTCACTAGGGTACACAGTTAACCCCTTGATCGCCCCCTAGTGTTAACCCCTTTCCTGCCGGTCACATTTACACAGTAATCAGTACATATTTATAGCACTGCTTGCTGTATAAATGTGAATGGTCCCAAAATAGTTTCAAAACTCAAAAGTGTCCAATGTGTCTGCCACAATATCACAGTCCCAATAAAAATCGCAGATTGCCGCCATTACTAGTAAAGAAAAAAATAACAATGCGATAAATCTATCCTCTATTTTGTAGCCACTATAACTTTTGCGCAAACCAATCAATATACGCTTATTGCGATTTCTTTTACCAAAAATATGTAGAAGAATACGTATCGGCCTAGCAAAAAGTAAAAAACATTGCTTTTTTTTCAAAATTGTTGCTATTTTTTTGTTTATATCGCAAAAAATAACAACCGTAGTGGTGATCAAATATCACCAATAGAAAGCTATTTTTTTGGGGAAAAAATGATTAAATTTTCATTTGGGTACAGTGTTGTATGACCGCGCAATTGTCATTCAAAATGTGACAGCGCTGAAAGCTGAAAAATGGCTTGGGCAGGAACGGGGTGAAAGTGCCCTGTATTGGGGTGGTTAACCCCCACTAGAGGCCGAAGAAGGGTTTAATATTGCCCGTGTTGCTGCGCTTCCCAATCGCTTTTAAGGGGCTTTGGAAGCGCTGGCCATCAATTATAATAGGCAGGGCATTTTGGAAGCGCTGTATACAGCGCTCCCAAACCACCCCAAAGATGCTGCTTGCAGGACTTTTCCTAACCTTCCGCAAGCACGCTGCCCTAGTGTGAAAACAGGCACTATTTGTAGCGCTAAAACGCCTGAAAACCGTCTTAATGTTAAATGGGTCTAAATGTGACAAATGAGCTGGTTGTGGATTTGAGAAGAAGAAAGGCACAAGAGATCCCCATCTCCATCCATGGAGTAGATGTGGATGTAGTAGAGAGTTACCAGTATCCGAGGGTGCACATAGATAATAAACTGGACTGGAGCAAGAACACTGAGGTGCTCTATAGGAAGGTTTTAGAGCTGCCTCTATTTTTTGAGGAGACTGAGGTCTTTTAACATCTGTCAGACGATGCTGAAGATGTATAAGTCTGTGGTGTCCAGTGCTCTCCTGTATGTAGAGAAAGCAACAGTGTAAAAAAAATATATATAAATGAATAATTTAAGAAAAAAAAAAGCAAAGTTCCCCCCTGTGCTAACGTGCAAAGTCAAAGTGTGCGTCGGTCCTGAATGCACGCAAACGGTCGTCACACACATGTGAGATGTCACCGCAAACATCAGATCATGGGCAGTTATTCCAGCATTAGACCTCCTCTGTACATCTAAAGTGATAACCTGTAAAGGCTTTTAAAGCGTCGCTTTTGGATAGTAAAATGTACTTTGTTTGTCACCATTGTGCTTTAAAGCGTGACATGTTTGGTATCCATTTATTTAGTATGACATCATCTTTTATATTTTACAAAAAAATTGGATTATGTATTTTTTTTTTGCAATAAAATTTAAAAAAGTGTATTGTTTTTCTTTGTTCTCAAAAACTGTGTTTGAAAAACTGCTGCATACATACCGTGTGACATAAAAAATTGCAGAGGAAATATTAGGGGAAGAGGATTTGTGCTAAAAGGGGTGATTATTATATTTTTTTGGTGGGGGGCAAGGATTTGTGCTGAAATGGGGGATTTCAGCAGGGAAGTGGATTTGTATTGGGAGGAGGGGGAATTGATGCTTAGGGGGTAAGCATGCAGATTAGCGCTCAATATTTTTGTGGGGAGATTTTTGCTGACACATAATGCTCATGCATCTTAGGGGGTCGCGGTTTGCCATGTTCACCCTGGGCTGCAGATGACCTTGCCCCGGCACTGCCTTGCAGAATGCATGCAGAAAAACACACGTCTTTACAGATGGTGTGAATGAGGCCTAAGAGGCTCACATAACCTGAAAAAGGTTTTCCACGTGTTGTGGTATACCTTATGCTAAAAAAGCTTGTGAGCCTTTGACATAAATATCTCTAAGAGATCTTGTTCTCTCAGAACCAAGGCCTTAATAAACATGCCATTTAAAGCCTTGTACACACGACCGGAAAACTGCCCGGGAAAAATCGAGAACCTTCTCTCTATTTTCCCGTCAGGATTGCCGGCAGAGAGGTTTCCTGCTGAGAAAAACGATTGTCTGTATGCTTACCTGTTCCATTGGAAACCCGGACATGCTCAATTAGAGTTCAACGCATGCGCAGTAGCATACAAGTTTGGTGTGGGGTGTAGCAAGATGGCGCGACAGCATAGAATGTGACGAGCCCCGGCGGTTCTTTTGAATAGTTGTCTGTATGCATGGCAAGCTTGCCAGGAATCCCGCCAGAAAAACCGACGTTTTTTCCTGACGGGATTCCCGGCCGTGTGTACAGGGCTTAAGTCAGTGTCTGAGAGGCAGAATATATAACTGGACCTTGAGAAACAAGATCCAGACAAATCAGGAGCAGCCACAGGGCAGAGAAACAGGTTCTTCTTCTTGTCAGCCTGGTGCTGTCAGAATAGTTGGAGTTCCCTCTGTCTCAATCCTCCATGGAAGTCAAGTGAAAAATTAACTGGTGAAAACATGTACATCAGGGAATACTCTGTGCAAAGAGTGACCAGAACTTCCATTGCATTTACCAGTGGGCCTCGTTGTGGTTATGAACCTGTTTACAGGTGGGCACACACTATGAAAAAATCGGGCGAATCGGTTTTCCTCGATGTTTCACAGCAAAATCAAAAATAGTGTCTATTTCAGTTATATAAACCATTTAGAGAGCCAGAACCTGACCGTTTGTCCAAATGCAAGATGTATGCTACCACTTGAGCTGAGGCTGGGACTCTTGTGCCCCCCGGATGGTTTTTGCACAACACTGCTGTACCATTGTTAATAGAGCATCAAGAGCTCTTTGTAACACTATCTGTGAATGAAGCCACCACAGCAAAGGAACCATAGGTGTGCGCGGCCTATTGGACTAGGGTGTGCACCCCAAAGCTCAAACAAGCATGTTTGTGTGTATATACATATACAGGGTGATTGAAAAGTAACTCCTTATTTTAAAAATTGTATAATTTATTTGTAATCATTTTTACAAAAAATGAATATGAGAAGAACACACATAACATGGAGTTTTATTTAAAATTCGATATGTGCACCAGCTTTTGCCTGCAGCTTCTGAAGCCACTTCGCAGGAACTTTTGTGGGATGGCAGAAATAACGTCTCGTAGTCGCCCTTCAAGTTCTTCTAAAGTCTTTGGTTTCGTAGAGAAAACTTGTTCCTTCAACCAACCCCAAAGAAAAAAGTCTCAGGGTGTTAAATCAGGGCTTCTGGCCGGCCACTCATGCGGACCACGTCGACCCAACCATCTCCCAGGAAAATGTTCATTCAGCCATTCACAAACAATAATAGCAAAATGGGGAGGAGCACCATCTTGCATAAAAATCAGTCTTCAATATTCTCCCAGGTATTGACAACTGGCCAGATTTCATCTTGCAGCATAGTGAGATACCTTTTGGCAGTCATGGTATCACGAAAGATAAAAGGACCCACAATCCTATCTGAAGTCATGTCATAGATTAAGGAACATACATTGAAGAATTGAGAAAAAAGGTAACTTCATATAAAACATTTATAAATAGTTTAAAATAGGGAGTTACTTTTCAATCGCCCTGTATATATAGCAGTAGGGCAGTGGGCAGTGTCAGTAGAGCAGAGATTGATGTTAGTAGTTAATTTTTTATGACTTTTTAAAAAAAAATTACAATATTGTTTTAAAATATTTATTTATTTTTTTACAAATTTTTAGGATCCCCATTGGGGGGCTTTGGTAAAATATCAGGGGTCTATGAAAGGAACCTTGATCTACAGGTGGTGTGTATCTACATCAAGGAAGAAAGGAAATCTGTGCTATCTGGTTGGAGGTGTGTTTGGGGTTGTTATTATGTTGGAATACTGTCCTGCGGCCCAGTCTCCAAAGGGAGGGGGATCATGCTCTGCTTCAGTATGTCACAGTACATGTTGGCATTCATGGTTCCCTCAATGAACTGTAGCTCCCCAGTGCCGGTGTAATGCCATATTCTGCTACCTATCGCAGAATGCTACGGAAGTCACGTGGCGGCCAACTGCGCATGCACGATGCGTTCCAACCACAAGAGCGATGCGTTCCAATAGTTCCAATAGATTTATGACAGTGCACACCAGGACGACGTGGAATTTGAGGAAAGTGGCCAGTCGGCCTCACGTCCTCGCTTCGCTCGGCCTCCTGGCTCTTTTTTTAACATCCTCCAATCCACAAAGATGTTAAGGAAAGAGCCTGGATGCCGACCGAGGTTTCACTGGTGTGTACTGTCATAAATCCATTGGAACGCATCGCACTTGCGGTTGGAACGCATCGCGCATGGGCAGTTGGCCGCCACGTGACTTCCGTACCAGTCTGCGATAGGGACAACTCACCGGCAGCACTCATGCAGCCCCAGACCATGACACTCCCACCACCATGCTTGACTGTATGCAAAACACACTTGTCATTGTACACCTCACCTGGTTGCCACCACACACGTGTAGCGCCCTCTTACTTTCAGTATGGGCACTACAGTAAAGTTAGTTGGAATGGGAGAGTTACATTGCTCCCATTCGTGATTTATCTAAATTGTGGCTTCTGTCGCTCCAGAAAGGTCTCCTGGGCCAGTCTTTATTCTAGGGGTGTGGTATCATCTCTGGCCAGCAGTTGGCACCAGCGGGGTTTCTGGCAGAGCAAGTCTACCCCAGCAGCCAATTGGAGAAATTCCTCCCTCGCAGGGCATGCTGGGGAGGGGTATATCTGGATCAGGTGTCATGTGTTCTAAAATCTTTGCGGGGTCTCGGTTCCAGGTGCGGCATCCACCTTCACCTGGCCAAGCTTACAGGCTTCACCGAGCCTCAACCGGAGGTGAAAGGGAACCCCAGTAACTTACTGTGTTCCCAGTCCTATTGAATGGATCCCAGGCAGGATGCCGCGCGACTGGGGAATCGGCTCGAGTAGAACCCCGGAGGCAGGTTGTCCACAGGGCCCGAACGTACCAATCGGGGATCTGGTGACCGGGATGCTGACAGGTATGCTTTACTGTCTCCCGGTGACCTGTGCTATAATTTACTGGGAGGATTCGCTCTGTTCATTCACCTATCTCATCTAAAGTAATTGGCCTGTGGCAGAGGCTCTAGAGCCAGATCTGTGTCTAGGGGTGTACTCACTTTTGTTACCAGTGGTTTAGACAATAATGACATTAGGAGGAAACCCATACACAATATTGGTATAATGTTCAGTGCTAAACCATCTGATGAAAAAGATTAAAGTTTAAGCTGATGAAGAAGGCGAGGCCGTGCCTTTGAAACGCGTTCTGATTGGCCAGACAGCATGTGCGCAGCTCCTCAGTTTGCAGCCCTGGACCACTCCCACTCAGAGACACATAGCCGACATCTCCATGAGGCTTACCGAGGCTCCAGCTGCGGCTAACACGTGGTGCTCATGGATCCCTCAATAGAGACTTCACGGCAGTCCTCCTGTGCTCCTGTGACACTGCATGTGGAAGCTCCCACCCACTCTAGCACTCTGCAAGTGCTCGAACATTTTTTACAGATTTTTTAGTGTTGTTTTATACTTATATACTGAATAAATTCCTAAGCTGTTAAAAAGATTGGCTTGGCGCTTCTCTCTCCTTCTTTTTGCGTTCCTTTTGTTTAAACATTAATGGCTGTGTGTTGAGTATTTTTGAAGGGACAGCAAATTTACACTCTTAGGGCCCTTTCACACGTACGGACAGTATGTCCATATTTCATCCATCCGTTTTCGAATCAAATACAGACATACATTATTCCCTATGGGATAGTGGGTGTCAGTGGATGAACATTCGCTGACACCTGATCTCATCGGTCCCCGCTATGGTCCAATTCTGCAGACGGAGGAAATCCTATTTTTCCATCCGTCTGCAGAGCGGATCGGGTGAACACGGACAGATGGTCCGTGTTCATCCGGTCCCCCCAAAGGGGAGAGCGGAGATCCTACAGAGCGGTCCCTGCACAGTGTGCAGGGACCGCCCTGTCATCTGCCGGCTCAGTGGGGATCAACAGAGCGATGCCCGCTGAGCAAGCGGATGTGAGATATGTACAGATCCTCATGGGATCCGTACATGTGAAAGGGGCCTAATACAAGCTGTACACTCACTACAATACTAATATTGCATGCACTGCTTTTGGACACACACTAGAGCTGCACGATTCTGGGCAAAATGAGAATCACGATTCTTTTGCTTAGATTAAAGATCACGATTCTTTCACGATTCTCAAAAACTGAATGACAGAACCCCCCCCCCCCCTCCCCCAAAATAAATAAACCTGTGATATATCTGAAGATATGAATGTATAAAAAACAGACCAGTGATATGTCTATAATGTTAAAGACCATATAACTCCTATGAAAAAAGCAGAATCAAAGTTTGATTCTGCTTTTTTCATAGGAGTTATATAGTCTTTAACATTATAGACATATCACTGGTCTGTTTTTTTCTTTCAATCTTCTTTAATTTGATTTTTAAGCAGAAAAAGTAACACAAACCTGGGAGGCACTCCCTCTGGTTTAAAATCAACACATGATACAGCAAGGATATCAACAAATATTCCAATTCACAATGTCGTTTCCAGGGAGAAAAAACAAACAAAATAAAAACAGTTTGTATATTCCTTATCTCATCATAACTCTTCTTTCCCTCCCTCAACAGCCCAAAGTCTGCTCCTTTGGGTAACTTAGCCCCCGTCCCTCCGGGTATCCTGTCTCCCCGTGGGGTTGGGGCAATTGGTCCTACCCTTGTTCTGTTCCTCTCTGCTTTACCACCCGCCCCAACCCCCCCCCCCTCTCCAAGGAGAGAAAAAAAAAAGACCCCTCTCCACTACCCCTCCCCCAATCCACAATCAGCATCTCCCTCCCCGTCGCACCCCCCGGCGTCGGCTCCATCCATCAGTTTGCATCTATCAAGGCCTTTCCCTCCTCCGTATATCTAAACACATTCCACTCGGTCCACGTTTCCAAATACACCTTCCGTTTTTGCCTTGAAGTCCATACCAAGTCCTCCATTCTATTCAAGTCTTCCACTCGGTTAAGCCACATCCTTACAGTTGGTGGCTGTGACTGTTTCCACATCCCTGGGATACAAGCACGGGCTGCATTTAAGAAATGACAGGCTACAGATTTTCTATATCGCCTAACCGACATCTCCGTATCCTGCAGCAGATAGAAGGACCATTCTTCTGGTAGTTGCTCCTCACTGAATTTTTGCACTATTTCCCGGACCTTTGTCCAAAAACTTAAAATCTTAGGACAGGCCCAAAGGATGTGCATTAGGGTTCCTCCTTTCTTCCCGCACCTCCAAGATCTGTCTGACATATCTGGGTAACACCTATTTAGTACTTCCCGAGTGCGATACCACTGAGATAAAATCTTAAAATGTATCTCTTGTGTCTTCACACACACAGATGATTCAAATATATTCCGGAGTGTCTTATTCTTTTGCTCTTCTGTAAAGGGTCTTCCCAGCTCAACCTCCCATTTGTTAAAAAAGGGTATTTGAGAGCCCTCTGCAGGTGCGTTCAATAGCTCGCTAATTCTTGAGAGGGAATGCCAAAGCATCCCACTCCCACTACAGTACCTCTCGAACGTTGTCAATCTGCGCTCGTATCTAGCTGGGGACTTTAAAATATCCAAAAAATGTCGCAGCTGTAGGGCCCTCCAGAAGTCCAATTGGTAGGGCAACACACCAGTTAACATCTCCTGCATAGTATTCCATGTTCCCTCCTTCAAAAGTTGAGATGCTTGAAACAGCTCCTGTTCTATTAGTCTACTAAATGATCCCTTCAACAATCCTGGTTCAAACTGCGGGTTCCTCAAGATTGGAAAAAGCGGTGAGTCCACTGTTGACAGTTTCCCCTTCACAAATAACCTGTGGGCCATTTGAAGAGTAGGGCCTATCAGCGGGTGCTTTTTAATGTCTGTCGGTAACTCCCTGTAGCACCATGCCGCTCGGTGCAGCATACTGCCACATTGGTCTTGCTCTAGCCCCAGCCATATCTTTTCTCCAGTATGTCTACTCCAGTCGATCAGCCGGCACAGTAGTGCCGCCTGATAGTATCTATAATAATCTGGGGCCGACAATCCTCCATCTCGTTTGGCTAATAATATTGTGCGACCCTTGATTCTTGGACGTTTATTTGCCCATATAAACCTATTGAAGAGGGATTGTGTTTGCTTGAAAAAAGATTTCGGTATAGCAATAGGAAGTGTCTGAAAGAGATACAGAAATTTCGGTAGTATATTCATTTCAATAATGTTAGATCCCCCAAACCAATAATGGAACCCCTTCTGCCATCCATCCAGGAGGACCCGTGCTTTCGCCAATAATGGTACAAAATGAAGTTTAAAAAATTGTGTTAGGTCCGCCAGGATGGAGGTACCCAAATACTGTATGTAAGAGATGTGTCAGACCATTTAAATTTATACTTAGATTTCAGTATTTTCAATTCTTTCTCCGGGAGCGCCACTCCCATCGCTTCTGATTTGTCATAATTTATCTTGAAGTTTTACACATCTCCATACGTCTTTACTTCTTGTACCAAATTGGGAAGGGATTCCATCGGGCTGGTCAGACTATACATCATGTCGTCCGCATATGCTGAGATCTTGTATTCTGTACCTCCCAGAGACACTCCCTTAATATCTGGATTAGATCTGGATTAGATCGAATCCTACTTAGTAGGGGTTCCACAGATCCACAGTGCAAATAAAAGAGGAGATAGGGGACAACCCTGTCTTGTCCCATTTGACAATTTAAAAGGTGACGACAGTATTCCGTTCACTCTAACCTGGGCCGTCGGGTGAGTATAGCTGCTTGAGATCCATTGCAGCATCTTTTTACCGAACCCCATGTGTCTCAGTACCATAAACATAAATTGCCAATTTATCCGATCAAAAGCTTTTTCAGCATCCGTTCCAAGAAAGACACACGGGGTTCGGGAGGTACTGGACAAATGGATTAAGTTCAAGGTCTTGACCGTATTATCTCGAGCTTCCCGCATCTGCACGAACCCCACCTGATCTTCATGGACAAGCCCTGGTATGTACTGCTGTACCTGCCTTGCCAAAATCTTAGCAAAGAGCTTCAGATCTTCATTCAGTAGTGAAATTGGTCTGTAACTTCCACATTGAGAAGGGTACTTTCCCTCCTTGGGAATAACCGCTATCACCGCTTTTAGCGATTCAGTATGGAAGGTACCTAAGCCTCTTAAGCTGTTGAACATTTTAACCATAAATGGGCCCAAAACGGGAGAAGAAGTCTATAATATTGAGTAGTGTACCCGTCCGGGGCCGGCGATTTACCTCCTTTCCCCTTTTTCACTGCCTCCTGTATCTCTTCTTTAGTAATAGGTTTTTCCATCTCTTGACTCAACTCTGGCGTTAAACTCGAAATACCTGAAGTTGCTATATAATTTCCCATTGCCACATGGTCCTGAGAACTTGTTTGCAAATTGTACAAAGTGCTATAGAAGTCTCCAAATCTCTGTGCTATCTCTCCAGGTAGAACAAGTTTATCCCCTCTTGTTCCCTGAATCATTGGGATATAAGTCTTTATTTGTTGTTCCCTTAACGAACTGGCCAGTTGCTTCCCGCATTTATTCCCAAATTCATAATTCTGCCTTCTACCAGTCTGTATTGCCCTTTTCACTCTGTCTAGGAGTAATTCTGTAATTTGTCTACGTGCCGCCAGGAGGTCCTGTTTTAACTCTGGGCTGGGGCTCTGTTTGTGTCTTATTTCTAAACTTGCAATCTCTGTCATAAGGGTTGTTACCTTTAGTTCTCTTTCCCTCTTTATCCTTGCCCCATGTTTCATCAAGACCCCCCGTATCACCGCCTTATGGGCCTCCCAAACCACTCCTATGTTACAGTCTGGTGTGTCGTTTGTCTCAAAGTACCACTTTAATTCCTTCCGCACATCTTCCAATACAACATCATCCTGTAATAGGCTATCGTTCAGTCTCCAGGACCCGGGTCCCGGAGGCCACTGGCCTGTTTTTATACATCAGAAGCAGTACCGCCGGCAACCATTGGGTGGTGCATGGATACACACTACAGTTGTACAGAACTGTGAGAAAGATTAATACATCAGAAGCAGTACCGCCCGCAACCACTGGGTGGCGCATGGATACACACTACAGTTGTACAGAATTGTGAGAGAAGCCCACGCCCAGGCATCCATCCAGCGGCGCAGGCTGTTGACGTTGGTTCTGTTATCGGCGCCATTGCTGGTTACGTGGAATAGGCGGTGAGAGAAGAAAGTCGCGTGCCATCCAGCCTGGAGATCGCTGGGGGGGGGGGGGTTAAATCGAGATTGCAATCTTATCTCGATTAATCGTGCAGCTCTAACACACACTGCAACTGGGGAATGTACTTTGCAATCTGGTACAGGCAAATGCACTGCATTTGTGACTAGTGTTTGGGGGTGTCCTTAAAGTGATTGTAAGGTCTCTCTTCTTTTTTTTTTTTTATAACAAAATTGTTATAGTTAAGGTTCTGCACAGGGCAGCCTGGATCATCCTCTTCTCGGGTCCCTCTTCAGCTCTCCCGGTTCCTCCCTCCTGTTAAGTGCCCCCACAGCAGGCAGCTTGCTATGGGGGCACCCGAGTCGAGCTTCAGCTCTGTCTGTCCATTCAGACTCGGAGCTGCCATTTGGCCCTGTCCCCTCTCTCTACTGATTGGCTGACTTGGATTGATAGTCGTGGGAGTCAATGGTGTTCTATCGGGTTGAGGTTAGGACTCTGTACAGACCAGTCAAGTTCCTCCACCCCAAACTCGCTCATCCATATCTTTATAAACCTTGCTTTGTGCACTGGTGCGCAACCATGTTGGAACAGGAAGGGGCCATCCCCAAACTGTTTCCACAAAGTTAGTAGCATGAAATTGTCCAAAATGTCTTGGTATGCTGATGCCTTAAGAGATCCTTTTACTGGAACTAAGTGGACAAGCCCAGCCTTTGAAAAACAGCCCCACACCATAATCCCCCTCCACCAAATGATTTAGACTAGTGCACAAAGCAAGGTCCATAAAGTCATGGATGAGTGAGTTTGGAATGGAGGATCTTGACTGGTCTGCACAGAGTCCTGACCTGAACCCGACAGAACACCTTTGGGATGAATTAGAGCGAAGACTGCGAGCAAGAGTTGAAGGTGTTATAGCTGCAAAGGGTGGGCCAACTCAATATTGAACCCTACAGACTAAGGCCGCGTACACACGATCAAATCTGTCTGCTGGAAACGGTCTGCTAGACCGTCCCAGCAGACAGATTCGATCGTGTGTACGGGCGAGCCGACGGATTTGGCCACCCGACAGATTTCAAAGCATGCTTTGAAATCTATCGGGTGGAAACCCGTCCGCCCGACATGTCTGCTGGTTAGTACACTTACCAGCAGACATGTCGTCTCGCACCGGCGCCGAATGGATTCGGCGCATGCGCGGAAGTGTTTTACTTCCTGGTGCGGTGCCGTGGCGGGGTCAACGTCACCACCACGTCACCGACACGTCAGCACGCCGTCTGCTGGCGGGGATTTTGGTTTGCTCGTGTGTACACGCGCGCAAACCAAAATCCAAACAGACAGATTTGTTCAAATCGGTCGGACAGACCGTTTTGAACAAATCTATTGCCTCGTGTGTACGAGGCCTAAGACAGAGATGCCATTAATTATACAATTTAAGTGGAGTGTGGTAGGGATGAGCTATCATGAGTTTGACTCGAACATTGACTGAAGATCAAACATTATGGGCCGTTGGCGCCAAATTCGAGCGGCGCACCGCATGCACTATGAACCGCATGCTTTGGCCAATCACAGCGCCGTCAGTGAAGAGAGCTATGATTGGCCAAAGGCAGGGTGCCTTTGGCCAATTATGGTTCAGGGGGTTAAGTCCACACCCCACACTAAATAAGGCCGCCTGCACGTCAGCCGTGTGTAGTTTGTTGGTGGCGTTGTTGAGAGAGAGACAGAGAGAGTGTATTTCATTTAGTTTAAGCAGGCAGGAGATTCAGTTAGCTGCAGTGTATTGTAGTATATACAGTATATACATCCAAGCTTTGTATATATATATATATATATATACACACACACATTAGGGCTCAAAATTTCAAGTCCTGAGCTACTAGCCAGGCCTCAAGGGTTACTCGCCACCAGTTGCCCCACCCAGCCCCGCCCCTAATTTCGCCCTTAAACACGCCCTCATAAATTATCTCATGAAATGACACTTAAATGTTTTATTCAGAATTAAGTTATAAAAATAAATATTACCAACAACTGTATCCATGCCCACCAATGCAGGCTGCCTATGCCCACCTATGCAGGCTGCCTATGCAGCCCATGTTCACTAAACGCAGCCTGTGTCAACCAAATGCAGCCCGTGTCCACCAAATGCAGCCCGTGTCCACCATGCAGCCCGTGTCCACCAAATGCAGCCCGTGTCCACCAAATGCAGCCCGTGTTCACCATGCAGCCCGTGTCCACCACATGCAGCCCGTGTCCACCACATGCAGCCCGTGTCCACCACATGCAACCCGTGTCCACCAAATGCAGCGTGTGTCCACCATTCAGCCCGTGTCCACCAAATGCAGCCCGTGTTCACCATGCAGCCCGTGTTCACCAAATCCAGCCCGTGTTCACCAAATGCAGCCCGTGTCCACCAAATGCAGCCCGTGTCCACCAAATGCAGCCTGTGTCCAACAAATGCAGCCCCATGTTCACCAAATGCAGCCCGTGTCCACCAAATGCAGCTTGTGTCCACCAAATGCAGCCTGTGTCCACCAAATGCAGCCTGTGTCCACCAAATGCAGCCCCATGTTCACCAAATGCAGCCCGTGTCCACCAAATGCAGCTTGTGTCCACCAAATGCAGCTTGTGTCCACCAAATGCAGCCTGTGTCCACCAAATGCAGCCCGTGTCCACCAAATGCAGCCCGTGTTCACCATACAGCCTGTGTCCACCACATGCAGCATGTGTCCACCACATGCAGCCCGTGTCCACCACATGCAGCCCGTGTCCACCAAATGCAGCCCGTGTCCACCAAATGCAGCGTGTGTCCACCATTCAGCCTGTGTTCACCAATTGCAGCCCGTGTCCACCAAATGCAGCCCGTGTCCACCAAATGCAGCCCATGTTCACCAAATGCAGCTCGTGTCCACCAAATGCAGCCTGTGTCCACCAAATGCAGCCCGTGTCCATCAAATGCAGCCCGTGTTCACCATGCAGCACGTGTCCACCAAATGCAGCATGTGTCCACCACATGCAGCCCGTGTCCACCACATGCAGCCCGTGTCCACCACATGCAGCCCGTGTCACCACATGCAGCCTGTGTCCACCAAATGCAGCGTGTGTCCACCAAATGCAGCGTTTGTCCACCAAATGCAGCCCGTGTCCACCAAGCAGCCCGTGTTTACCAAATGCAGCCCGTGTCCACCAAATGCAGCTCGTGTTCACCAAATGCAGCCCGTGTCCACCAAATGCAGCATTTGTCCACCACATGCAGCCCGTGTCCACCACATGCAGCCCGTGTCCACCAAATGCAGCGTGTGTCCATCAAATGCAGCGTGTGTCCACCATTCAGCCTGTGTTCACCAATTGCAGCCCATGTTCACCAAATGCATCCCGTGTCCACCATGCAGCCCGTGTTCACCAAATGCAGCTTGTGTCCACCAAATGCAGCTTGTGTCCACAAAATGCACCCCGTGTTCACCATGCAGCCCGTGTTCACCACATGCAGCCTGTGTCCACCACATGCAGCCAGTGTCCACCAAATGCAACCCGTGTCCACCAAATCCAGCGTGTGTCCACCATTCAGCCTGTGTTTACCAAATGCAGCCTGTGTCCACTATGCAGCCTACCTGTGCAGGGGACGAGAGGAACATATTCAGCCCCGCCCCCTGGCCGGGGAACTTTGATTGACAGATCACCCATCACCAGGATTGGACGGGTGATCTGTCTATCAAAGTCCCGGGACCTGGGACCTGATCTGACAGTGAGCGTCGGGGAACTGTTCCCCGTGCTGCGCTCTAAACACCCGGGTGGCTCTCTCTCTATTCCCCCTCCGCGGTTACTGGGAGAAGGACTCCCATTACACACAGGCTGCCGACGGTGCTCGCCCCCCCCCCCCCCCGGCTCCCAGGCAGCCCTTCCTCGTCAGCCCTCAAAATCCACTCGCAAATTGCGAGCAGGCGAGTGGATTTTTTGAGGGCTGATATACATACACTGTATACAGTTTAGCTTGATCTCACTGCAGACCATTCCTGGAGTACTGTTTCTAATATACTTCTGGCAGGAAGGCGATACAGTTAGCTGCAGTGTATTTAGTATATATATATATATATATATATATATATATATATATATATACACTGTATCCAGTTTAGCTAGATCTCACTGCAGACCTCTACTGGTGTACTGTTTCTAATATACTTCAGGCAGGCAGTTGATTCAGCTAGCTGCAGTGCATTTAATATATATATATATATATATATATATATATAGGCTTGTGTGTATATATATATATATATATATATACTCTAGCTAAGCCTATACCTGACTGTAGGCCATTCCTGGAGTGCGTGTTCAAAGATACTTTCAGGCAGGCAGGCGACTCAGTGAGCTGCAGTGCATTTAATATATATTAAATTAGCCAATTAGAGAGGGTTTTCTCTCGCTGGGCATGCTGGGAGGGATATATCTGGGACGGAGGTCAGGTGTTTGCCGGGCGTTTTGCGGTGCGGGGTCCCGGAGTCGGGGTGCGGCACCCACCTTCAGGGTGTGCGCATCCAGGGACCCTGACGGCGTGGCCTACCTGGCCGGGCTTCAGGCCTTTAGGAGTCTCAACCGGAGACAAAACTGAGGGGACCTCAGTGGCTCACTGGGTTCCTGTTGCCGTGGAGAAGATCCGGTGTCCGGGAAATGGACAGGTATGCTTTGCTGTCATCCAGAAATCTTTTCTAAGGAGAAAGTTACTGAGAAGATTCGCTCTGTTCGGACGTTCTGAATCTTTTACATTTTATTGGCCCGTGGCAGGGGCTTAAAGCCGAGTCAGCGAAACTCGTTCCTCCCAGCTAGAATTTAAGGTGATGTTATCACGGGAACACTTACCAAGGCCGAGATGCTGAGGGCGGCTCACCTTTGCGACCTGGCGCGATCCTCCCCCTGGGATTGGGACAGGGGGAAGGACGCACCGGGAGGCACCGGTACCAGCGGGAAGATGCAGATCCGGCAGGTCAAGCAGGGACAGGCGGAAGATCAACCGGGGTGGTTCGGAGCTGCAGCAGACGGGAAGACTGAAGCGAGGTTCCGGTAGACAAGGACAAGGCAGGAGAAAAGTCAAGGAGACAAGCCGTGGTCAGGGGTCTTTAAAGAAGCAGACAGTCAAATGTTCAAGCCGGGGTACAAAGGGCAGGAGAAAGCCGGGAGTCCAGGTTCAAGCCGAGGTCAAGGGATTGGAGAAAGCAGAGGTCCGGGAACGTAAGCCAAAGGTCAAGCAGGTGAAGAATCCAATAACAGATAACAAGTCAGGTACTCAAACGCTGTATACAAACCAGCAACCAGAGGACTGTGGAAAGCTGATTTAAATAAGCCGCTCAGGCTTCTGATTGGCCAGGGGCGGAACGAGATTGTGTGCGCCCGCGCGCGCTCCCGCGCGCCGTCACGCGCGCGTGCCCGCGCACACGGCGCGCCGCCACGCCGCGCATGCGCACGTGCAGCCAAGACGAGCGCACCCGAGCTGACCTGTCACGGAGCTGGGGCTGGATGGAGCTGGTCCCTTGACAGTGCCCCCCCCCAAGGGGCGGACTCCGGACGCCCAAACTGTCCATCACCTCCGGATGTTCACGGTGGAAGGTTCGTATCAGGCGGGGAGCGTGCAGATTTCTGGAAGGCTCCCAGGAGTTATCTTCAGGGGGGTATCCCTTCCATTTGATTAGATATTGGAGCTGCCTTCCCCTTTTCCTGCAGCCCAGAATGGTCTCCACCTCGAACTCCCTCTCTCCCTCAATTTCCACTGGCGGAGGTGGAAGCTCTTCTCTCCCAGGGAACGGGTTTACCGTGACTGGTTTGAGCAAAGAGGCATGAAAGACCGGATGGATCCGGTAAGTTTCAGGTAGTGCTAGTTCAAAAGCCACGGGATTGATTTTCCGTTTGATCCGGAATGGGCCGATGAACCTAGGGCCCAGTTTCTGTGAAGGGATTGGTAATTTGAGGTTAGTAGAGGAGAGCCAGACCTCGTCCCCTACTTCAAAAGCAGGGCATTCCTTCTTCCCCTTGTCGTAGAATTTTTTGAAGTTTTCTTGTGCCTGCTGCATGACCTCCCGGAGCTTTTGGAAGTTTTGTTGGATGTGAGTTAGGTGTTCCTGGACCGCTGGAACGGGTGTTTCAGGGATGGAGTCCGGAAGGGAGGAAGGATGATAGCCGAAATCCGCCCAAAAAGGAGTTTGGTTAGTGGAGGCATGCACTGAATTATTATAGGCAAACTCTGCCGATGGTAATAAAGACACCCAATCGTTCTGTGATACGGAGCAAAAGCAGCGGAGGTACTAGTTCTAACGTTTGGTTGGTTCTTTCCGTTTGACCGTTGGATTGCGGGTGATAGGCAGACGAGAGACAGACTTTGATTTCCAGTGTTCTGCAGAGATCCCTCCAGAATTTGGACGTAAACTGCACCCCTCTGTCGGACACGATGCTTTTGGGCACCCCATGCAGTCTCACAATTTCCCTGAAAAAGATTTTTGCCGTGTCAGCCGCAGAGGGTGTGCCAATCATGGGTAGGAAATGGGCCAGTTTGGACAGGCGGTCGATCACGACCAGAATTGTTGTGAAGCCTTCCGAGGGAGGTAAATCCACTATAAAGTCCATGGACAACTCTGTCCATGGGCGTTCTGGAACCGGGAGAGGTTTCAATAGGCCCCAGGACTTGGTCTTGGGCCCTTTACAGCGTTGGCAGCGGGAGCAGGATAAAACATAGGTCTTGCAGTCAAGTCTCCACTTTGGCCACCAGAAGGAACGGCTGAGCAATTCGGCTGTCTTTCGTAACCCGAAATGGCCCGCTAATTTATGGTCATGAAACGTACTTAGTACTCGTTGCCTTAGTACCGCAGGTACAAAAATTTTACCCCGTGACCACAGCAAGTCGTCCCGTCTCTCTAGGGCAGATGCAGCTTGGTCGGTACATTCTTTGGATGCCTCCTTTAGGGAGTTTAGAAAGTCTGTTTGGGAGACTAAAAAAAGTTCTGGGCGGCCAAAACGGTACTAGGTTCCGGTGGGATGGAAGTATCTGAGAACATCCTAGAAAGGGCATCCGCCTTCCTGTTCTTTGAGCCGGGCCTGTAGGTGATGTGGAAATTGAAGTGAGTGAAAAAGAGGGCCCAGCGGGCTTGCCTAGGTCTTAAGCGTTTGGCCGTTCGCAGGTATTCCAAATTCTTGTGGTCCGTAAAGATTAGGATAGGATGGAGAGCCCCTTCCAAGAGATATCTCCACTCTTCAAGTGCGAACTTAATCGCCAACAGTTCCCGGTCCCCCACATCATAGTTCCTTTCTGGGGAGGTCAATTTCCGGGAAGCGTAGGCCACCGGGTGGAGGAGAGCTTTGGGTCCCTGTCTCTGTGATAAGATGGCGCCAGTAGCTATTTCAGAGGCGTCGACTTCCAAGACGAAGGGCAGAGCTGGGTCAGGGTGCCGTAGGACGGGTGCAGAGGAGAACATCACTTTAAGTTGAGTAAATGCTTCTTGTGCTTTCTGGGACCAGTGGAAGCGACACCCCTGACGTGTTAACTCAGTGATAGGGGCTACAATAGATGAGAAGCCAATGATGAACCTCCGGTAAAAATTGGCGAAACCAATGAATCGTTGTATGGCCTTCTTGTCGCCTGGGGCTGGCCAGTCTTGGACCGCCTTGACCTTTTGCGGGTCCATAGCAATCCCACTAGTAGAAATGATGAACCCCAGGAATTGGATTGTTGTCTTTTCGAATTCACATTTCTCGGCCTTGAGGTATAATTTGTGCTCCCTGAGAATGGCTAGGACTTTCTTAACGTGGGAACGATGTTGCTCGAGAGAGACCGAGAAGATGAGGATATCGTCTAAATAGACAACTAGGAAGTCATCTAGGTGTTGGCGAAAAATGTCATTGACTAGGTGCTGGAACGTGGCAGGGGCGTTGCAGAGGCCGAACGGCATCACCAGGTACTCAAAGTGCCCGAACCTGGATCTGAAGGCCGTCTTACACTCGTCCCCGTCTCTGATCCGGACAAGATTGTAGGCCCCTCGGAGATCTAGTTTGGAGAAGAATTGGGCTGCCCGAAACCGTTGGAATAGTTCTGGGATGAGAGGTAGCGGATACCTATTTTTGATGGTAATTTTGTTTAGCTCCCTGTAGTCAATACAGGGTCTGAGGGACCCATCCTTCTTCTCGACGAAGAAGATCCCCGCCCCAGCAGGAGAAGAGGAAGGGCGGATGAACTTCTTCTTTAAGTTTTCATCAATATACGCCTTGAGGGCGACTAGTTCCGTCTCGGACAAGGGGAAGATACGGCCAAAAGGGATCTTGGATCCGGGTAAGAGGTCGATAGGGCAATCATATGGCCTATGCGGAGGAAAGTGATCAGCTTGTCGTTTGTCGAATACGTCCTTAAACTCAGCATAAGCAGAAGGAATGTGAAGGGAATTGTCCGACATCGTAGCTAGGGTGGAACAGGAGGTCTGGGCGGGCAGGAGGCAGTTTTGTGAACAGTAGGCGGATGAAAACTCGATCTCCTTCTTGTGCCAATCTATGCAGGGTTGGTGGACCTGCAACCACGGGAGTCCCAGGATGATGGGGAACAGTGGAGAAGGTATCAAATCCAGGCAAAGAAATTCTTGATGACCTGTGTCAGAAATGGCAAGGATTGGCTGGGTTTCCTGAGTGACAAGTCCGGACCGGGGGAAGAGAGCCGTCCGCTAGGTGGATTTGCAGATGAAAGTCCTTAGGGCGGCAGGGAACATGCAGCTTCAGGGCCAGGGCAGAGTCCAAGAAGCAGCTGCATGCTCCAGAATCAATTATGGCTGGCAGCCGGGTTGCCCCCTCCGGGAGCTGTAAAGAAAGAAAGAGGACAACATAAGTCTGTGGTAGGTTAGTAACGTGGCAATTGAAGGCGGATGGCGGTTTACACTTACTAGGTCTCACCGGGCAGGAACGAAGGAAGTGGCCAGCCCCGCCACAGTACAGACACAAGTTGGACTGGCGTCTTCGCTGCCTTTCTTCGGGGGTGAGAGGAGGCCGGATAACCCCGAGCTGCATGGGTTCGGGGTCTGGAAGGGAGGAGACCGGTGGGACCGGGAGCGACGGAGGAGCGGGAGAGAATCTTGGTGGAATCCAACTGGGACGGTTTGTTTGGAAACGCTCCGCCCGCCGTTCCCGAAGGCGTTGGTCCAGCTGGGTAGCCGACTGAATCAACCCCTCCAGTGAGACGGGGGGATCGACTCGAGCCAACTCGTCCTTGAGGGATTCCTTGGCGGAATTGGTATTTCAGGGCCGCCTCATTCCATCCAGTGTCGGCGGACCATTTCCTGAACTCCGCAATATAGTCTTCGACGGGCCTCCTGCCCTGATTCAAGTTGTGGAGGGTAGCCTCGGCCGTGGCAGAACGCAGAGGGTCGTCATATAATTTGGACATGTGTTCAAAGAAGGAGTCCATTGTGTCCAATATCGGATTTCTTTGCTCCATCAGACTGTGGGCCCAGGCTTGAGGTTCATCAGAAAGGAGTGAGATTACAAAGCCCACTTTTACGGCCTCAGAGCAGAAAGTCCTGGGTTGCAAGGCCAGATACAGAGAGCAAGCGTTTTTAAAGGCCCTGAACTTTTTGCGATCGCCTGCAAAGCGCTCTGGTGTAGGCACCCGGGGTTCCGGGTGAGACACGACTACTGCTGGAGTTGAAGCAGGCTGAGAGGTGGACGCCCCTGATCCTGGGGTCACCGAAGGGGCTGCGGGTCCAGGTGTAGGGTTTAGTTGTTGAAGACGGCCATCCATCTGTAGGTACCCTTCTTGTAATTTTTGCACCGCCTCAGTTAGTGCCGAGACTTGTTGGCATAGAGTCTCGAAGGGTGAGCGCGCCCTGTCGGCCTCAGACATCTGGCTGGTTTGTACTATCACGGGAACACTTACCAAGGCCGAGATGCTGAGGGCGGCTCACCTTTGCGACCTGGCGCGATCCTCCCCCTGGGATTGGGACAGGGGGAAGGACGCACCGGGAGGCACCGGTACCAGCGGGAAGATGCAGATCCGGCAGGTCAAGCAGGGACAGGCGGAAGATCAACCGGGGTGGTTCGGAGCTGCAGCAGACGGGAAGACTGAAGCGAGGTTCCGGTAGACAAGGACAAGGCAGGAGAAAAGTCAAGGAGACAAGCCGTGGTCAGGGGTCTTTAAAGAAGCAGACAGTCAAATGTTCAAGCCGGGGTACAAAGGGCAGGAGAAAGCCGGGAGTCCAGGTTCAAGCCGAGGTCAAGGGATTGGAGAAAGCAGAGGTCCGGGAACGTAAGCCAAAGGTCAAGCAGGTGAAGAATCCAATAACAGGTAACAAGTCAGGTACTCAAACGCTGTTTACAAACCAGCAACCAGAGGACTGTGGGAAGCTGATTTAAATAAGCCGCTCAGGCTTCTGATTGGCCAGGGGCGGAACGAGATTGTGTGCGCCCGCGCGCGCTCCCGCGCGCCGTCACGCGCGCGTGCCCGCGCACACGGCGCGCGCAGCCAAGACGAGCGCACCCGAGCTGACCTGTCACGGAGCTGGGGCTGGATGGAGCTGGTCCCTTGACAGATGTCCTGGCTGCTGTCTGAGAGAGAGAGAGACCAGCCCGGGAGACACCTCGCCCACCCCAGGGCGCTGATTGGCGACGTGTGGGCTCCGTGTTCTTTTTCAAGATCTAATCTCTGCTACACCTATATCCAGGCCTGACATCTAAATTTCTTTCCTTCTCATCAACCTGTTCTTCCTTCGAGTTGATGTTCGGCAATGTTGGCCTGGAATTAAAGTATTGAGAAAACCTTTATTCACTGTGTGGACACTCAATCATTATCTGGTACTTCTGGTGCATCCCTAGACAAAAAGTGAGAGTGACTTAATTTGCCGATTCCATCATCAAAGCTCCTTCAGGGGTGAGCGTTACAATTAGGCACAGCAGACGATAGTAGGAGGAAAACAAAAAGGTGCGGTTTTTATTTGAACTATATTCAAAAATAGGGAAAGGTTTAATTTTGTATCACAAATTTTTGATACCGGCAGCTCTTACATTATTATCAATTGTATGCTTTAGTTCATTCCTCCATTTTTTATCGAGCGCAGTGTTTCCTTTTGGATTTTTTTTGGGTGTATATTCAAAAATAAATATGACAGAAACAAAAGAAATACAAAAATAAACCCTGGTCACTTGACCGCTCACTAAACACATTGGTGTGTCCCTAACTAACACCTGTGTACAGCCTAGTGCTGCCCCAGTCCCTAACCCCCTGCTGTTTTGAGTCTTAGTAGTAGTAGCCACACAGGCTTTGTCTCACCGTACAGAAATTACACTCTCCAGACTATTCACACAGGTCTGGTTCCAGGTTGGAGCATATCTCTCTGCATGCTGGGAGTTTTTGTAGAGGACCTAATGAGCAACCAGGGAATTTAACCTGCCTGCTGGCACAATATATATAGCCAGATTCAGGTACCTTTACGCCGGCGTATCTCCAGATGCGCCGCCGTAATTTCAAATGTGCGCTGATTTACAAAGCGAGATACGCCGAAAAACAAGGCTTCAGCCGTCCGACGTAACTTGCCTACGCCGGTGTATCGTGGGCGCATAGTTACCCTCGACGCATTCTGCGTTCCCATGTTAAATATGCAAATGAACAAGATACGCAGATTCACGAACGTACTTACGCCCGACGCAGTAATCCATGCCGTTTACGTAAGGCGTTTTTCCGGCGTAAAGATAAACCACCAAAAAGTTGGCGCATCCCATGCAAAGGTATGGACGTCGGAACAGCCGTCGTTTTTACGTAGTTTACGTAAGGCGTACGTAAATGCGCCTGGGCGTAAGTTACGCTCACGTTGTATGCAGTGTTCGACGTATCTTAGGCATTCTATCCGGCGTAATTCTGAGCATGCGCACTGGGATAGGTTAACGGACGGCGTATGCGCCGTTCGTTCGGCCCTTCATTTACATGGGGTCACGGTTCATTATAATACAACACACCCACTACCTGCCTACTTTCAATTACTCTGGCTTATGCCGGCCAACTAAGGGAGCAAGTGCTTTGTGAATACAGCACTTGCCTCTCTATGTTGCGGCGGCGTAGCGTATATTCGATACGCTACGCCCGCATAACGATACGCGCCCTACCTGAATCTGGCTAATATAGTCTAGCCAAGCCTATACCTGACTGTAGGCCATTCCTGGAGTGCATGTTCAAAGACACTTTCAGGCAGGCAGGCGACTCAGTGAGCTGAAGTGCATTTTATATATATATATATATATATATATATATATATATATTAGGGCTGTTACTGATCAATTTTTTTGTGTTCGATTAATCGTTTTATTTTTTAATCCATTAATCGACAAATTTCGATTAAATATTACGCACATACAGATCCAACTACTTTTAGCTGATCTCCTTGCAGGCTGATTTCCAGTGCAGCTACCAACCACTGGAAAATGCAGACATGCACACAAAGGCAGCGCTCGATGGGAATAGCATTAAAACTTTTATAGTCTTCAAGTAGGTAACCAAATAAATATTGCACTGGAGATAAAATCGATGTAGCTACATAAACTGTAAAAATGGTGCGAGTAATACCAAACGGTAGAAAAAGCAGTCATAAAAACATGTAGCTAAGTATGATACAGGTATAAAAATGGGTACAACGATACCACTGCTGAATCCAGATGAGGAGAGGTTAACATCATGCCGTCGGCATGTAGATGTCCCATGAAGGGAACTATCACAACTCCCAGTGGATGGCTGTAGAATCCCAGGTTGATAGAGGGAAGTGTAACAGCCCTTGCGTGTGGCAGACAGTAAAGTCCTGCCGGCATGCAGATATGAAGGTACAGCAAAGGAGCCCTTCAGATGGACACGGTAAGCCCCGCCGCTGTCTGTGACGTTACCGGATCTCCGACAGAACTCCCTGAAGGCCCACAAGCCGGCCGAGAGGTGAGTACCAATCAAAAGAATTTTAATCGATCAAAAAGATTTCGATCGATCACAAAAATTAAAGATTAACCGATTAATTAAAAGTTAATTTGCACAGCCCTAATATATATATATATATATATATATATATATATATATATATACAGGCTTGTGTATATATATATATATATATATATATATATATATATATAGCGCTACCATATTCAGGAGCCGCTGGCTGTTTTTGGGATCGGCGTATTAAGTTACCCTCCGTGGCTTCTCTAGGGGTGGTAGCAGTGAGTACATGTAGTGATCGAATGTCCAGTCAGCAAAGGAGTTTTCAAATGCTTTATTTCCAAGGCCCAACACGGCCAACATCAACACAAAGTGGGATAGAATAGGTTGATGAAGCAGAAGAAGAACATTTGCAGTATCAGGCCCAGGATAGTTATTGAAAGCAAGCCTGCTTTCATCAATAGCACAGTTCGTCGCCACTCTAGCCAGAGTGGGTGAAGCGCCTCCGGACAGACTCCTGCCTAAAGCCTGGCAGCCGAAGTGTCACTTAGATTGCTGGGAGGAACAGACCTCTGCCACAGGCCTGGCTCGGGCCTCTGCCACAGGCCTAGTACTTGAGTGAGCTAACTGGATTCTTGAGCGAATCCTCCCAATAAGTTCAGTCAGAGTCACTGGTTGACAGTTTGTGGTGCACCTGTCAATCTCCCCGTCATCGGATCCCTGATGGTTCGTTCCAGCCCTTTTGGATCACCTGCCTCCGTGTTCTCCTCAAGCCGATTTCCCACCGAGCGGCACACAGCCTGGGATCCAGTAGCTGGGGACCCAGTAAGTCACTGGGGCCCCTTTCAGCATTCGTATGGAACTCCGCGGGTGCCGCACTTGGAACCTGGAACCCGCGAAGAACCAAAGAAAATGCCGTCTGCCACAGATATACCCTCCCCCAGCATGCCCCGCGAGGGAAAACTCCTCTAATTGGCTGCTGGGGAAAAGTGGCTCAGTCAGAACCCCTCTAGTATCACCTGCCGCCCAGGGGTGTGAACATCACCCCTGGAGCGCAGACTAGCCCACAGGACAGTTCTGAATGACAGCAGCCCAAATTTTGCACAATTATGAATGGGAGCAAAAATAACTCTCCCATTCCCCATTAACTTTAGCGTAGCGCCCATACTGAAAGTAAGGGGGCGCTACATATATATATATATATATATATATATATATATATATATATATATATATATATATATAGTCTAGCCAAGCCTATACCCGACTGTAGGCCATTCCTGGAGTGCGTGTTCAAAGACACTTTCGGGCAGCCGACTCAGTGACCTGTAGTGCATAAAATATATATACAGTCTCCTACATATATATATCCACTGAATTGTATTCCAGCCAAGCCTATACCTGACTGTAGGCCATTCCTGGTGTACGTGTTCAAAGACACTTTCAGGCAGGCATGCGACTCAGTGAGCTGCAGTGCATAAAATATATATACAGTCTCCTACATATATATCTACTGCATTCTATTCCAGCCAAGCCTATACCTGACTGTAGGCCATTCCTGGTGTACATGTTCAAAGACACTTTCAGGCAGGCAGGCAACTCAGTGAGCTGCAGTGCATAAAATATATATCCACTGCATTCTAGTCTAGCCAAGCCTATACCTGACTGTAGGCCATTCCTGGAGTGCATGTTCAAAGACACTTTCAGGCAGGCAGGTGATTCAGTGATCTGCAGTGCATAAAATATATATACAGTCTCCTACATATATATCCACTGCATTCTAGTCCAGCCAAGCCTATATCTGACTGCAGGCCATTCCTGGTGTACTGTTTTTAGTAAACTTCAGGCGTTGTTTTACTAATCTAATTGTACAGTATGGACTCTTCCTGACAAAGGCACCAATCTCCTCTCTTCCCTCCGACAGGGACAGTTGCCCATGTTCCCTGTTTGGCTTACGTCCTTAATTGGTGGTCCATCGGTTCTTGTGCAGGTACCCAGGCTTACAGGATCTCCTGAGGCAGGCCAGGAAAGTCTGTGGGCATTTCCGCCAGTCATTTAATGCCAGTGCATGGCTGACTGCCCTGCCTAAGAACCGCCTCAGTTGTGACATGCCCACCAGGTGGAACTCAATGTTGGCAATGCTGCAGCGGCTGTACACACAGCAGAGGGCCATCAATGAGTACCTGTGCGAGTATGGTACCAGGACAGGGTGAGGGGAGCTTGGCTTTTTTTTTGCCACGCCAGTGGCTACTGATCAAGGATGCATGCACTGTCCTGTTACCATTTGAGGAGGCCACAAGGATGGTGAGCAGTGACAGTACATACATCAGTGATACTGTCCCCCTTGTCTTCCTGTTGGAGCACACGCTGCGTGGAATAATGGACAGGGCACTTGAAGCAGAACAGAGGGAGGAAGAGGAGGACTTCCTTACCTCTCAAGGCCCCCTTTCTCCAGACAGTTTTTCTGCGGGCCTGCCACTAACACAGGAAGAGGAGGAGGAGGAGGAGGATTGTGTCAGCATGGAGGTGGAGCCTAGCACTCAGCATCAGCAGCAGTCTTCAAGGGATCATTTACAGTCCCCAGAAACCCATGAACTTGTACGTGGCTGGTAGGAGGTGGCTGCGGATCATGTCACCCTTAGTGACCCAGAGGACTCTGGATCCAATGCCTCAGAAAACCTACGCTGCATGGCCTCCCTGATCCTGCAAAAGGACCCTCGGATTTGTGTGATCAAGGAGAGGGATCACTACTGGCTGGCAACCCTTCTTTATCCACGTTACAAGGGTAAGGTTGCGAAACTTATCCAGACTTTGTAGAAGGAGCAGAGGCTAAAACATCTTCAGGAGGCCTTGCAAAAAGGTTTGTGCAATGCGTTTCCAGAGCCTGGGAGGTTACAATTTCCTGGTCCTCCTGGACAACGTGTTGCTGAGGCTTTGGTCAGTCACAGAAGGAGCGGTGGAGAAGGTGGTCGTCTGACTGATGCATTCAGACAATTTTTAGTCTGCAGCCCCAAGGTCTGATCGGTTCCAGCAACCATCGCCAGCGACTGATTTACATGGTGCAGGAATACCTAGGGGCAAGATCAGACTTGGAAACTTTTCCAACCGAAAATCTACTGGGTTACTGGGTCTTGAGGATGGATCACTGGCCAGAGCTTGCACAGTATGAAATTGAGCTACTGGCCTGTACTGCATCCAGTGTTCTTTCGGAACGCACATTCAGTGCTGCTGCAGGCTTTGTAACCGATGACAGAGTGCGCCTGTCCACAGACTCGGTTGATCGGCTCACCTTCATAAAAATGAATCAGTCTTGGATCACCAGCAACCAAGCACCTGATGCTGATGTAACCAATTAATTTTTGTATGAATGAGATCCCTTGAAGACTCCCTATGCTGATGCTGAGTGACTATCTTGTTATGCTGAGTGACTATCCTATATCTCCTCAATGTTCATGTTGATAGCTTCTAAAAACATTTTTGGTTCTGGGCACCAGCACCAGTGCCTAAAGCCCAATTTTTCTGCCGCTGTTTAACAGGGGCGTGTAATATTTTTCAGCAGGGCTCATTCCTGTGCTCAACTAGAGTATCTGTGAGGGGTTGCAGTGTTGTGGCACCAGCACCAGTGCCTAAAGCCCAATTTTTCTGCCCCTGTTTAACAGGGGTGTGTAATTACAATTTTTGCTGTAATATTGTAATATGTATATGTAATATTTCATTCCTGCACTCAACTAGATTATCTATGAGGGGTTACAGTGTAGGGATGAGCCGAACACCCCCCCCCCGTTTGGTTCGCACCAGAACCTTCGAACGGACCGACCGTTCGCGCGAACATTTAGAACCCCATTGACGTCTATGGGACTCAAACGTTCAAATTCAAAAGTCCTCATTTTAAAGCCTAATGTGCAAGTTATTGTCGTAAAAAGTCTTTTAGAAACCGGGTCTTGCCCCAGGGAACATGTATCAATGGAAGAAAACGTTTTAAAACTGTCGTTTTTTTCTGGAGCAGTGATTTTAATGATGCTTACAGTGAAAAAAAAAAAAAAAGAAAAATTCCTTTAAATGTTGTACCTGCTGGGTGTCTATAGTATGCATGTGAAGTGGCACACATTTAGAACTGTCCCTGCACAAAATGAGATTACAATAAGAAAAAGGTAATTTAAAACTGCTTGCGGCTTTAATGTAATGTCTGGTCCCTGCAATATGGATGAAAATCATTGAGAAAAATAGCACAGACAGTACACACACCACATAGCTTTAGGTGTGTGGCCTTTTAAAGTGTGGGGAGTGTACTAAACCCCCTGAGCCATAATTGGCCAAAGCCACCCTGGCCTTGCGGCTTCACTTCCTTGTTCCCTACTGCGCATGCGCGACTTGCGCTGCGTGATCCCACTGGTCCCTGTGTCTTCTAGAAGACAGCGGGAGGAACGGAGGAGGCACCGGACGTGGCGTAGATACCCGCGGGTGGCTCTGCTATCTATGCCCGGAAGTGGGAGCAAATACCTGTATTAGACAGGTATCTGCTCCCCCCTGAAAGGTGCCAAATGGGACAGGGGGGAGGATTCCAAAAAGAAGTAAAATTTTTGGGTTGAACTCCGCTTTAAGTAAGGTGACCAGACATCCCCAGTTTAAGGGGACAGTCCCCTGAGTGAGGACACTGTCCCCGGACCAAGTCTGTCCCTGGTTTTGTCCCCAGATTGGATTTAATAGGGGGTAAGGGCAATTTCGAAGACAATCAGTGCAGAATTAAGATAAAAAAATTAGAATTACACACCCCCGCTCCGACTAGCATAGGGGGGTTGTCTTTTTCCCATTATCTGTGCCCCTCTCTGATGATCATGTGCTAGTCGGAGCGGAGGGAATATTTCTTCAGTTTCGGGCACATGCCCATTCAGCCCTGCTCGCATGTTCTTCTGCCTTGGCTCAAATCCTGGCCAGCCACCTGCCCATCTCCTTGCCCTCCCTGGCAGAGTGATCTTTCTCTGCTCCCCATCCAGTAGTAGCCGGAGCCTGAAGAGTAAGACTCAAGAGGCTGTGAGGCGGTCGGCGATGGGCGGTGAGTCACTGATTGTTGCCATTACTAGTAAAGAAAAAATACGTCCCCGGATTTCATTTTAAAAATCTGGTCACCTTAGCTTTAAGGTCACACAAAAATGTAGAAGCAACCACTGCAAACCTGTCAGGATTAAAATATTTCACATTGCTAAGTTTTTCCTGGAAAGTCCAGGTCTATCATTCACATCCCTGAGCCACTGAGCCGTAGATAGCTGTGCATGTCCCGTGAACTGATATAACACACCATTTTTAGGTAAGAAAAAAACTGCAGAAGGGATAACTATAACAGCATCCCAGCTCCTTTAATTCATTCTCGACACCATGAAGCGTCAGGCAGACGGAAAAGTCACATGACGAGCAGCCTCAGCGCCTACACGTCGCCGCCACGTTTCCGCGCATGCGCTGCCGGTCTTTGTCGCTTCCGGGTTTCTTTTCATTCCTCCAATGCCCACGTCATCACACCTCTGCCCTGTGTACAGTGCTCAGTGCCCCCGCCCCTTCTTCACCCTTCACCCCTCTGCATCTCCGAAACACCGGGGCCTGTTCCTGTACTGTACTCCGGTGCCGGAGACCTGTGTTCTGTCCCTGAGCGCGACTCACAGTCTTCACCACCATGAATTTCCTAAGGGGAGTGATGGGAGGTCAGCAGAGCTCCGGGGTGCAGCCATCTGGAGCGGAAACTGTGAGTGACAGCTGGGCTTTCTTGCATGTTTTGTACAGAATATCCTTTCTGAGGTGACATGTGTATTAGCATAGGGGGACTACAGTCTGACAGCTGGGATTGTAGACTTAGGTGACACCCTGGTCTGTATATGTACATTGTATGTGATGGTGGCATACATTGGGTGTCATGGGGTAGACTTCCTCCTTGTTCCACTTTAATGAGGCTGATGTCAGATGGGTGACTAGTGATCACTAGTGATTTGTCAAGATCACCAGCGGCAGGATCATTCTCTATGGAACGCCTACTCTGTACACGCTTCCATCACTAGCGATCAAAATTCAGCAGCGTTTAGACCAGCGACATTATTATACAAGATCTATATAGCGCCTACAGTTTGCACAGTGCTTTACAACATGAGGGCAGACAGTACAGTTACAATACAATTTAATACAGGGAGAATCAGAGTGTTAAGTGGAGCCTCTCTGACACGGGTGATTTGTCTTTGGTGGCAAAATCACCTGTTTCATCAACCATAGGGTTGACATCTGATTTTGTTAACGCCTTACGCTTCTGTGGCTGATTAAGGCAAGGTTCACAATTCTGTAAATGGAGAATGCATGCAACACTTTGGGAGATGCATGGGGGTGCCAATTATTCTTAGTGATTGTACAGGGTGGCCCCCTTTTTTTTCCTTTGTGCGCCACGACAGGAGGTCTGTTCCTATGGGGGCGCACTTGGTAGCTTGCTCCCGAGCAGGTTTGTGTGCATCTATTGATGCACACACAGCGTGGTTCACCCCTGATCCCCCGCTCTCCCGCTCTGTGCTCACAGGTTTTGTTTGACTGCTTCTTTGAGCAGACAGAAAAGAGAGAGCAGCTGCAGGCGGGCACGATGCTGGATTGAGATCGTGTTTAGGAAAGTATACAGGGGGTAAGGAGGTAATTAAAATAAATACTTTTTTTTTAATTGTAATGCAGGAAATGCATTAAAGGAGAATTATGGCCAAAGGTTTTTTGGCTATACTTCTCTGAGGGATCAAAGGAGTGCAGTTTGATTTGCACCAATGTAACCCATCTTCAGCCAAAAGCGGCTGACGTCACAGAGCCAGTCTAGGCTCTGAAAAGATCCACGGACTGGCATCTGAGTGCTAGAGCCTAAACCAGCTCCTTCTGCCCCCTCCTCAGCCCAGTGCTTCAGTGAGTGCTGGAGGTGCAGAGCAGAGAACTGGAGACTGACAATCCCAGCTCTCTGCTCAGAGCCATGGGAGAGAACTGAATGATCAGCTGTGTTTGATCACTCAGTTCTCACTGCACAGGCGGTGGGGACAGATGTAGCATTGGATTGATGCTGCATCCACCTAGGTGAGTATAATTGTTTTTTTAAATGTCCAGCCATTAGAGCCACTTTAATGGCACACCCAATGATTGACAGCCACGGTGTGAGTTTGCATGTTGCTATAGCACCATGTAATTTAGTCCAGAGCGATCTTAAGCTCTTGGCACAGAACACACATAAATATGCAGTCTCTTAGCAAATGGGCCCTGGCGCAGAGTAGCTGCATATTTGTGTGAATAGAGCTGTGCCGAGAGCATGCTCCCGACACAGTTACTGGTGGCTAATGGAAAGCTCCCGATCGCAGCTTGTGATCGGGAGCTTTCTGATCATGTGACAGCCAATCACTGCAATCGCATGACTATAAGCCCTGCCCTGCCTCCCAACCTTCTAAACACCTTAGGGTCCTTTCACACGTACGGACAAACGGTCCGTTTTTTACAAGTCCGTTTACGGACTTGTAATGCATCCCTATGGAATCACGTACGTTAGCGGATGATGCATCCGCTAACGTCCGCAAAGATCCGCGTCCACAAAGATCCGTTTTTTTCGGATGGAAGAAAACCCTATTTTTCTTCCATCTGGCGGATCGGATGAATACGGACAGACGATCCGTATTCATCCGATTCCCCATTAGGGGGAGCGGAGGAAAGACAGGGCGGTCTCTGCACAGTGTGCGGGGACCGCCCTGTCCGCCGACAGCTCAGCGGGGATTTACGGATGATCACACACGGGGCGGATTAAAAACGGTCCGATCCGTGTGAAAGGACCCTAAATGGGCTCGCAGGAGCTGGATAAATAAGTGGCAGGAACTTCTTTCCCCTAATTTCTTGTGGGTGAGGTAGGCCTTTTACATTATTGGCCTGCACTACCAGCAATGCGCAAACACGCTTACACAAGTCTGAATAGAGCCTAAATGAGAAGTAGAAGTTTTGGCAGACAGCCTTTGTGGGGAGGTGGATAGTGTGTGAGTTTCCCTTGGTTGGTATGCAGTGGATTTGCTGCTGGTCCCAGCAGAGCTGGATCTTTCACATGGCAACTTAGGCAGGAGCCTGGTGGTCCAGCTACAACCCTCATACTCCTGATGTAAACCAGGGAGATGGTCACAAAACCAGTCTATCCAGGCTTTTAGTGATACCAAATGAGATCATCATTACCATCATAAGAAAACTTCAAGCAGGTAGTTAAGTAAATTTTATTGCTGAGAAACTCCATGTCTATTTTGAGATAAATGTCTTTCTTGCTCACCAATGTTGTCCATTTCTATTTAGTTCCACATTAATCCCTTTCTGATCCTTGGCTATTTATTTAGTTATGAGCCTTTCTCTAACTTTTTTTATGGAAGCAGAACCTTGAAATATTTTTAAGGTCTTGAGGAACCACTGCTAAAATAATAACTACAGTTTGTGATACATTAGCACTATCACTAAAGTGTCCTTGCATAGTTGACACCCATGGTAGATAATTTTTTGACAATTTTACCTATGATATTAAAATAAAATGAATATCAACAGAAAAGACATGTAGACAGTTAGGCCTGGATTCACAAAGCACTTACGCTGATGTATCTAGCTTGATATGTTATATAGTAAAACTTTGGTTTGGGAGCGTTTTGCAAGACAGGCAGCATTTTTAAATACATTTTGACTTGATATACAAGTATCGTCATGTCACAACTGAGTATAAAACAGAACAGAGGTGCTTCTGTAGAAATATGGTCACTTTTAATGAAGGTACCCCATTTAGAAACTTACATGGTTGATGATTAAAAAAAGGTACATCTAAGTATGCAGGCATCTGGGGTAGAGCGATCCACATAGACCGTCCTCCGCACCACCATTGATGTCATCCCTTACATGCTCCGCGCCTTACTTTCAAATTGCTCTACCACAGGGTAGTCCTACCGGCCACGATTGCAGACAGACAGCCGTGAGAGCCGGAGGTGCGGAGAACGGTCTATGTAGACCGCTTTAACCCCGGATGCCTGCATAATTCGATGTGACTTTTAATCATCAACCATGTGAATTGCTAAATGTTGTATCTTCATTAAATGAAACCATATTGCTACATTTAGAGCCGGTTCACACAGGGGCGACTCGTCAGGCGACTCTGCCGCCTTACAAGTCACGCTCCGCTCTATTCAATAGAACTGTTCTAATAGGAGCGACGCAAGTCGCTCCCACTTAGAAAAAGGTTCATGTACGACTTTGGGGGCCACTCCTCTCAAGTCGTCTTGAGATCGCCTTGCAGAGTTGTCTCCAAAGTCGTGCCGCCCTTGTGTGAACCGGATCTTGGAGGCACCTCTCTTCTCTTTTATACTCTGTGGCTCCTGCTGGATTTTGCTTCTAATCCCCTTGGGAAAGCTTTCATTTGTGGATGGACATTTTATGATTAGACAACCTACCACAGTGCTATAATGTTTTTATATGGACTATAAACTGAGGAATTTACGAATAAATGGTTGTGGACGAATCATCTGAGCTTCCATTATTTCTTATGGGGAAATTTGCTTTGATGTACAAGTGCTTTGGATTACAAGCATGTTTCAGTATCAAATTATGAGTTTGCCCACTTACAAGGAAATTAAGGATCTATCATTTTTATCATAGGTGTTTTTTAAATGATCGAGAGGGACTATCAACCAGAAACAAAAACATAATACAAATATTATAAATTGAGTTGCAGTCAGGGTGGATTTAAATTAGAGGTCGACCGATATATCGGCCGATATTTTGCCTTTTTTTTTTTTGTAATTGTAATTTTTATTGAATCTAGACGTAGTATATATGTAGTAATAGTATACAGTAATGAGGGTATGCAGGCCAATCATCCGAACATGCAGGAACTGGTTGCCTAAGAGACCTTATTAATAGTTCAGGAAAGCGATTCAGGATTGAATGAGGAGTTGTCCCAAGGATCCCATATCTTTGAGAATTGAGGCAAAGAATCGTGAATCACCACTGTCAAATATTTTGCCTTTTTAAAGATATCGGCCGATTGTTGTAAAAATTAGACCGATTGTCTGGGATCTGAGGTAGGGGTGTGCTGGGTGGAATTCTTCCGTTCGCTCCCTCGCTCGCTGCTATCTGCTGACTTTTTTCTTCTTAGTTTAGGAAGTCTGCAGCCAACCAGTGAGCCGGTAACAGCCAATCGGCGGCCGCCGCTGCCGACATCCTCCACTCTGAAAAAAAACCGTCCCCTGACGTGCTGCGTTTCCTGCCTCTGCCTACAAACCCCAGAATGCAGCGTTGGCCGGTAACTGCAGGCCTACGCTGCATTCTGGGGTTTGTAGGCAGAGGCAGGAAACACAGCAGGTCAGGGGATATTTTTTTTTTCATAGTGTAGAATGTCGGCAGTGGCGGCCGCCGATTGGCTGTTACCGGCCCGCTCTGCATTCTGGGGATTGTAGGCAGAGGCAGGCAGCACATCAGGGCCAGGGACAAATGGAGCTTTCTTGTGCTAGGCTAGGAGATGGAACAGAGCTTGGAGCACTCCGCTGGTGGGCATTGATGAGGTGGGAGTGAATGACATTGGGCTGTACTGGTGGGCACTGATGTGAGGCGCTGATGAGCTGGTGGGCAATAATGAGATGCACTGGTGGGCATTGATGAGGTGGCACTGATGGGCTGCACTGGTCGACACTGATGAGGTGGCACTGGTGGGCACTGAGACACCAATGAGGCGGCACTGGTGGGCACTGATAGGCTGCACTGGTGGGCACTAATGAGGTGGCACTGGTGGGCTGCACTGATGTGGAACCTATGGACACTGATGGGCTCCACTGGTGGGTACTGATGAGGCTGCACTCTTAACAATTATCTCCTCTCCACCTAGGTTTTTTTGAGATGAAGGGAAAAAAAAACGGCCTAAAATATCGGCCGCAAACATCAGCATATGACATCTGCAGAAGGGATCTCCCATCCTGGGCAGGCATCATATGACATCTTGGGCTTCCCTGCTCTCTAGGGGGAGCGCACAGGCTCCTGCCACCTCGCTCGGAAATCATTGCGCGTGCCTGGCAGCCACGATATCCGCGTGCATTTTCTTCTGTGTATTCCTTACACAAAATTCTTCTATGATCGCCAGCATCCAGTCAAAATCCAGAAAAGTAACCACATGACTTCGGAAAAGGAGTAGGGATGGGAATTAAAAAATAATGCCTGTCTCCAGGCTAGTGCATGATATATATAAATAACCTGTCACTCCCTGACCATATAACACTCTATGGAGCAGAGCACAAATGAACAAAGCTGAGCTATTTCAGCCACAAGACCGAATGATAGAACAGGGAAATGGTGATGTACCTACAGACATAAGCGTTCTTTTACTCATTGCAGCCTTTTACTATCGGATTAGGGATGTTTTTTTTTGTATGTAGGCCTTCCCTTTGCTGATGTGCATTGGTTTGATTTCCAGTGCAGATCTAAATTGTTTTCCCTAGAGAAAATCGGACACCTAAAATGTTCCTCATCCCTTGGCATTAATGGGTAAGTTTTCCTAATGCAAATACAAATGTTTGTATAATGAATAGTTCCAGTTCAATGTCCAGAATAAGCAGACACTGCCAGCCACCTTCTAACGTTTGCAGGTACCATTGCACACTCTTACCTTCACCAGAGCTTTGAAACAACACTTGGGCCTCGTTTATACGAATATTGAAACATTGGCATGCATGAAAACACCTATTGTGTTCTTTGACGTAGTCGTGTTTAATGAACGCTTGCCAAATGTTCTCTCTATCTTGGTCGTTTTTTTTTTCCAAGGATAAATATTGTTGAGCGAGACCTCACATTATCCTTGTGGTTAAATAGGACAGAATTCTTTGGACACATACAGAATTATATACACGGTAGTGATTTTAGTGTGCATTATGTGGCCTCTGCCTGTTCACATTTTAGGCCCTCCCAACCCCCGGCAATATCACAACGTCTCCAGCGGCCACTGTAAATCACTGCTGGAGGTGTTCTTTCTGTGATTTCCCATCATTTTCTATGATATTTTATGCCTCCAATGTCTAGCAAACAAAAGCCCAGTTCACTCTCCATAAAGGTGCACTTTAATTAACTTGTGAATGGAAAGCCTCCAGAACACGAGTATAATTTTTAAAGCGGCACAAACACTCATTGGTTGGCGGTCAGTAAGCTTTAACCACTTCCAGAAGGTTTTACCCCCCTTCATGACTGGGGAGTGTGCAGTCATACAATGCTGTACCCAAACAACATTTTTTTATTTTATTTTTTATTAAATAATTGAAAAAAATAGCAAACTTGTTGGGGGGGGGGATTATTAATATTTCCTAACGTCTGGTATAAAACCTATCCAATAAAAAAATCAAATATCTTCATGAATTAAGGCCAAAATGTATTCTGCTACATGTCTTTGGTAAAACCCCAATACGTGTATATTAATTGGTTTGTGTGAAAGTTATAGTGTCTATAAACTTTGTGTGTGTGTGTGTATATGTATATATATATACTGGAATTTATGCAGTTATAGATGCTATACTGTAATGGCATTGATCAGCTAACAGACAGCTAACATCCATAGACACTGTAGCCACCCCCTGTTAAGGCGCCTGGGCCCTTTTCGGGCAAATGGCGCCTAAACAGCGGCTGGGGTGCTTTTTTTTTTTTTTTAAGCACCTGATTAGAGCCATAGGATCCAATAGGCTTAAAAAAAGGTTAACTGCGAGCGCAGAGCATTGCATTTGCAGTCCACCCAGGTGTGTTAGCAAAGAAAATAATTAATTTGATTTGCTAACACTGAACCGCCAATTAGGAGATGTGGGTCTAATACCGGTCACCTGATTGGCTGATGGCAGAGAAGATCCCATTGGCCGCCTAGCAGAACAGAAAAAAAGAGACGCTCACCGCCATCACCTGCTGCCTGACCCGCCACCACGATGGGGTAAGTGCTGGGCAGACGGAGCGAGCGCTCAGGGGGCGGGGGGTGGGTTAGGCACAGTTGGCTGCATTTTCTGGGCACAGTGGCTGTGCAATTGATGTTTTTTGTTTCAGTATTTTTTAGTTTGTTTGCACCCCCCCACAATTTGAGCACCAGCTGCCCTCTGACCATGACGGGGAGGGGTTAACATCTAGGGGCAATCAAGGGGATAACTGTGTGCCTAACAAGTGTAATATGTATAATATATACTGCTTTTTCTTACTAATCTGGCTGTTTTTTGTCCCTGCTCTTCAGGGAAAAGAAACGGGACAGATCGCTGATCACTGTACACAGAGGGCCCCTTTCACATAGGCGGACCGTTCAGGTTTATTCGGCGGATCTGAACGAGTGCTCCATGCTTGTCTATGGAGCCTCGAATGTCAGTGCTGTCCATGTCCACTGACATCCGATCCGCTAAAATCAGACGGATGACGATACGTTGCCATCCGTCCTATCGGATCGGGTGAGACCTGATGATGTCCGTTTCCGTCCGATCTCTACATAGACTAGCAGCGGCGCTCGACAAGCCCCTCCCCGCTCAGTAAACAGAGAGGGAACTGTCATCCGCCGGTTCAGCAGAGATCAACGGGAGATCTCCCGCTGAGCTGGCGTACGCCGCTGATGGAACCATCCCAGTGTGCAAGGGGCCTTCTGTTTGTTTGTAAACACAGAACTCTGTGTGTGATTGGACACAGCCAATCCGCAGGGTACAGCCAAAATTAATGACCGAAAACTGCTATCAAACTTGTGCTGTGTCCAATCACAGCATGGGTCGGCAGGGCCCAAATCTAGAAGCAAGCTGACCATGGTGATATATGTTGCTGTGCCTGCACCTGCTGCCACTCACTAAGGCCGCGTACACACGGCAGAGAACCTCGACGGGCAGAACACATCGTTCCGCCCGTCGAGGTTCTCTGCCGGCCGCATTCGGCGACCCGCGTTGGGAAAGGCAACCAGCCATTCATCCCAACGGGCCGTCGAGCAAATAGAGAACCTGCTCTCTATTTCGGCTCGACAGGTTGCGGGATGTGCCGAATCCGTACACACGGCCGAGGTTCTGCAGAATGCGGCTCCCACAGGTTCTCGCTGGTTTCTGCCGAGAACCTCGGCCATGTGTACGCCGCCTCACACTATATTTACTGTAAATGGTCAGCTAGAGGTTAAAAAGCAGCTCTACTGCCACATTTTGTATCACCTGTAAACAAGGCCTTACTTAAATTCTTCTTTAAAGTGGTTGTAAACCTCTGACATGAAATATTAACAAAGCATATCCTTCTAATTAGAGTTGTCCCGATACCACTTTTTTTAGGACCGAGTACAAGTACCGATACTTTTTTTTCAAGTAGTCGCCGATACCGAATACCGATACTTTTTTTAAATGTCCCCCCACATACTGCAGCCATGTCCCCCCACATACTGCAGCCATGTCCCCCCACATACTGCAGCCATGTCCCCCCACATACTGCAGCCATGTCCCCCCACATACTGCAGCCATGTCCCCCCACATATGCACCAAAAAAACCACAAAAATCCTCCTGCGCTCTGGTGTATCGCCAAACTGGGTGTATCAGTATGGTATAAAGGCAAAGTCTTAAGTCTTGCAGCCCTCCACAGAACAAAAGGTGTTCATATGGCTAAAATGAAAAAGCTGCACTGTCAGTTTTGTGTTCTTTGTGTTGTTTGCTGTATACCCCACTGTATAGGATGGGCACTTGGATCAACTTGCCCCTCTACACAGATGGAGCCCATCTGGGCAACTAATGGGGTGGGCGGAGTCCCGTAAGAAAGGCGGGACTAGTTAGTTAGTGACCAATGGCTGCGCTTGTATGCACACATGCACCTATAAAGGATGATCTGCAGGGAGAAGAGAGAGTTATCACAGACCACCTAGGCTTTGAGGAAGGGGGTACGCCCCAGAAACGCGTCGGCTATATTGGTGTCTAGGGTCTGACTGGCAGGTGCCGTGAGGTCCAGTCTTAGCTGTTTTAAATGCGCTTACTACTGAATGTTTGTAAGTAGGACCATTGCTTTTTATTTTGTGTTTATTAAAACGTATAAGTGGTAATGCACAAGGTCGGTGCGCCCTCCTTTCTTTTCTTTTTCCCTCACATATGCAGCCATGTCCCTCCAGCCATGTCCCTCACATATGCGGCCATGTCCCTCCAGCCATGTCCCTCACATATGCAGCCATGTCCCTCCAGCCATGTCCCTCACATATGCAGCCATGTCCCTCCAGCCATGTCCCTCACATATGCAGCCATGTCCCTCCAGCCATGTCCCTCACATATGCAGCCATGTCCCTGCAGCCATGTCCCTCACATATGCAGCCATGTCCCTGCAGCCATGTCCCTCACATATGCAGCCATGTCCCTCACATATGCAGCCATGTCCCTCACATATGCAGCCATGTCCCTCACATATGCAGCCATGTCCCTCACATATGCAGCCATGTCCCTCACATATGCAGCCATGTCCCTCACATATGCAGCCATGTCCCTCACATATGCAGCCATGTCCCCCACATATGTAGGCATGTCCCCCCAGCCATGTCCCCCACATATGATGCAGCCATGTCCCCGCAGCCATGTCCCCGCAGCCATGTCCCCGCAGCCATGTCCCCGCAGCCATGTCCCCGCAGCCATGTCCCCGCAGCCATGTCCCCGCAGCCATGTCCCCGCAGCCATGTCCCCGCAGCCATGTCCATCCATCCATGTCCATCCATCCATGTCCATCCATCCATGTCCATCCATCCATGTCCATCCATCCATGTCCCCGCAGCCATGTCCATCCATCCATGTCCCCGCAGCCATGTCCATCCATCCATGTCCCCGCAGCCATGTCCATCCATCCATGTCCCCGCAGCCATGTCCATCCATCCATGTCCCCGCAGCCATGTCCATCCATCCATGTCCCCGCAGCCATGTCCATCCATCCATGTCCCCGCAGCCATGTCCATCCATCCATGTCCCCGCAGCCATGTCCATCCATCCATGTCCCCGCAGCCATGTCCATCCATCCATGTCTCCGCAGCCATGTCCATCCATCCATCCATGTCCCCGCAGCCATGTCCATCCATCCATCCATGTCCCCGCAGCCATGTCCATCCATCCATCCATGTCCCCGCAGCCATGTCCATCCATCCATCCATGTCCCCGCAGCCATGTCCATCCATCCATCCATGTCCCCGCAGCCATGTCCATCCATCCATCCATGTCCCCGCAGCCATGTCCATCCATCCATCCATGTCCCCGCAGCCATGTCCATCCATCCATCCATGTCCCCGCAGCCATGTCCATCCATCCATCCATGTCCCCGCAGCCATGTCCATCCATCCATCCATGTCCCCGCAGCCATGTCCATCCATCCATCCATGTCCCCGCAGCCATGTCCATCCATCCATCCATGTCCCCGCAGCCATGTCCATCCATCCATCCATGTCCCCGCAGCCATGTCCATCCATCCATCCATGTCCCCGCAGCCATGTCCATCCATCCATCCATGTCCCCGCAGCCATGTCCATCCATCCATCCATGTCCCCGCAGTCGCAGCCGCCTGGGGAACATCACAGCTTTCATTTGAATAGCTGTTTTCCCCCTTGCTCGGGATTGGACAGATCACGATCACCCATCCAATCCCGAGCAAGGGGGAGTGTCTATACACGGCGGGAACACTACAGCTATTCAAATGAAAGCTGTGATGTTCCCGCACGCTTTAAACATGCGGCGGCGGCTTTCGTTGTAGCGGCGGCGGTATTTGCGGAAGTACAAGTACTCCCGCAAATACTCGGTATCGGTCCTGATACCGATACTGGTATCGGTATCGGGACAACCCTACTTCTAGCATATCCTTCATACGCCGCATGCTTTCCTGCCTTGTGAGCTGTGTCTGCAGTAAATACTGCGTACATCTGCAATAAAAAAAGAAGAATCGGGTTTAGCACTTTCACCTACATTATATACTTTTTATACAACATCAATTTATACAGAGAAAAGGGACACAGGGATCACTAATGGTGGCCTTCCTATAAAAATTCTGGTTGACTGGCAGTTATGCCGACCCACTAAAGGGAACTGATTCTTAATTTTCATGTGCGGGGGAGTAATCTGCAGTGCCTCTGTTTCTTATTATTAAACACCCAGCCTCTTTTTTTTTTTTTTTTTTTTTTTTTTTTTTTTTTTGGGGGGGGGAGTGGATTGTCAGTGTGTGTTTTTTTTATTTATTTTTTTTATCATTATTTACATTTAATTTTTTTAAATTATTTATTGCAATTTTTTTTTTTAACAGCCCTGTTGGGGGGCTTTGGTGAGATGTCAGGGGTCTTAACAGACCTCTGACATCTCCCCTTTAAGACAGAGAAAGGGACTAGGGACACAGATTGCCCAGTCCCTTTTTCTGCAGCCTCAGCTGAAATGAATGGAGAGAAGCTCCTCTCCATTCATAAACTGAAGCATCGTAAACACAGGTTACGATGCTCACTGACTCTGTCCATTCGGAAAAGGTAGGAGCCGGGTTTTGCGGCTCCTACTTTCGCTCTCCATCCTGACAAATTGAGGGGGGAGAGTGGCACGGAGGAGGGAGAAGACTGCACAGGGGGAGAGCGGCACAGAGGGGGAGAAGATGGCACAGGGGGAGAGGTGCACGGAGGGGGGAGAAAACCGCAACGGGGGGAAAGCGGCACAGAGGGGGAAAGACAGCACGAGGGGGAGAGACTGCACGAGGTGAAGACTGCACGAGGGGGAGAAGACTGCACGAGGGGGAGAAGACTGCACGAGGGGGAGAAGACTGCACGAGGGGGAGAAGACTGCACGGGGGGAGAGGTGCATGGAGGGGGAGAAGATATCACGGGGGGACAAGACAGCATGGGGGGAGAAGACAGCACTTAGGAGAAGACAACACGGGGGGAGAAGACAGCACAGAGAAGACTTGTAACTCCCCCCACCACCCCGATACCTGACTTCCCAGGTATCTGGTGAAGCATCGGAGCATTTCCCCCGAGTACAAGTACTCGGGAAATGCTCGGTATCGGTATCGGGACATCCTAATGGATTCTAGCCCAAGAAGAATCAAACAAGAATTTCATTCATTTAACCACTTAAGGACCGCCTCCTGCACATATACGTCGGCAGAATGGCACGGCTGGGCACATCAACGTATATATACGTTGGTTTTAGTACCCAGCCTTGGGTCACGGGCGCGCACCCATGACCCGGTCCGAAGCTCCGGGACCGCGGGACTCGCTGACCCGATCGCCGCTGCAGTGCGGCGATCCGTCCCTGGAGCTGAAGAACGGGGAGAGCCGTGTGTAAACACGGCTTCCCCGTGCTTGACTGTGGCCGCAGCATCGATCGCGTCATCCTTGTTATAGGGGGACGCGATCGATGACGTCACACCTACAGCCACACCCCCCTACAGTTGTAAACACACACACAGGGAACACTCAAAGTCACAGCGCCCCCTGTGGTTAACTCCCAAACTGCAACTGTCATTTCCACAGTAAACAATGCAATTTTTAAATGCATTTTTTGCTGTGAAAATGACAATTGTGCCAAAAATGTGTCAAAATTGTCCGAAGTGTCCGCCATAATGTCGCAGTCACGAAAAAAATCGCTGATCGCCGCTATTGGTAGTAAAAAAAAAAAAAAATTTATAAAAATGCAATAAAACTATCCCTTATTTTGTAAACGCTATACATTTTGCGAAAACCAACCGATAAACGCTTATTGCGATTTTATTTTTTTTTTTTTTTTATTTTTTTTTTACCAAAAATAGGTAGAAGAATACGTATCGGCCTAAACTGAGGAAAAAATTTTTTTTTTTTATATATTTTTGGGAGATATTTATTATAGCAAAAAGTAAAAAATATTGCATTTTTTTTTAAATTGTCGCTCTATTTTTGTTTATAGCGCAAAAAATAAAAACCGCAGAGGTGATCAAATACCACCAAAAGAAAGCTCTATTAGTGGGGAAAAAAGGACGGCAATTTTATTTGGGAGCCATGCCGCACGACTGCGCAATTGTCAGTTAAAACGACGCAGTGCCGAATCGCAAAAAGTGGCAAGGTCCTTTACCTGCATTTTGGTCCGGGTCTTAAGTGGTTAAAGGAAGCCTATACTGAGAGTATGTGGAGGCTGCCATCTTTCACCTCCCCTTCTAAAAATGCTGTTTGCCTGCTATGCTGATCTGTGTGCCCTGTGCAGTGACAAGTGGGAATCCATGCTTAAAGGGTTACTAAAGGAAAACATTTTATTAGCTAAATGGCTTCCTTTACCTTAAAGAGGAGGTTCACCCTAAATATAGTCTTTATCATGTGATCCAGCATACTGGCGTCAGCGCCAGTATGCTGTTTTTTTTTTTTTTAAATCCCCCACTTACTGTGTAATCTTTATTTTTAATTTCTTTCCCCCGTGGTGGATGGCGCCTGTATAGTGCATCACGGCTTCCGAAAATACCCGAATTAGGACTCGATTATTTCCGGCGCAATGCGGCGCCTGCGCAGTCAGCTCCTAGGTCTGTGCGCAGGCGCCGCATTGCGCCGGAAATAATCGAGTCCTAATTCGGGTATTTTCGGAAGCCGTGACGCACTATACAGGCGCCATCCACCACGGGGGAAAGAAATTAAAAATAAAGATTACACAGTAAGTGGGGGATTTAAAAAAAAAAAAACAGCATACTGGCGCTGACGTATTTCTCCGAGTCCTATGGCGCGTCACGCCCTTTCGAAAAAAGCCGAAATAGGACTCGGAGAAATACTGCGCCTGCGCAGTCAGCTCCTAGGTCTGTGCGCAGGCGCCGCATTGCACCGGAAGAACCCGAGTCCAAAATTGGCTATTTTCAGAAGCCGTGATGGGCTATACAGGCGCCATCCACCGCGGGAGAAAATAAACACAGTAAGTGGGGGATTTAAAAAAAAAAAACAGCATACTGGCGCTGATGCCAGTATGCTGGATCACATGGGAAAGACTATATTTAGGGTGAACCTCCGCTTTAATGCAGTGTGTTTTCATGTTCTCATTGTTCGTTTTTGCTTTGAAGTTGCTGTAATTCTGCTCTGATCTCCACACTTCCTGCTTATCTGGCTCCTTATGAAAAATCTCATGGCAGCTTTTCACTGTGGTCTAAGCTGTGTGTCTAAAACTCCTCAAAACCAATCAGATTAATTTTAAAAACAAAACACTGCCCTGGATTTGTTTGTTTTTGTCCTGTGTGTCTCTCTACTTCACAGAAACATGAAACCAGTTTAAAAACGAAAGTGAAACTAGAGGCACATTATATGATTGATTTTTATCTATTTTTAATAATTTTTAAAAGGAATCAGTTAACTTGTATGTCTCTATACCCTGTAAACAGTCATTTCAGCAAAAAAATTGTTTTCCTTTAGTGACCCTTTAAGCCTATGCATATAACAGAATTCAGATGAAAGTATTTGTCCTCATTCACACTTGTGACAATTTAGATGTTGGAGACCCAGCAGAGGGTTCCCTGCAAAGAGATGCTGGTGGGAAACCCAATTTAAAGTGATTTCTATTAAAATTAACAAACCTGATGTACCGCTTTTTCCTATTTATTTTTTATTTTTTTGAAAATCCATTTCAGTACAAGAAAATAATCTTGCCTGCTTTGTGCAGTGGTTTTGGACAGGGCAAAAACCACGGATCCTCCTCTCTTCGGGTCCCAGACTGGAGCTTCCTGGCCCCTCCTTCCAGTTCAGTGCTCCCACAGCAAGCAGCTTGCTATAGGGGCCCACAAACTGCAGCTCCGTGTGTCCACTCAGACATGGAAACATGCTTAGGCCCGACCCCCTCTCTCCATGGTTTATTGACCATAGCGAGAGCCAATGGTGCCGGTGCTGTGTCTCAGGCAATCAGGAGGGAAAGTCCCAGACGACCAATGCGTTTGTGGACATCGCTGGATAGGGAGGGGGTTTAGGTAGGTATTAGGGGGGCTGTGGAGGGCTGCTGCACACAGAAGGCTTTTTATCTTAATGCATAGAACTCAATAAGATAAAAAAAACTTCTGCCTTTACAACCCCATTAAATGCAGAGAGCTCATGCTGGGTCTTTCAAATCTAATAACACACGGTCTCATCTGCAAGTACCAAAGAACTTTAGGGGTATGACTCGAGCTGTGGTGAGTATGCTTATTGTAACAACAGAAGTAAGATCTGGCAAAATATTTTACCTACTCTCTAGTAGGGATCTTTGTTTAGACGGGGAATGTTTCTACGATAACGGTTTCCATTAAGGACTTGGGGCTTTGCTTTCATTGAAAGCCCAGTGAAGACCCAAAAACAGTAAATGCTAGCTAGTATCTGTGTCTTACCAGCCTTATTTACTTTTTTTTTTTTTTCCCCCTCCAGATCCAGAAGTTGTGTGATAGAGTTGCTTCATCTACTTTGCTAGAAGACCGAAGAGATGCTGTAAGAGCACTTAAGTCCCTGTCAAAGGTTGGTTTTTTTTTTATTGTGTGTGGCCTCTGGACAGTGCATGGTGAAATTTTTTTTATCCTCTATATGTGTAATTTATGGACCTGCATAAGTGAATTTTTCTGTGTTTATGTTTGGTGTGACCAGTATAAGGTAAAATACAGGTAAAATACAGCTTCTTAATAAAGACATAATAATTAGCGATGCGCCGAAACATATCGGCCAAAAATTATGTTATCAGGAATTTTGCCAATAAGAGAAAAAGGTGATGGTAAAGATCATGTGACTCAAAAACCGCATAAAAAATGTAACACTGGTGCGTTTTTGCTGCATTTTCAGTGCATTTCAATAGGGGGCTGTGTTTCCCCCCCAAGTGATCAAAAATTGCATTTTTAATATCAAAACGGAAGTTCAACGGACCAGTATGAAGACCTACGTAGAATTTAAAGGGATACATTTTTTCTTGAGCTTTTCTTGCGCTAATGGTGCCAATAACGGCTGACAATAACTTCATATTCATTTAAAGTCATGATATTAATTGAAAAGTTGAATATAATACAATTTATATATAGAAAATATATACTGTATTTATTGACGTATAACACTCACTTTTTTACCCTGAAAATAGAGGGTAAACTGTGCCTGCGTGTTATACGGAGGGGGCTGTGGAAAGTTTTTTTTCTGAAACTTCCCTCTCAAAGTTAGGGTGCGTTTTATATAAGCCTGTGCGTATTATACGCCGATAAATACGGTATATTTTTTAAAAACTGTCATTTTCAGTTTTGATTTTCGGCCAAGTGCATCCTACATTTTCGTTTTTGGCACCAAAATTTCCATTCGGTGTACCTAGTTAGTTATAGCCTTTCTTATTCAGAAAGCAGAATGGCATTACATGTAATGTGTTGAATATCACATATGTAGATTATATTTTATTTGTACCCAGATTTTATGGAACATTATTTAGCTATATGTAGCTGAAATGTGTTTTCCCTTTTGGTAAACAGAAATATCGTCTTGAGGTGGGCACTCAGGCAATGGACCATCTCTTGAATGTGCTACAGACTGATCGGTAAGATGTTTCTCTTTTATATATAAATTGCCTTTAAATTGACCCTGTCAGCAAAGGGTCATTTTAATCTAAAGCATACCTGTAAAAAGAAAGCTTTATATACTTATCGTTCTAGAGGGCCTGCTTCTTAACCGCTTCAGCCCTGGAAGAATTTACCTCCTTCCTGACCAGAGCATTTTTTGCGATTCAGCACTGCGTTGCTTTAGCTCACAATTGCATGTTCGTGTGACGTTGTACCCAGACAAAATTGATGTCCTTTTTTCCCCACAAATAAAGCTTTCTTTTGGTGGTATTTGATCACCTCTGCTTTTTAAATTTGTTGTGTTATAAACAAAAGAAGAGCGACCGTTTTGAAAAACACAGTATGTTTTAAGTTTTGCTATAATAAATATCACAAAAAATATATTAAAAAAATTAAAATCTTTTTCTCTCAGTTTAGGCAGATGGTTTCTATGATTCTTCTACATATTTTTGGGAAAAAAATCGCAATAAGCGTATATTGATTAATTTGCTCAAAAGTTATAGCATCTACAAAATAGGGGGTAGTTTTATGGTGTGTATATATATATATATATAATGAATCATAGAAACCATCTGCCTAAACTGAGAGAAAAAGATTTTAATTTTTTTAATATATTTTTTGTGATATTTATTATAGGAAAACGTAAAACATACTGTGTTTTTCAAAACGGTCGCTCTTCTTTTATATATATATTTTTTACACTAATAATGGCGGTGGTCTGCAATTTTTATTTTATTGGGACTACAACATTATGGCGGACACTTTTGACACTTTTTTGGGACCATTGTCATTTATACAGCGATCAGTGGGTTAAGTGTGTCCTAGGGACTGATTCTAACTGTGAAAAAACTGTGAAAAAAGTTTGGACACAGTTTGGTTTAAAGCTAATATTAAAGGCCTGCAGAAAGAAATGCTGTTGCATAAAGTATATACAGTATTGAACTATATCTGAGCTGCTTTTTTCTTCTCTTAGATCCGATTCTGAAATCATTGGCTATGCATTAGATACATTGTACAATATTGTGTCAAATGATACAGAGGAGGCAGGTAAGTCATAATGGCGTTTGAGTGAAAGATCAGTTATGGATTAACATGTTGTGTTTTTCATCTGTATCAAGCTTTGAACCATATACATCCTCCACTGAAAGTCCCTTGCTAGCATCATTCAGCAAACAGAAAGTGCCTGTCTGTCATAAACCCAGAAGTCTTATTTGCAAAAAAAAATAAAAAATCGTGATAACAATTCTCAGATTTTCACATTTAATATGTTGGCTTTTTCCAGATAGTGATTTGAAAGTTGTTGTCTTTAAGAGGAGCACTGATGTGTAATATTTCCTAATATCAAAGTAAAGCTAAATACCATGTATTTTTAATTTATTTTTTGGCCCAGCTTGAATCAATGTAAATATGCATATTCAATACCTGGATACTACTGGTTACTAATTGGCAATAATCCACCTGTCACGGGATCTGGAAGAAAGCAAGGATCACCCTATAGTAGCAGCACCCACTACAGTTCTCTGCTTCCACAAGCACCAGCCAGGTATGGAATATGCATATTTTCATTTTTCCAAGGTGGACCAATGTAACTTTGCAAAAAATATCCATACATTGGATACAGCTTTAAAGTTTAATTCCACTTTAAGCCCCATTCACACTTGCAAATGGGGTTGTTAGTGATTAGACGTGGGAGACCCAGTGAGGGTTCCTGGCAATTGGCTATCGGTAAACTGCTCATTGAGAGCAATGGTAGACTGACAGCTTCTGCAGCTAATCACAGCAGCTTGCATTTCATTGTTGATGGAGCTGATCATTTGCAGGTAATCTGTACTTGAGCGATTACAAGTGGCTATGATTAGCTGTGAGAACTGTCCAGCCATCCATGGATTTCTTTCACTTCAATTTTTACTAGAAACGATTAGAAAAATAGACACTAAGACCGCGTACACACGACTAAACAAATCCGATCGGATTTGTCTCCTGGGATATGTTGGTTTGATCGTGTACACACAATCAAACCAAAATCCCCGCCGGCAGACAGCGCGGTGACGTTGATGCCGCCACGTCACCGAACCAGGAAGTAAAATACTTCCACGCATGCGTCGAATCCATTCGACGCATATGCGGACAGATATGTCCGCTGGTCAGTGTACTAACCAGCGGACATGTCGGACGGACATGTTTCCAGCACACAGATTTTAAAGCATGCTTTAAAATTTGTCTGCTGGAAAAACCTATCTGCTCGCCCGTACACACAATCAAATTTGTCTGCTGAAACGGTCCGTCGGACCGGTTTCAGCAGATAAATTCGATCGTGTGTACGCGGCCTAACAGTGCAAAAAGAATGTACGATAACAGGTACAGATTAAAAACGAGTTTCTCTCCTCTCTGAGCAATAATGTAATGATAAAGAAAATCCAAGCAACATTAAATTGTAAGGTGGAAAAATACCAAAGCCCACCTTGAGAATGCGCTATGCTTTATGTACAAAGAGTGGGCTTTTCAGCTGGGAACCACAGAACTGAAGACAATGTCACCTTTCCTGGGACCAATAAGGGTGTACCGTTCTTGACAGTGTGCTATGGATGAATTCCAAGGCATAGAGGATCGGAAGTAAGAGCTAAAAAAAATGGAAAAATCCCAGTCTTGGAGGCTTGCTACAGAAATATTAATGCACCGTTCTAGAATACAGTTCCAGGAAGCACATAGGTGTTTGTGTGACTGGAAAGCAATCGAACCAGGGCTGCCAGGTACGTAGAAATTTATCGTGGGTATCGGTTAAGATCGCCCTAAATTTTTTCATTCACTAGAGTGCCATGCACCTGACTTTTCACTTTGTCGAAGTTGAGAATCGGTGTCTTCCATGCTTTTTAAATCATCTGTTTCATGGCCGAGAATATATGGGTCACAAGAACGCTTTTTCGTTTGGTAGCGCCTTCTATCAATTTGTGTAGAAGTGCCTCCCAAGGGTCTTTTCGTGAATTTATGTCTAGTACCGAACTGACCATGTTGTCTACTCTTATCCACAGTCGTTTGACCTTTAGGCAGGTCCACCATTTATGCTTCATATAACCTAGGTCTGAGCATCCCCCTAAACCATGTTGGAGGGTAGGTAGGCAGGCATTTAGCAATTCTAACCGAAGTAAAGTACCACCGGGACAGTACTTTAAAAGAGTTTTCTAATGTTGTGACGTTGCATTAGCTATGACTGAGCACTAGTTTCCGTGCGAAACGCATCAGCAGTTGGGTTTTATTTTACTTTGCTGTGACTTGTAGTGCTGTCCTTCTTTTAATAAAGGCTACAATTTGTTCAGAGTGCGGCTATCCAGAGACAATTTTTGTTCCTGCTAAGTGCATTGCCTGCACCTGAGTTATCTGCAACGGTGGATGTTCGTCTGGGTTCCCACCTGGAGCGGCTATTCCCTTTCCCCAAAAACTGAATAGTGCCTCCCCGATTTTATCTCAGGTCATACTTTTCTTTATTTCACTGGGGCTTCCGCAAACAGTTAATCTCTTGGACCCCCCTAGGTCTTCCATATCAAATGGCTAATGGCCTAATACATCAAGTGTGAATAAAACCTTACTGAGTGAAAAAAACAGTCCTGTCCAGGTTAGTCATTTAATGCAAGACATATTGTAAAAGTTTGTTGCACTTTAATTTACCAGCAACTGTTTTTCTGTATATAACACTTTTAACCGGGATCCTGCTGTACTCCCAGCTTTGTAATATGTGAAAAGCCAAACCAATCATATGAGCAAGAAATTACATTTCTTGGTATGAAGTTAAATGAGCCAGTGTACAAAATACCCACAGTGTTAGTTTGATTTTCGATAATCTAAAAGTGAAAAATGTCTTTTGTAGCAATTCTGTATGGGAAAACGGAGTTATGCCTCTGAATTTAAAGGGTAAGTTCATCTTGCAGAAAAATCTGTAAGGTGAACTTACACTGGACCCCCTCCCCATTGCACCCAGAACAACAGTACCTAAACTTGGCGATCTCCCGCACTGAAACATTGTAAAGCCGCTTTACCAGTCTGGGGATCAGAAATCCCCCACAGCTTAATCTCCTAAACATACCTTGTAAAGGTATGGATTGGAGGCATTCTAGGTGGTTGGCGCCGTCACATGGGTGGCACCAACCAATCAGAACCTGTCCTGTTGGCTCTGGAGAAGAGAGAAAGCTGCAGGGATTTCAAATTCCCGGACCGGTAAAGCGGCTATACGATGTGTCAGTGCGGGAGATTGCCAAATTTAGGTACTGCGGAAACCGGGTGTGATTGGGGAGGGGGTCCAGCGTAAGTTCACCATATAGCTTTTCTGTAAAGGTGAACTTGAACTTTAATTCAGATTATTATTTATTTATTTTTTATAATTTTGCTTTAACTACTTTCTGACCAGCTGCCGTGTATTTACTGCAGTAATGTGGCGCTATGGCACGAAACAACGTACCTGTATGTCGTTTCGTTCAATAGTTACTAGATGGCGCTTTTGTGCCCCAGGGGAGGCGCGCACGCTAATTGGCCAAAGGGGGAACTAATCGGTGGGGTCGGGTGGACATGATGTCTGCCGGCCACCCTCGATCACTCCCTAAAGAGGCAGAACGGCAGTCTGCTAATGTAAACAAGACAGACCTGTTCTGACAGAGTTGAACACAGAGATCGTCTGTTCCTGCTAATCAGAAACCTGGATCTCTGTGTTCATCCAGTGAGTCCATCCCCCACGCAGTTAGAAAGCAGCCATTAGGGCAATGATGGCGAAACTTGGCACCCCAGATGTTTTGGAACTACATTTCCCATCATGCTCATGCACTCTGCAATGTAGTTGAGCATCATTAGAAATGTAGTTCCAAAACCTCTGGGGTGCCAAGGTTCCCCATCACTGCCCTATGGGCACACTTAACCCTTTGATCACCCTTGGTGTTAACACCTTCCCAGCCAGTGTCTTTAGTACAGTAACCATGCATATTTTTAGCACTGATCACTGTAATGATGTCACTGGTTCCCAAAAAAGTGTCAGGTGTCTGATCTGTCCGCCGCAATGTCACAGTCCTGCTAAAAGCTGATCACTGCCATTACTAGTAAAAAATTATAAATAAAAATGCCATAAATCAATCTCCTAGTTTTGTAGACACCAAGACGTTTGCACAAACCAATCAATATATACTTATTGGGATTTTTTTTTACCAAAAATATGTAGCAGACTCCATATTGACTTAAATTGATGAATAATTTGTATTTATTTTTTTTTATATTTTTTTATAATTATTACTGGCTATGTTTTATAGCAGAAAGTAAAAAACAAAATATTGTTGTTTAAAAAAAAAAAAAAAATCAAGAGCAAAAAATAAAAACCTCGAAGGTGATCAAAAACCATCAAAAGAATGCAGTATTTATGGAAAAGAAAAGAACATCAATTTTATTTGGGTACAGAGTTGCACCACTGTGCAATCACCAGTTAAAATAATGCAAGGGGTAAAATGTTAGTACTTAAAAATCTCCATAGGCAGTGCTTAATTTTTATTTATTTTTTACAAGTTATATGTTTTGAGTTAGAGGAGCTCTAGTGCTTGAATTTTTGTTCTTGCCTCTAACGTTCGTGGCGGATGTAACCTGTGTGTATATCTGGCTCCGATACTAGCCAGTGCCTCACCAGCCACTGACCTTACCACTCGTCCCTGCCACAAATGCCAGAAGCTTCTCTCTTGTTCATGACATTTGCTGATAGTGGAGCAGGGAGCTGACTGGTTGCCCAGCACATTGGAAGGCAGTTATTACAAGAGTTCCTTTAACCACTTAAGCCCCGGACCAATATGCTGCTAAATGCCCAGAGGCGTTTTTACAATTCGGCACTGCATCGCTTTAACAGACAATTGCGACGTGGCTCCCAAACAAAATTTGCGTCCTTTTCTTCCCACAAATAGAGCTTTCTTTTGATGGTATTTGATTGCCTCTGCGATTTTTATTTTTTGCGCTATAAACAAAAATTAAGCGACATTTTTAAAAAAAAATCAATATTTTTTACTTTTTGTTATAAGAAAAATTGAATAAACTAAATTTTAGTCAAACATTTAGGCCAAAATGTATTCAGCCACATGTCTTTAGTAAAAAAAATCGCAATAAAAAAAAATTGGCTACCTAGCGGCAACAGCGACACTAATACAGCGATCAGAAAAATGATCGCTTAGTGACGCTGGCAATAGGGGGTGAAAGGGTTAACTAGGACGGTGATCAAGGGGTTAAAACTTTATTAGGGGGGGTACGGGGCTACCCTGGACCTAACACTAACTGCCTGTCACACTGACACTAAATGCAGTGATCAGTAAATATATGATCACTGCAATCAGTAACAGTGTGACAGGGGGCTGGGGGGGGGGGGTGATCGGAAGGGGTTAAATGTGCCTATGTGTGTGGTGTCAGTGTAGTATTGTTCAACTTGCTGTGAGTCTTCTCTCCTCTCGGCGTTTTGAAAATACTGCCGAGAGGAGAGCTCACATCACTTCCTCTGCCTGTGTTTACATTATACAGGAAGAGGAAGTGACACGGCGGGGGGTTTCTGGATTGGCTGGGAGCGATCACGGATCGCTCCCTAAGGTAAGCCGCACGCAGCGGAGGGGGTCCCAATCGGACCGCCGACCCGCTAGAAGGCAGGGACGTACATGTACGCCCATTTGCCTGTATGTGCCATTCTGTGGACGTACATAGTCGTGCGGCGGGCGTTAAGCGGTTAAACAGGAAGTTTGTGTCTTCTGACTGGCAACTTATTTAGCTAGTATTTAGACTCCACTGGCCAAAAAAAGAAAAAACAAAGCTCACATTCCTAAACTGTACACATGCACCTGAGGCCTTATGAAATACTTATTTCTGGAGTTTGGCTTTAAAAAAAAAAGTCTAGATAAATATTTTTGAGCAAAATTTGTGCAGGAATGACGGGAGGCCTGGCAAAAGTTGTCAGATGTAGGCTTGTATCAATGGCATCAGTTTGAAGGGATTCTGAAATCATTCAGAATTTTGACAGTTGCATTCGACCTACAGTTGGTCTCCTGACCAGCTTTTGACCTGCTTCAAGGTGCTTACAGACATGTGTATAAATTCAAAATCTGTCCGATATGAAGAAATGCCTTTTGACACAGGCCCTTACCTTGTGAAATGATGCTTTGTGAAATGCATTCATTCTATGATACCTGTCATTTGGTTTAGGATTATTGTTTTGTTAAAAGAAAACTACTGTATTTATTGGCGTATAACACTCACTTTTTTACCCTGAGAATAGAGGTGTTATACGCAGAGGGCTGTGAAAAGTTTTTTTCCTGAAACTTCCCTCTTAAAGTTAGGGTGCATGTTATACCCCTGTGCGTGTTATGCGCAGATAAATACGGTAATAAGAGATTATTGTAGAACTTTCCTGAAAATGTTTCAGGATTATTTTCTGAGACTGTATTTCATATTCAGCTTCGTATGTTCTACTTCTACTTCTAGTTAGATTAGATCAATGAAGTGTTCTTGCTAAACTATACGAATAGGAAGTATTGTACATATATGTAATAAGCAAACTTGGCTCCCTCTGTATTCGTCATAATCGGAAAACTATATTTTTGGGATGTCAAATCTTCCTATGCAACATTGGAAGACGTGGAATTGTCTTGGTCCACACCTAAAATACACATAGGCCCCTTTCACACGGGCAGACCGTTTTTTTAGGTGGACCTGAACGGACGATCCATGCATCTCTATGGAGCGAAGGGATGTCAGCGGTGACATGCCGGCTGACATCCGATCTGAATCCAGGGGGAAGGAAACCCTATTTTCCATCCGTGTATCGGATTGGATGAAAACAGACAGGTGGTCCGTTTTCATTTGATCCCCCCCATAGAGGAGAGGGAAGCTCTGACAGGTCTGTCCCTGCACAGTGAGTGGAGACGGACCTGTCACCCGTGGGCTCATTGGGGATCAATGGAGCGATCCCCTGCTGAGCAAGCGGAGTCCATCAAAACAGACAGTGAAAGGGGCCTAACAATGAGGATAGCAGAAAAAGTCAGGCAGACCACAAGTTAATGATCACTGATATAGATAATGTACTTATCTGAGTAAAAAAAACGTAATTTTCTTTTTTTGTAATATTTTTATTATAAAAGTAAAAGAAGGCAACTTAAAACGAGTGCGATATTTGAGACCGTTTTTTATAAACTAACGCGTCAATATCTGGTTGGATGGATGTAGTAGCAATTCTCAAGGTGCTCATCAGATATTTTGGTTCTAATTTTGCCCTTTGCGTCCTTCATCCTTGAAAATAGTTGCTCTCAAAAATAGGTGCTGCTGAAAACTGATGACACAAATAGGGCATGATTGTGAAGAGTGGGATATTTTCTTTGGAAATCTAAAAGTCTAGTAAAGAGACACTGTCACATTTTTCTTTGGATACATGTGTTCGTTAAAGTGGTTGTAAATCTAGTTGCACCACTTTTACCTACAAGTAAGCCTATAATAAACTTACCTGTAGGTACTGGAAATATCTCCTAAACATACGCGGTTTAGGAGATATTTGCCATATACTATTGCGCCAACGTCATTGGCGCATGCGCACTGAAGAATTCATAGCAGGGCAGCAGGTTGGACACCCCTGCTTTTAGATCAAAACCAGGTTTTCTATTTTTTTATAGTTTATATATCTATATCTTTATATGTAGTTTATTATATCTAAAGCCAACACATTTATTTTATTTTATCTTCAGTTTAGATAAAGTGGATAATACCCATGTCAGGTTTGTATTGCTGTCTGTGTCCCATTTGGGGAGATACACTCTCTATTAATTCTGGTGACTATCATCACCGAGACTGAATGTGAGCAAGAAACCAAAATCTCTTGTTGCCTCCAGAACAGGAATAGAGGTGACATCTTCCAATGGGGACAACTGTATTGGTGATAGTTCTCCAAGAGGGGATTTGGTCACATTAGTGAGATTTACACTCCCCTCCTATTGCCTCTACAGAACAGGAAGTAAAGTTAACGTTTTTCAACGCTCTACCCGAATCAATTCAAAGTGTTAACTTGCCCACCACATAAAAATAAAGACATTCAAATGTCTATAGATTTATCTTTACATGCCTTTTAACCCAATGCCAATATAATAGATGTATTTTATTCATTTTTTATATTATTTTGGGAGGAAACCACGACCGGAATTTAGGATAGGAGAACCCACAGACTAGATGCAGATAGTCTTGACAGTCAAATCTAGCAACCTGACAGTGAACATGAACAGTTGACCCCCACACTGTCATACCTTAGTTGAAGATGGCGAAGACATTGCATTTTTTTAATACGTCTAAGTGATTTAAAATACGTTATTTTCTGTTTGAGGTGAAGTAATAGTTACACATGCAATTACTTTAAAGAATACCTAAATACAGACATTCACTCCATGTTACTCTGACTTTTGCTTTCGTGTTTCCCAATCATCCCTGTACCAAATTACACATGCAGTTGTGCGAATCCAATCATGGACCCTTCTCCCCAGAGAGACAGGTGAACTACCACTCAGATTAGTAGTGCTTCTGGCAGGCAGACAGGCTGCTTCTGTTGGTGCAGTGGCATCACTTGCATGAACATATCTGCTAGGTCACTGTAGCTTCATGCCATTAACTGATTTATCGCAGATTGTCTCTAAGTGTGCACGTGTGCTTTTCAGACAAACAGTTGTGATATTTATACTGCATGCCTTTTAACATAGCGTGGCACAATGCTTAGGAAACATTAACTGTGGCCAGCAAGCACAAATCTAATGCTCAGCAGAATATTTTTGAAAGTTGGAGTGTTATCTTGTTGTTTAACCTAACACTGTCTAATACTGGCAATCCACCGGTTTGCTGTGGAATTTTATTATTGATTGTCTGCATTGCCTATTCAACTGTATGTTTATTTAAGTAGCCTGAAAGTCATGAATGGCTGGTGAAATTATATATATTTTTTTAAAGTGGCAAAGGGGACAGTTACCACAGGACCACCAGGCCTGCCAACTTAGAAATGCATATACGGGAGCATAGGATTCTCATATGTCCAGCAATCCCCTGCCATAGAAGACAGCATAAATCTTCCAGAGCGCTAATTTTCCTACTTCTCCTCCTTCCTTCCCTGACCCATTACATCACTGCTAGGTCCTACAGTGAAATAGAAGGTCATAGGAAAAACACTCATGGAGGTGTTGAATGCTAAAAGGCTTGAAAAAGCTAGCACTGCAGTGGACAAGGCGTAGAAGAAGTGGTGAATATATGCTGTTTTCTATTGCAGGAAATTGCTGGAATAAAATATTTGCAGAGCTGGCAGGATCTCTTTAATAAAATAAATCTGTATGATCCTAAATATCCTTTTCTCAGCTACTGAGGTTTAGAAGTTTGTCAACTTTAGGTTGTATTGCTGCCCACCAAAGGTCTGAACATTGGCAAAAAGAAAAAAAAAAGAAACGGTATACCAGCCCAGGATAATCCCTCCAACTACCAACATGCCTGCGGTTTTTTTTCTAGTGTCCTGTGAGGATGGATTTGTTTTCTTTAGCTCAGGTGTGCACTTTTTTCCTTACACTTCAACATCTTTTTCAGCAATCAGGACTCCTTTCTACATTGCTGCTAGAGATGCATTGCAGCTATCTGGTGTGGTTGTCCACAGCGTTGTCTTTGAAGTGCTGCGCCCGCAACCGACTTTGATCACCTCTGAGCCTCACCTTCAACTAGCTGTGTGGGTTTCAGGAGTTCCTGGGGCCTTCCTTTTTGCCCTGAGTTTTAAGTTGCCTTACTGTACCATGAGGTCACAACATGTCTTATTGCAGCAGTATGGTGGTAAGGGAAATGGTATGGGATGTCTCCAGCTTATACTCTGTTAACTCCTGCAGGACTGCTTGCAGCATGCATACTGCTTCGGGTGACCCTGTCTGATTCGGAGTTACTCCAACATTTCCTAGATAAGCTTACCTCCAAGGAGTCTCAGTCCTATGTTTTGGCACCTATTGATGTGGTGGTATTTTAGAGCCCCAGTGCTCCTGTTTCAAGTTTTCCTCTATGGAGATTGGAAACACCATGAAAAGATGTTATCTTCCCTCAAGGGTTTGCTAGCCTTGTACCTGTATGAAGAGACTTGTGTTTATCATATGTTATGTTATGTTTATCAAAAAATGAGGTGATCCAAAGTTCATTGTATATTACCAGGATGTGTTATGTGGGGGAGGGGTGGATTTCTCACTTTTTTTTTACTTTGGATCACCTCATGTTATAATAAACATAACATATGATAAACATGTCCAAGATAGATATGTAAATAACCTCTCACTCAAAGCAAGAAGAGAGAAACTGACTTTATATTTAGACAGGTTTTTATCTGGAATTCTGTTAATTTTCACTGAACAATAAAAGAGGATTGATCGGAGCTGGATTAACTCTGTGTGGCAAGACTGGGCACAGATGATAGGAAATCTTATACTCCTACATTGTGACATCAAAAAAAATATTTTTTTGGGGGTTTACATCCACTTTAATAAAAGAACATACTGTTGCAAAATGACCCAATAAATAAGCGGTTGAAAGCTCTCTTGCAAAGATGAGCAGATCCCAATCAAGCTTGTCTCAGGTCCTCTGGTTCAAGGTGTCATTGCCGTAGTTGCTGTGGCAGAACAGATTCAGAGTTTTACTCCAACTTGTTTACCATTACCAAACCCAAGGGGGACAGCCAACCTACCCTGCGTATAAAGTCACTGAAATTCTAGCTGTCTCTGCAGCGTTGGACCATTATGCTCGAGAATCATCTGTTCTGGTTTTAGTCATTCAACAATGTCATACATCATCCAACAGGGAGAAACTTGAAAGCTTGCTTCTGTATGAGAGGTAGATAATAGGGTTGTCCCGATACCACTTTTTTTAGGATCGAGTACAAGTACGGATACTTTTTTTCAAGTAGTCGCCGATACCGAATACCGATACTTTTTTTAAACGTGTCCCCAAATGCAGCCATGTCCCCCACATATTGCAGCCATGTATGTCCCCCCCCACATATTGCAGCCATGTATGTCCCCCCCCACATATTGCAGCCATGTATGTCCCCCCCCACATATTGCAGCCATGTATGTCCCCCCCCACATATTGCAGCCATGTATGTCCCCCCCCACATATTGCAGCCATGTATGTCCCCCCCACATATTGCAGCCATGTATGTCCCCCCCACATATTGCAGCCATGTATGTCCCCCCCACATATTGCAGCCATGTATGTCCCCCCCACATATTGCAGCCATGTATGTCCCCCCCACATATTGCAGCCATGTATGTCCCCCCCACATATTGCAGCCATGTATGTCCCCCCCACATATTGCAGCCATGTATGTCCCCCCCACATATTGCAGCCATGTATGTCCCCCCCACATATTGCAGCCATGTATGTCCCCCCCACATATTGCAGCCATGTATGTCCCCCCCACATATTGCAGCCATGTATGTCCCCCCCACATATTGCAGCCATGTATGTCCCCCCCACATATTGCAGCCATGTATGTCCCCCCCACATATTGCAGCCATGTATGTCCCCCCCACATATTGCAGCCATGTATGTCCCCCCCACATATTGCAGCCATGTATGTCCCCCCCACATATTGCAGCCATGTATGTCCCCCCCACATATTGCAGCCATGTCTGTCCCCCCCACATATTGCAGCCATGTCTGTCCCCCCCACATATTGCAGCCATGTCATGTCCCCCCCACATATTGCAGCCATGTCATGTCCCCCCCACATATTGCAGCCATGTCATGTCCCCCCCACATATTGCAGCCATGTCATGTCCCCCCCACATATTGCAGCCATGTCATGTCCCGTCCCCCATACCTCCGCCGCCGCTGCTGCCGGGTTAATCCCCGTGCAACACAGCAGGCATTACAAGTTTTGTTGGTAAACTTGTAATACCCGCGGCGCCATGTATAGACACGCGATTGGACGGATCCGTCCAATCGCGAGCAAGGGGGCAGTGTCTATGCACGTATCCGTGTATAGACACTCCCCCCTTGCTCGCGATTGGACGGATCTGTCCAATCGCGTGTCTATACATGGCGCCGCGGGTATTACAAGTTTACCAACGAAAAACTTGTAATGCCCGCTGTGTTGCACGGGGATTAGCGGCGGGCGGCGTGCGGCGGGGGGGGGGGGGGGAGTATTCCATTTAGGTATCGGGGGTATTTGCGGGAGTACAAGTACTCCCGCAAATACTCGGAATCGGTACCGATACTGGTATCGGTATCGGGTCAACCCTAGTAGATAAAATCCTGTTCTGGGTAGAACGTCAAGTAAAAGCCTTGTCTGCTGTTAATACTAGAGGTCAACCGATATGGGTATTTCTCTTGCTGATGCCGATATTTAGAAATTGGTGCGGCGGATGGCTGATATATGATGCCGATATTGTAGGCCGATTTTTTATTTATTTTTTCCTTCGTCTTATAAACTCCCTCACTCCACTCCCCCCTGCTTGCTCCTGTCATTAGTTACTTTACCACACACTTGATGTCCTCAGTACAGATTGCACTGGCAGGTGGCACTGGTTGGCATTGGCAGGTGGCACTGGTTGGCACTGGCAGATGGCACGAGTTGGCAGGTGGCACTGGTTGGCACTGAGGCATACTTGGTAGTAAGAGGAGTTGTCCTGAATTAGCCTACAAGTTTTTGTTTACCAGTGTCCAATTCTCCTGTAGGCATCAGTGTAACTCAAAGATATTAGAAGTCTTCAGTAGTTTTTACAATTTATTATATGTACCTAATCCATTCATTACAATTTATGAGCCAAATAAGCATTCACTCAAAAATAATGGTATTTTAACATGCAGTATTTAATATTCTGTCTGGGGGTGATTTGTTTGAAAATATAGATTGCTCACACAACCCAGGGTGGACAAAATCTTTCAACGTAAAAGGATTGTAAAGGCATTCATGCATTAAGATAAAAAACCTTCTCTGTGCAGCCCCCCTAAGACTTACCTGAGGTCCCTCTCTGTCCAGCGATGTCCACGAGTGTCTTGGCTGTCCAAGATTCTCCTTCCTGATTGGTTGAGACACAGTAGCAGCGCCATTGGCTTCTGCTCCTGTAAATCAAAGTCAGCTAGCCAATCAGTGGAGAGAGGCAGCGGAGCTGGGTCAGGGCTCTGTGTCTGAATGGACACAGGGAGTTGTGACTCAGCTCGGGTGTCCCATAGTAGGATGCTTGCTGTGGGGGCACTGAACAGGAGGGAGGGGCCAGGATCAGACAAGAGGGACCCTAGAAGAGGAGAATCTGGGCTGCTCTGTGCAAATCCACTGTAACAGAGCAGGTAAGTATACCATGTTTTGTTGTTTTTATAGGAAAAAAAGAGACTGTACAATCACTTTTAATTTTTAATTGGCTGTCTTGTTTCATAAACTTACTGTCTTTTCTTTCTTTCATGTCTACCTGTGCAGCCGAATCTGAAGGTAAAAATTTAGATTTTGTGTGCATGTCAGGTGTTGGCTCATTTTTCTCTTTGTCCTCTTCACTTAATTGCTCTGCTTCCTGTTTAATCTCTGCATGTGTTATAATTAAAGGGAAATTGTATAGTGTATTTTCAGCTGTTACAGTGTTTATTTGAAAATAAACACTGATTACGCACTCGCCACACCAATGCGGTAGGCTACAAGCCCTCAAAGACAGATCCAGACCATGGAAAGGATTGAGCCCATCTTCTAAAAAAATCGCTGATAAATCTCGTTCACCCAAAATAAACAATTAGAAAGCCCAAAAGAGACGTATATAGTGTAGTATGTTTATTAAGTATCAATAAATAAAATCGGGCTATGTATGAGTTAACAACCTACACAGCTCACTTACTGAACGATTAGGTTCCACACAAGGTTAGGCCGATGGAGTAATTTTTGGGTCTATGCCTCACGTCACTTCCTGGTTCGTGGAACACACGTTGGCCCTGTGGACTGCAGATGGCTGCATGGGACCTAAATGTCCAGACCTTTCACCAACTGCAAATATTTGGTGCATCTTGAAACGAAAAATACAACAAAGTAGACCCAGGACTGTTTGTAAAAGGAAGAAAGTGATCTGTTTGGAAACCGAACCCATCTAGACCGTGCCCCCATCCCTGTGTTAATAGAAAACAAGAAAAATTGGACCAGTGGGACTTTAAATGGGGCATGGACGGGTTTGTAAAGTTATTGAGGATATCAACAATGAAGAATCTATCACAGTCCCATCAGGGAGATCTCTGTGGTCAAAGGAAATTGCTTGGTGATCAATCCAAAAAAGAAATTGAAGGAGTCAAATATAAACTTAATAATGTAATTTGTATCATAATATATAATACAGAGATCATGCAATCAAAGGCATAATACATGTAATAACATTGATATAATAAATATTCAAAATCCAGGACATGACCATTAAACACAATCACCATATATTGACATATAGATACAGTAGACATGATTATACAATAAAATTGGTCGTTATGAATAAAATGATGAGAAAACACATATTTGGGCAAGCTTGATCTTGGCATCCCTGAGCATGGACTCGACGCACGTTTCTTGGCGTTTAAAGCCAGTCATCAGGAGTGGGGTGCATAGCAATAAGCTAGAGAGAAAGAGGGGGAGAGGGATAAACACACAGGTGAATCAATGCAATCTATATGGTTGGATCATAGTAGCAGCATCAGCGAGTTGGTTTATATAGTGTATTACCTTTAGGTTGGGCCAAAAGTGGAATAGCCCTTGCGTTCCAAAATAAGGAAGGGGATGGTGGTCCTTTGGAACGCAAGGGCTATTCCACTTTTGGCCCAACCTAAAGGTAATACACTATATAAACCAACTCGCTGATGCTGCTACTATGATCCAACCATATAGATTGCATTGATTCACCTGTGTGTTTATCCCTCTCCCCCTCTTTCTCTCTAGCTTATTGCTATGCACCCCACTCCTGATGACTGGCTTTAAACGCCAAGAAACGTGCGTCGAGTCCATGCTCAGGGATGCCAAGATCAAGCTTGCCCAAATATGTGTTTTCTCATCATTTTATTCATAACGACCAATTTTATTGTATAATCATGTCTACTGTATCTATATGTCAATATATGGTGATTGTGTTTAATGGTCATGTCCTGGATTTTGAATATTTATTATATCAATGTTATTACATGTATTATGCCTTTGATTGCATGATCTCTGTATTATATATTATGATACAAATTACATTATTAAGTTTATATTTGACTCCTTCAATTTCTTTTTTGGATTGATCACCAAGCAATTTCCTTTGACCACAGAGATCTCCCTGATGGGACTGTGATAGATTCTTCATTGTTGATATCCTCAATAACTTTACAAACCCGTCCATGCCCCATTTAAAGTCCCACTGGTCCAATTTTTCTTGTAGACCCAGGACTGTTGATCAGTTAGAATCCTATATCAGGCAAAAATGAGACGACATTCTTCTTCCCAAACCTCAGCAACTGGCCTCTTCAGTTCCCAGACGTTTACAGTAAGGTTTAATAAAATAGGAGATGCTATACTGTGGTAAACATGGCTCTGCACCAACCTTTTTGAGGCATATTGCTGCTATCAATTTCAAAATTACCTTTGAGAGGACCCCAGTGGTCTTTTTGGCAATTTGGCTCTGGAGTTTCTCTACATTGTACCACCTGTATATTCTCTATTGACTCCTTGGGACCTCAACCTAATGTTGTTAGTCCTTCAGAGGCCTTAATGTGATCCTATTTTGGATATTTCTCTCCCTCTCTTTTCCAGCAAGTTTGCTTTTCCTGTGACAATTGCTTCAAACATGAGGTTGTCAGAACGTGTGGCTAATCATGTTAAGGAACCCTTAGAACTATTTTCTGCCTAAGGTGGTCTCGCCATGTCCTTTTACAGCAGGATATGGTGGTGTTTTTGTTTTGTTCAGCTAATAAGTATGCGGAGGAGATTGCTGTCAACTGCCTGGATATAGTTAGTGTTGTGTGAGTATGTCTTGTCTTTGTGGCCTTTATTCGTCAATCTTACGCTCTATTTGTGTCACCTGAGGGCTCCAGAAAGAGACGGCTGCCTCTTGATCCACAATTGCTAGGTGAATGAGGCAGGTCATAATTCAGGTGTAATACCCAATGGGAATGGTACCCCCCTTCCCTGTAAAAGCTCCCTCCACCAGAAGTGTCTGTGGGTTGTGACCTTTTCTTTTATAGCATCTGGCCTTGGTTCTCCAGGTCTGTAAGTGTGCCACCTGTTCAGACCCAGTGTTTGCTGGCCTTCGCAGAGAAGTCATCCAAGGAGCCCTATAAGTGCCTTCTCTTTTTCATTCCCATTTTTTCTGTTAAGTTTTGGGCTTGAAGTTTTCTTTCACTTTCCCTCTGTGAGAACAGTAAAAATGACCGATCGAGAAAGTGGATCTTCCTAATGGGGACACAAACCGCAATAAAAATTTTGATAGGTTCTTAAAATCCTTCATCACCCATCCAAACCTATAAAAAAATGAAATAACATCTTTAACCCCTTCCTGCCCAGCCTATTGTAAAATTATTGAGGCCTGTTATTTTAGGAGGATACCATATGACATTCTTGCAGGATTGCACCCCACAGGCTGCACTTTGGCGCAATCTGTCACCCCACCAGACACCGTAGTTGACAGATCAGTGTACCGCCCGCTGCCAGTACCACGTGATACATGTGACCAATCAGCAGATCACACGACAGTTGTTCACAATAAATGGCTTTGATACATTGTGTACAATTGTGTTGTTCACTGTGATTGGTCACAATGATCACATGGTACAGACTGGGCCAATCACAGCCCATCTCTACCATGTGATTAGCTGTGCCAATCACAGGTAATCACAACAACACACCCTGAATGTATTTCATTCGGTAAAAATGGTTGCTTTTTAACAGTGATATTCACTGTTATAAGCGATCCTAGTGTGTACTAAAAAGAAAAAAAAATGTTCAACTCCCCAGAGTAGTACAGTGTTATTATGGTAACACTCTATTGTTCTTGTCCCAGTATGTAAAAAAAAGTAATTTTTCGTGTCGTCCCCCCCCCCCCCTTTTTTTTTTAAATACTGTCACCCGTTGATGTCCTCGATCACTGCCATACTGGTCCTATGATGACTGCACTTGTGACAGTATGTAAATTAATTGAAAAAAAATTGACACTAAAATTTACAAGTTTAAAAAACTTGCCATTTCTCTTATTAAATACCTCTGGCTGTCTACGTTCCAAAAAAGGGTCATTTGGGGTAATTTGTACTATTCTGACATTTTTGGGCCTCAAGAAATGAGAATGGTTGTCGGTACATCAGGATTGATCGAATTTCAGCTAACAGTAGATATAAATGTCAGGTTTCTGTGATGTAATAAAAAGAGACAAATAATTTCAGAACTTTTTCTACCTTTTAATGTGACCTATAAACTGTACGACTCAACTGAAATCTTTTAGGAGGAGGGAAGTAAAAATAAAAAAATACAGTTTATATGCTCACCCTTAAACTAATACTTTGTTGAAGCACCTTTTGATTTTATTATAGCACTCAGTCTTTTTGGGTATGAGTCTATCAGCATGGCACATCTTAACTTGGCAATATTTGCCCACTCTTGCAAAAACACTCCAAATTTGTCAGATTGCACTCTTCAGATCACCCCACAGATTTTCAATCAGATACACGTCTGGGCTCTGGCTGTATGCTTTGGGTCGTTATGCTGAAAGATGCTTTCTTTTAAGTACATTTTCAATTTACATGCATGCTCTGGTTCCATTTGTGTACTTTAAAAGTGGGGTATGCCTGTATATACCACATTTTGTGGCTCAATAACTTTCCTACAGACTGAAAAATATACACTGATTTGGGATTTTTCACATAAGAAATGTAGCAGTAGTCATGTTGGCCTAATTTTATGAAGAAAGATTATTTATTTGCAAAATGTTGTAACAAACATTTAAAAAAAAAATTGTTTAAAACCCAGCGGGGGAAGAAAATGCTAAAAACTTCTTATGGATACAGTGTTGCATGACCAATGCAATTCAGAGTTTGACAGCGCTAAAAGCTGAAAGCTGGCCTGGGTAGGAAGGGAGTGAAAGTGTCCTGTATTGAGGACAGTTATCTGAAAAAATTACAACTTTACTTTTAGATAATTGGAGATTTTACTTACTCTTGGCATACTTTTTTTTTTTTCTCCCATTCTTCTCACGGTGGCTATTTTTACTAAATTAATACATTTTAGTTCTGGAACTCTGTGTCTATCTTCTGGACCATGTGAAAGTGAACATCATCATGATTTGATTTCATATTGGCATGCAAAGCTGCTTTTACTGTCATTCTACTATACTAAGGTCTCAGTAAAGCACTGTCCATATAAAGTAATGGCCTGCAGTTTAGTGCTTATTGCCTATATTACACATTGTAAGTTTAATAATGAATTTCTTCCAAATCTTATTGCAGATGAGAACCAGCAAGTACAGACCGATGATCTCGGAGTCCAGTTTACAGAACTGTTCATGAAACAGGAAAACGTAACTCTTTTACTATCGGTTTTGGAGGTAAGTCACCAGTTAGAATTGGTCATCTTATCTATTTTTTTTTTTATTTACTCAAAAGAGTGTTTATTGTACAAGTAAAAAACAATTTCCAATGTGCAAGAAAATATTCGAACCGTTGAGATGTACATTTATACATATATAGACATTTGCCCTTAATGCACTTATTATCTATTTAAACTTGGGGCCAGTCATCCTAAATGCATTTTAGGATTTAATCTACCTGGCAAATCCATTTTATAGTTTGAGTGCCATGGTGGAAGATGGAACTAGTTCATTCAATATAGTTTAGATATTTCCATTGCACACTTTCCTGCATAAGGCTTTAGGAATACCGGGTGCTGCAGCAACAACCAGCTGGAACTGGAGACATCACAGATCAAATGCAGATATTCGCCAGAACACCAGGGAATCGTCAAATACGTCCAAATCTTCATTTAAGAAAGATCACATCACAGAAGACATAGTACAACGTTTGGGAGCTGCACAGGACCCCTTCCTCAGGCATGTTGTGACAAAGGGGTCCTGTGCTCCAAAACGTTGCATTATGTCTTCTGTGATGTGATCACTCTTCAATAAAGATTTTGACGTATTTGACAATCTGTGGTGTGTTGTCGACTATGTACATCTGTAGTTCATTCATTCACAGATGAATGAATGACTGATTTGAATTGTGACAGAGGGTGCGGAGTACAGATGTAACATGTTACTAAAGGGAACTGGTTGTAAGCGCTCTCATATACACAGTGAAGTGAACAGCCTCAGATGATACACAGAGATGAAACAAATCCTCCTACATAAGTTTTATTTAGCTGCGGTCTTCTCTTACCTACACCCCTTCAAAAAGGGAGAATCGTGTTAAAATCCTTCTCCATCTATAAGTATCGGAGGGGGTGAAGAGCTGCTTTTACAGTGTGTGAGAGCTGATTGGAGGAAAGGCACACCTCCCCCCTTCCCACAGCCCACAGGAATGATACAGAGCTGTGTTCTAAATAGACAAGCTATGTGCTTAGCTCTCCTCCCCCATCACAAATTTATCTCATGTGTTCCGAAAAATTCTGGGACTCGCGCTGATAAGAAAAACAAAGCACCAGAGAAAAATGACACAGCTTTGAAGAGAGAGAATTAAACACTACAGATATACCGTGTTTTCCCGAAAATAAGACCTAGCCTGATTATCAAGGAGGGCTGCAATATAAGCCCTACCCCTAAAATAAGCCCTAGTAACGTTCATTAAAAACCTGTAAAATTGGTATAAGGTGCAGTGTGTGTCTCCCTTTGTGTGTCTCCCATATTTACAGCCACTGCTCTGCCGGAGGTTTCTTTCTCTCCTCCCGGCTGACATCTGCAACCCTTTGCTCTTCAGAGCTCAGAGCGGGCTGACGTCCGCAGGATCTCGGCTTTTCCCTCCTCCCGGCGACGTCTGTGGCCCCTCCCTCTTCAGAGCTCAAAACGGGCTGACGTCAGCAGGGATCTCGGCTCTTCCCTCCATCTGGCTGACATCTTGGGCCCCTTCCTTCTCAGAGCTCGGAGCGGGCTGACGTCAGCAGGGATCTCAGAGCAGAGAAGAGAAGATCATGTGCGGGCCCAGGGGATCTGTTAGAAAGGTACCGTATTTCCGAAAACTGTTGCAAAGGGAGACACACTGCCAGTATACACACTTATACCAGTACCGTATAATCTTTTTTGTAAAACCGATTACATAATTTTAAGCAAGATTTTTTTTTTTTTTTTTTAAATGTGAATATACTGACCAGACTGGGGGAGAGGGAGGGAAGACAGGGGACACAGGAATATTTTATTGATTTGATCCAGGATTTTTAGAACAAGGTGTAAATGACACAGCACCAAGCACAAGCACTGTGCTTTAAAGGAACAGGATATATATATATTTTTTTTAGGGTTACAACCACTTTTAAGATAGTAATTTTACATGCCGTAAATAAATAAGACATCCCCTGAAAGTAAGCCCTAGTGTGTTTTTTGTAGGCAAAATTAATATAAGACCCGGTCTTATTTTCGGGGAAACACGGTATGTGCTTTGTTCAGTTTTCATGACTGAACAAAGCACTTTCGCTCCCAGGTCCCCACATTATACATCATGTATCACAGGCTCCGCTGGTCCATCCAAAAAACAACTGTCACTGCCCCTACCTATGACTGGTCTTCGCAGCAAGGAGCATTAATAGGGCGGACGCATGTCAACAAACACACAGAATAACCAAGCTCAACTTACCAACCAATCGACAACCAATCAAATTCACCTGTCTAACAGTGCGTTAAAAACAGGGGTTTAGTTGCACATATTTGCAAATACATGCGTAAGCTGCAGGCCCCGTCAAGGCACCCTGTGTACTGCAGTCCTAACTCTAAAATGTAAAGTCTCCTTAGTGGACGCACATATATGCTAATGGATAGATAAAGGGCAGATGACTGGAGGGAGCCCAACCCTCCTTAACCACTAAAGGACCGCCGCATGTACATTTACGTCGGCAGAATGGCACCGACAGGCACATCAACGTATATATACGTTGGTGCCTTGGGGGGGATCGGGGGTCCGATCGGACCCCCCCCCCCGTACATACGGCGGTCCGCGCGGCTGCAGGAGCGATCCGACAAGTGGGGGCGGCTATCCGTTTTCATCCGCCCCCTCCGGATCGCTCCCAGCCAATGCGCGCGCCCGCCCGCCCTGTCACTTCCTCCTCCTGTGTAAACACAGGAAGGAGGAAGCGACGTGATCTCTCCCTCGGCGTTTGTTTCAAGCGCCGCTGAGGAGAGATCACCACACACCAAGTAAGTCTGCACCAAACAGCACACTTACACACACACAAACACATTTAACCCCCGCGATCGCCCCCCCCCCCCCCCCTCCCCTGTCACAGTGTCACTGAATGCAGTAATCATACATGTATGATTACTGTATTTAGTGTCAGTGTGACAGACAGTGTGACAGTCAGTCAGTGTTAGTGTCAGGGTAGCCCCCCCCACCCCCCCCAATAAAGTTTTAACCCCTTGATCACTGCCCTAGTTAACCCTTTCACTCCCTATTGCCAGCGTCACTAAGCGATCATTTTTCTGATCGCTGTATTAGTGTCGCTGTTCCCCGCTAGGTAGCTAATTTTTTTTTAATGCGATTTTTTTTTTTTTACTAAAGACATGTGGCTAAATAAATTTTGGCCTAAATGTTTGACTAAAATTTAGTTTATTGGTTTTTTATTATAACAAAAAGTAAAAAATATTGATTTTTTTTCAAAAATGTCGCTCTATTTTTGTATATAGCGCAAAAAATAAAAATCGCAGAGGCGATCAAATACCACCAAAAGAAAGCTCTATTTGTGGGAAAAAAAGGACGCGAATTTTGTTTGGGAGCCACGTCGCACGACCGCGCAATTGTCTGTTAAAGCGACGCAGTGCCGAATCGCAAAAACCCCTTGGGTCATTTGCCAGCGTATTGGTCCGGGTCTTAAGTGGTTAAAGGAGCAGGAGCACACTAAACACCCAGCACATGGAAGCAAAGGTGCTAGTACATTGCATGACCACAATGACAATATGACTGGTATTCGCAGCAAGGAGCATTGGAAGGGCAGACGCATGTCAACAAACACACAGAATAACCAAGCTCAACTTACCAACCAATCAGCAACCCACCTGTTACAGTGCGTTAAAAACAAGGGTTTAGTTGCACCCATTTGCAAATACATTTGTAAGCTGCAGACCCCTTGAAGGTTCCCTGTTCCTGCAGTCCTCTAAAATGTAAAGTCTGCTGGCCCATCCGCATGACCGGCATGGTGGTCGCTTCTGGGTAAAGGGGAGCGAGCTGAGCAGACATGCATCTGCCCCTTTTCCCTACTTGCTGACCTGTAATTTATTTTTTTCCCATAACTTTTTTTTCATTACATAAAGGACAAAAAGTGATGATCTTTTAGTGACATGTTTTCTTTAATGAAAACCTGTCAATGAATCTACTCTGAACTGCAAAATATCACATCGGGTACTTTTTATCTGTTATTAAAAAAAGATTATGTAAAATTTTTGTTTTAGATAATTGTCAAAAATGAAAGTTATACCCAAGCACACAAAACCCCCCCTTAAAAATAATGTGATTTCTGATGATGTGATCGAGACATCTGTTCTCATCACATGTATGCAAGAGGGTTATTTAAACCTCCTAAGCCTATAAATGCCTAAAATGTAAGTATGAAATGAACTCGGGCACAAAATCTTTCATTCAAATGTATTCCCTCATAGTCACAAGAATTCAAATACACCTAAATAAAATAAATAAAACCTAAATAGTGAATGTGACATGATCACTATGTTGCACATAGCCTGTGTAGAGCCGAGCTGTAGGCAGGACGCAGCAGGCCCACCCACAGGGACTGGATACAAGACCAGATACCCTGCACAAGGAGATAGAGCGGCACTGACAGGTCTTTTAAATGAAAATCCTAAACAGGCAAAGGGGGACATGAAGGATAAGCAATCATGTGACCACTGAAAGCGAGAGAGGGTTCAATGCTTTATTCAGTGATGACATTATTGCAGCAAAAGCAACCTTTTCAGAGCCTCGCAGGTCCCCTTCATCAGGCTGTGACGTCACGTGCCTGATGAAGGGGGTCCTGTAAGGCTTTGAAACATTGCCTCAGCTGTAAAATTGTCATCTCTGAATAAAGCTGTGGACCCATTCCGTAGATCTATGTTGTGCTGGTGATGTTCTCTCGCTTTGATTGTCTTCAGTTCCAGCCAGTGGTCTCTGCAGCACCAGTTTACACATAGAGCCATTTCTTAAGGAACGTGTGCTTTTAAAATTGTGCATTGGAATTGGTTGTCACATGTTCAGAAGCTGGTCCGCTGGCTACCAATGTGCTCTCGGCAGCTCAGGAAGAGCGCTCCCAGCTCATAACTTTGCGTGCCCAGCGATGCATATGTGCAGCATGTGGGTGTTGTAGCACCATCTTTATACCGAGGGCACATGGGTTACTGCAGCGTAAAGAGATTAATGGAAAAACGAATGGAGCCATTTTGAAAAGTGCAAGATCAGCAGTGCCATCGTACTTCTAAATTTTTTGGGGGGATTAAAGAAGTCTATTTGTTTATTTATCTCTTTTCCTACAGGAGTTTGATTTCCATGTGCGCTGGCCTGGAGTGAAATTACTGACTACTCTTCTTAAGCAGCAAGGACCTCAAGTGCAGCAGATTGTTTTAGTCTGCCCAATGGGCAAGTGAAGTATTTATTTTATTTTTTATAGTTTTCACAGTTTTCCAGGCCTCTTCTAAAAACTCACAACTTCAAGTCCGTGTGTACTGCTTTCTGCCGGGCTTCCCTGCTGGAAATCTGCGATCGCTCATCTCTGTATTCTGTTTTTTTTTTTTTCAACCAGCACGTACTTGCACAGACTTGTGCTTACTGCAAAGAAAAGGGGTATGTCAGACCATGCTCACTGAAACTGGGCAGTGTGTACAGGGTTGTACACATGCGTTGGCTGCAGTGCTTTGCAATTGCAGCAAGAATTAAACTCCCATGTTGTGTTCAATGAGGTGGATGCTTTTAGGGCTTTAAACATTTGGTGAGGAGGCAACATAACATCTCTTCTTGCCCTGGCAAACACCCTCTGTAAAGCAATTCACCATGGATCACTCTTCAGAGGGCTAACACTAGCCCTTGCTGATAAATAATTGCAGTGGGTCTTACTCTGATGCCTATATAATTGTGTAGCCATGTGTTCACAGCCTGAAAAATTGTAGTTTATAGCTATGCAAATGGAACTTATTCATGCAATATCTATTTGCAAATATTATTCTTTGACTATCCATTACATATCCTGAACTGAGATTCACATAGTGGGATTTTTCACAACCCAGTAGAGAAGCCGTTGTCTGTGTGACTTATGGCTTACCCACAATAGGTAGCTTGACTTGAGTGAGCTTATGTGAACCATGCACACACTTTTTTTTATCAAATAAAGGTTACCAAACATTTTGTTCAGTGGTGTGCATTTTTATGCTTCTAAACTAAAAGGGAAGTTTTTTTTTTTGTTTTGTTTTTTTGAATAAACTAACTTTATACTCACCTAGGTGGATGCAGCATCAGTTTGATGCTGCATATGTCCCTTCGCTGCCTATAAAGTGATATCTGAGCGATCAAACACTCGGTTCTCCCCTCCACTCTCCGCAAAGAGCCTTTCAGTGACTGGTTTTCTGCTCTGTCCCTCCAGCTCTCACTGGAGGGGCAGAGGGGATGGAGGAGGGGATGGAGCGGCTGGCTCAGGCTCCCAGCAGTGCAGCTGAGAGGCTGAGCCAGCTCCTAGTCCAGGCATGTGGATGGATCCTGACTGTAAATTTACGAAAAAAAGAGGAAAGGTCTGGTGCCCCCAGTGACACACTTCCATCCCTATTACATATAGTCAAAAGAAAAAGGTTTTCCCCCGGGACTTTAAATGAAGTGTGTAACGTTTCCGCCAGTAAAAATAACAATATTGTATAGTATATAATTTAATTCAGGTAGAATTGTTTACATGCATAAAGTAAAATTGTTACATACACAACACCAACAGTTTCCAGCGAGAACCTCGGCCGTGTGTACGCCGCCTCAGAGGTTTTGAGTCACACTTTTAGGGGGAGGCACTTCAAAGTACTCTTGCGTGCTTAACATAGTTAAAAAATCAGAGACTTAATTTTTTTTTTTTTTTTTATATTTTGAAAATGTAAAATTATATGTCTTTCAACTGTTTACAGGCGTTTCTAGGCTTATGGATCTTCTGGATGATTCCAGGGAGGTGATTCGTAATGATGTAAGTTAAAGGTGGATTTGCTGTAATAAGTTTTGCTACTCTGTGTGAAATAATAATTTTCATGATAATATTCTATAATTGTATGCTCACTTTTATAAACTTATGAAACTAGTTGTTTTAAATTTCTGTTTTTTTTTTTATTTATTTTTTTATTTTTAATGTAGATGTAAACCCTTAACTTAATGACACCAAAGTGATAGAAAAAAAAACACTTGCATAAGCCCACTGACTTGACTAGCCTTAAAGTTGTAACTTTTTTTTTTTTTAACCAATTCAGCTCTGGAAGGTTTACCTCCTCTTAATACGGCACTGTTATTTTAACTGACAATTGCGCGGTCGTGTGACGCTGTACCCAAATTAAAGGCATGTCCTTTTTTCCCCCACAAATAGAGATTTATTTTGGTGGTGTTTGATCACCTCTGCAGTTTTTATTTTTTGCACTATAAACAAAAACATTTTTTTTTTATTTATTTTTTTAGCAATTTAGCCCAATATGTAAAAAAAATCCCAATGAGCAGATATTAATTGGTTTACTCAAAAGTTATAGCATCTACAAACCATGGGATATACTTATGCATTTGTATTTATTTATTTTATTTTTTACTAGTAATAGCAGCGATCAGTGACTTTTATAGAAGGACTGTGACATTGTGGCTGACAAATCAGGCACTAAGTGACACTTTTTTTTGGGGAATCGGTGATCAGTGCTAAAGCTATGCAATGACAATGTACTAATGACATTGGCTGGAAAGAGATAAACATCAGAGGTGATCAAAGGGTTAAATGTGTGCCTAAAATGTGCTTACTCACTGTGTGGGAGGTGCTTGTACTATGGGAAGGCATTGATCCATGTTCCTGCATTACAGAAACACAGGATCACTACCTTCTCTAGTGAGAGAACAGCGCTGTGCCTTGTTTACAAGTCTGCAGGACGCGCTGATTGGCTCGTGCTGTGCGTGTCCCAGAGCCGGAAGTGCAATATCGCGTACAGATACGTGATTTTGCACAGGAGAGCTGCCTTGCCGCCTTGCCGCCATATATGTACAATATACGGTCAGCAATCGGGTAAATAACAAACATGTTATACTTGCTTGCTCTGTGCACAAAACAACCCCAACCCTTGTCTTCTGGAGTCCCCTGCTAGTGCTCCTTCTTTCCAAAGTACATCCCAGCAAGCTGCTTGCTAAGGGAGGTGCTCATGCAGGCTCGCTCCTGAGCCGGGCTCCTGTGAATGGGCAGTGTTCATTCATACACAGAGCGTGGCCTAGTCCTGCCCCCCACTCTTTGATTTTCTCACTGGCTTTGATTGACAGCAGTAGGATTCTGCTGCTCTGGTGAGCCAGTGAGGAGAGAGAGACCTGAGAGGGCTGCTGCTCTTTTGTACATTGCAGGATTGAAATGGGGCTCAGGTAAGATTAAGGAGGGGGGAAGGGGAGGGGGGGGTTACACCCAGAAGGTTTTTTACCCTAATTTTATAAAATTCATTAAGGTAAAAAACCTTCTGCATTTAGAACCACTTAAAATTTTCCAACATAAGCTGTGCCAATTTATCTGCAGCCCTCACATGTACAGCTTTCTAAAGTACACAGATCAAAGGGTATTTCTCTGCTTCCAAGCAGCAGGGAGCGGGGATATAATGTTATAGGCATGGCACACAGTTGAGTGTAATTTGTGACTTGTGTGGAGGAAGGTGACAACCACCGCCCTACACAGTCTCACTGAGAAACATAGCCGAGGCTGTCCGTCACCTGCTGTGCGCTAGTGGACAGCATCTCCCAGGATTACCGGATATCAGGAAAAACTGTCAGAAGTTACTCATGTAGATAGTAGAGAAGGAGAAAGCAGACGGGATTCACATTGAGTACTATAGATGGAGACAAGTACACACCATAGGCACACAGGCAGCAGTTTCTACTGTCCTCTAAAAAGCAATCTGTGGTGGATATCGGAGGTTGGTAGAGTGTAAAGACTTTTGCACGTTAAAAAGGCAACCCTGCCATCTTCTGAATGCCTGTTTCTGTTTTATTTTTTGCAAACTCAATTTTTTCTATTGAACTAAGTTACCACAGTAACACTTTGTGACTATTTATTGAACTATGGGGTAAGTTGTAATTTTTGAAGAAGTTGGTCATGTTTCTGTAATTTTAGGAAGTAGTGTAATAAATGTTTTTTGTCTTTTTACTGCAAATTATATTTTCTCTTTTTTTGCAGGGTCTTTTATTGCTTCAACAGTTGACAAAAGGCAATGCGGCTATTCAAAAAATTGTAGCTTTTGAAAATGCTTTTGAGAGACTTCTGGACATAATTTCTGAAGAGGGAAGCAGTGATGGTGGTATGTACACAGACTGTTTAGACAGGCAAGAGTACCTGCAAATTGAGAGCATTGTTTTAACAAAGTCTGTCTTGTTGCAGGAATTGTAGTCGAGGACTGTCTAATATTACTTCAGAATCTGCTGAAGTATAACAACTCGAATCAAAATTTCTTCAAAGAAGGATCCTACATTCAGCGAATGAAGACTTGGTTTGAAGTGGGTGATGACAACTCTGGATGGTCTGCACAAAAAGTCACTAACCTTCACTTGATGCTGCAGGTATAGACAGATTATGCTTTAATCTAAACTGAATTATAAATGCTAATAGATTGTTGGGTTTTATGGCTATATTTGTTTCCGTGCATTCAATGTATTTATGTACACAGGGAGTCTCCTATTTAGGAATTCCATGACATTAAAGCCAGCCATAGACAGATCGAAATTTGACCGATTCAACAGGAACCAGCCTAATTTCGAACCATTCTGGGTAGGCTGGTTGTACTGAAGTCCATCTATCGATCGACATTTGTACAGCCAGTCTGATTTATTTTAATTTTTTTCATTTTGGTCATTTTATTCTGATGTCTGATGGCTACAATAGCACAGCGGTAGGGAATTATCCATCAACACTGACTTATTGATGGGGGAATCAATCACTTTTTTTTCCTTCTTAATATATGGCTTGCCTTTCTTCCCAAAAGATTGATGGTAGTTTACAATAATACACTGTGTTGTCTTTGTAGATATTTTCTTAAAGCGGAGGTTCACCCAAAAATCAACATTCTGCGATTAGATCCTGCATACTGCTGACATCTGCAGTATGCTTTTTTTTTTTGTACTTATCGTTTTAGCAGCCGTTGTTATCCGACTCCTGAGCGGGGATTCCTTCCGGGTATAGGCGTTCCTAAGCCAAGCGGAGTTGATTGACGGGCTGCTAAAGCGCGTCACGCCTTCCGAAAATACCCGAATTGACACTCGGGTGTTTACGGCGCCTGCGCAGTCGGCTCTACACGGCAGGCGCCGGCGCCGTATAGTGCCGTAAACACCCGAGTGTCACTTTGGGTATTTTCGGAAGGCGTGACGCGTTTTAGCAGCTGTCAATCAACTCTGCTTGGCTTAGGAACGCCTACTCCCCACAGAAATCCCCGCTCGGAGCCGGATAACAATGGCTGCTAAAACGATAAGTAAAAACAAAAGAAAACACAGCATACTGCAGATGTCAGCAGTATGCCGGATCTAATCGCAGAAAGTTGATTTTTGGGTGAACCTCCGCTTTAAGTAAGGTCACTTTTATATATACTGTATTTATTGGCATATAACACTCACTTTTTTACCCTAAAAATAGAAGGTAAACTGTGCCCGCGTGTTATACGCAGGGGGCTGTGGGAAGTTTTTTCCTGAAACTTTCATCTTAAATTTAGGGTGCGTGTTATACACCTGTGCGTGTTATACGCCGACAAATACGGTACATTGTGGGACCCTCTGTGTATTTGTGAATCGTGTTCCTTTACTGTGGATGTTTTCTTGTCTGTCCCCTTACTGCATCCTGATCATGGACCTCATTCCGTTTCAGAATACTTTATTTACCCTAATGGAGATTATTATGCATGGAAGGTTTCAGAATACTCAGGGGTTTCATTTCGCTAGTAGAGCTGTATGTCTATGATGTAAAAAGTGAATACTGTTTTTGTGTTTATATACATTATATTTGTTTTGAAAGCACGCTACATTGCATATATTGCAGAACCTGACAAAATGTTTTTAAATTGTGGAAGTAATCTTGAGCATAAAATCAAAAGAAAGGTACAACATTAAGCTGTTTGCCAATAGGATTAGCTTAGGATTGTAGTACTACAGGCTATTTCCCTTCAGTTTATCATTCTCATGTGAATGCAAAGGTTTGGTAAATGTCCATAACCTAATATGAATACTTCAATGTATATACACATTCCTGTGTTGACTTACTTTTATGTTTCTAGCTGGTTCGGGTTCTGGTGTCTCCAATGAATCCGCCTGGTGCCACTAGCAGTTGCCAGAAGGTCATGTACCAGTGTGGTTTGCTACAGCAGCTTTGCATCATCTTAATGGCAACAGGTGTTCCTGCTGACATTCTAACAGAGGTATTTTCTTTACTTTTGAATTCTTAACATACACTACACATGCCTGTGATTTTGCTTTTAACATGTATTTAGTGTTCCTAAATCTGCAGATAATGTAAGGTTTTGGTTGATACCCCATGCACCACATCTCTGATCACTATAGTCACAAACAGAAGGAACATTTAGGACGTTTAAAAGTGCATAAACTTTCCCAGAGATGACACACTTTATGCATAAAAACAAAATGTATTATATACACTTAAAACGGATGGCCCATTAAAAAAAAATATTAAAAGCCAGCAGCTACAAATACTGCAGCTGCTGACTTTTAATATTAGGACACTTAACTGTCCTGGAGTCCAGCGGCGTCCGCAGCAGAGAGACGAGTGTTCGCTCGTCTCTGCTGCTCCCCCCTCCATCCACGGTGAGGGAACCAGGAAGTAAAGTGCTCCGGCTTCACTGCCCGGTTCCCTACGGCGCATGCGCGAGTCGCGCTGCGCCCGCCGATTGGCCCACACTGTGTGCTGGGAGCCGAGAGTTCCCAGCACACAACGGGGGGCGATGGGAAGCTAGGAAATCCCGTCTTTTGCCCGACTCTGCTGTGGCCGGAAGTGGGTGCAAATACCTTTTAGACAGGTATCTGCACCCCCCTGAAAGGTGTCAAATGTGACACTGGAGGGGGGAGGGTTCCGATCAGCGCGACTCCACTTTAGGGTGGAGATCCGCTTTAAAAAAAACATTATTTGCGCATATATATATATATATATATTATATATATATATATATATATATATATATATATATATATATATATATATATATATATATATATATATAAAATCACCACTGAAGTATGCATAATTCATATTCATAATTGCTCATTTACCACTTAAGGGCCACCCTACAGCTGAGTTACTGCTCCAGGATCGCATATGTGTATATATACATTATCCGCTCTTCCGGGTTGGAGGCGTGCATGCATGCTGCCGGCTGTTTTCTCCCGCTGTGATCACACACAGCGGACCCAATGTCTGCCATCACATGCTTTTGATTCAGCAGAATGTCGGTCTGTCAATAAGGAAGGCATGGATCCTGTGTTCCTTCCCCTAGTGAAAGCACCTCCTAAACAGTAGAGAACATTTTGCTAGGAACATAGTTAACCTTTTGATCGCCAGTATCATTTGTACAGTGACAGTGCATATTTTTTTTTTTTTTTTAGCACTGATCACTGTATTGGTGTCACTGGTCCCCAAAAAGTGTCAGTTTGTGTCCGAATGTTTGCCGCAATATCCCTATTACTAGTAAAAATATATACAAATAAATAAATATCCCATAGTTTGTAGACACTATAACTTTTGCGCAAACCAATCAATATACGCTTATTGGGATTTTTTTTTTTAAGCAAAAATATGTAGCAGAATACATATACATAAACTTCTGCTATTCAACTTCATACATAACAAAGTATAATTGAAAGAAATAGGAAAATAGGTAAGATTTCAGGGCCTCTCTTTTGGACTTTGAAGATAAGTTTCTCTACAATGCCTATAGCTACAGAGGTTTATCTCAGCCTGCATTCACTCATATCTCAGGTTCTGGAGCTTCTTTCCGTTTGCGTAGAGCAGTTCATTTAAATGAATAGGCTGCCCTATGCTGTGGTGCTAAACAATGTAGTGATGTCACTGGGGTGGTTAAACTGTTTTTTTTCTGTTTGTTCATAATATGTTAATACTTTAGTGTGCATAGTTTTGACACAAGTTCATTTTATAGTAGTTCAAAAAAGTTTGTTGTTGGCATTGCTTAAAGAACATCTTAACCTTGCAGATAGCTACTTACAGTGCGGAAAATAAGTATTTGAACACCCTGCTATTTTGCAAGTTCTCCCACTTGGAAATCATGGAGGGGTCTGAAATTGTCATCGTAGGTGCATGTCCACTGTGAGAGACATAATCAAAAAAAAAAATTCCAGAAATCACAATTTATGAATTTTTAACTATTTATTTGTATGATACAGCTGCAAAGAAGTATTTGAACACCTGTCTATCAGCTAGAATTCTGACCCTCAAAGACCTGTTAGTCTGCCTTTAAAATGTCCACCTCCACTCCATTTATTATCCTAAATTAGATGCACCTGTTTGAGGTCATTAGCTGCATAAAGACACCTGTCCACCCCATACAATCAGTAAGAATCCAACTACTAACATGGCCAAGACCAAAGAGCTGTCCAAAGACACTAGAGACAAAATTGTACACCTCCACAAGGCTGGAAAGGGCTACGGGGAAATTGCCAAGCAGCTTGGTGAAAAAAGGTCCACTCTTGGAGCAATCATTAGAAAATGGAAGAAGCTAAACATGACTGTCAATCTCCCTCGGACTGGGGCTCCATGCAAAATCTCACCTCGTGGGGTCTTAATGATCCTAAGAAAGGTGAGAAATCAGCCCAGGACTACACGGGAGGAGCTGGTCAATGACCTGAAACGAGCTGGGACCACCGTTTCCAAGGTTACTGTTGGTAATACACTAAGACGTCATGGTTTGAAATCATGCATGGCACGGAAGGTTCCCCTGCTTAAACCAGCACATGTCAAGGCCCGTCTTAAGTTTGCCAATGACCATTTGGATGATCCAGAGGAGTCATGGGAGAAAGTCATGTGATCAGATGAGACCAAAATAGAACTTTTTGGTCATAATTCCACTAACCGTGTTTGGAGGAAGAAGAATGATGAGTACCATCCCAAGAACACCATCCCTACTGTGAAGCATGGGGGTGGTAGCATCATGCTTTGGGGGGGTTTTTCTGCTCATGGGACAGGGCGACTGCACTGTATTAAGGAGAGGATGCCCGGGGCCATGTATTGCGAGATTTTGGGCAACAACCTCCTTCCCTCAGTTAGAGTTTTGAAGATGGGTCGAGGCTGGGTCTTCCAACATGACAATGACCCGAAGCACACAGCCAGGATAACCAAGGAGTGGCTCTGTAAGAAGCATATCAAGGTTCTGGCGTGGCCTAGCCAGTCTCCAGACCTAAACCCAATAGAGAATCTTTGGATGGAGCTCAAACTCCGTGTTTCTCAGCGACAGCCCAGAAACCTGACTGATCTAGAGAAGATCTGTGTGGAGGAGTGGGCCAAAATCCCTCCTCCAGTGTGTGCAAACCTGGTGAAAAACTACAAGAAACGTTTGACCTCTGTAATTGCAAACAAAGGCTACTGTACCAAATATTAAGAATGATTTTCTCAGGTGTTCAAATACTTATTTGCAGCTGTATCATACAAATAAATAGTTAAAAAAATCATACATTGTGATTTCTGGATATTTTTTTTTGGATTATGTCTCTCACAGTGGACATGCACCTACGATGACAATTTCAGACCCCTCCATGATTTCCAAGTGGGAGAACTTGCAAAATAGCAGGGTGTTCAAATACTTATTTTCCGCACTGTATGTCCTGGATTAAAGAGCCATAATGTCTACCTGGCTGCGTGTTCTTACTTCTTTACTTAACAATTCTATTTTGTGGAATAAAAGCTAAAAAACAAAACAAAAAAAAAGACATTGCAAAGAAATGTCTTTATTTTTGCCTTTGCTCCCATCTGCTTGGTGTTGAAATCTCACTGAACAATATGATTCTATTTATCTCTAATTGGATTATTTTGTACATGGACCTTGAGTGATTTACACACTTTTCTTATTTCCTTGATATTGTGAATATGACAATTTTACCCATAAATCACAAAATGTCTGAGTTACACCTTTGTGGTAAAGGTACTGCTGCCAGACTCTCAAGATTTGGTCATGTTCTACTGTATATTCTATTATTATTCTAGATCTTCCAGTTAATTCCTCTATCCCAGATGTGTCAAACTCAATTTTATCGCGTGCCGTATCAGCATTATGATTGCCCTCAAAAGGGCCGGTTGTATCTGTCAGATTAGATGTCCAGCGCATCCCCTCCCCTTACATTAGATGTCAAGAGCCACTCCACTATCAGAAGTTGAGTCCTCCACTCTCCCTTACATCACAGTGCACCCCCTTTCCTTATGCTTCTGCTGGGAAGAAGCTGGATGCATTGCTTGAAAGCAGAAAGTAAGGGTCTGGAGTAGGACCAGAGGAGGGCTGGAGCTTTTCTGCAGCTGCAGGAGAGGTGCGAGGGCCACATAAAATTGTCTGGAGGGCCGGTTTCAGCCCACAGGCCTTGTGTTTGACACCTGTGCTCTATCCTAAAGTCCACCTCTGGGCAAAAAAAGTTTCACCATGCAGTGGGACTATGCCCATACTGCATGGGTTAACTCCTTGTTTTTGTCCAGGAGAGAGGAAAAAGTAGATTTACCTAATCCTCCAATCCTTCCAGCACAAGACCGGTCCAGCACTCCTGCACTACAGTGGGCTTTAGTTGTGGGCTGTTGACAGCAAATATTTGTTTTGGATTTATGATCTGTGAAGGTTATTTCAGAATATTGGTTTGGTATTCTTTTTTTTAAATCAGAAAAAGTTTATTGTAAACAAAGAAAAAGTACATAGACATACACAAACAGGTCGTGATTTAGATTTTTGCAGTGGCAGGTGCAAACATCCAGCAGAGCCTTACATCAATACAATAACTAATCCTGCCACGATCATCAGTATAAGTACAATCAATCAGTGAAGTGCAAATAAAGCAAACATAAGGATAGGAGTACTGATGCATATGATACTGCATAATAAGGAGTGTATCCAAGTTGACAGAACCTGAGTGCGTTTACCGTAGCCTAACACGACCACAGGAGGGGAGAAATAGGAAGAGATAAAAGGGGAAGAAGAAAGAAAAGAAAAGAGAAAAAAGAAAAACAAACAAAGAATGAAGAAGGAAAGACCTTTCAGAGTTATAGTGAGAACAGTAACTGAAGGCTGTAACACAGTCATGGCTCTCCTACATATTTTCAATCGCCAGCTACCACTTGGAACTTTGTGCAGCACAGCACCTCCACTAGTTTGTCCACACCTCTCATACTATCACATAGCCCAATCCTGTTCCATCCCTGCCACGGATAGGTTAGCCCAGTAGCAGTCTATCCCTCACCAGCTGAAGGGGGCCTAATCCCGGGACATCCAACCAGGGTTGCCACATTGAGTAAAATTTTCGGAGGACATTGCGATGTTGATACGTGAGTTTCTCCCGAATCAGAATGCTATTAACTTGCGTTACCCACTGCCCACCCGCTGGTACCCTCGGAGTAATCCAGTGCCGCACAATTTCTTTGCGAGCGATGTAAAGTAGACGTAGCACAGCAACATGCCCGTTGGGCGACAGCTCGGGCAACTCCAGGGCACCAAGCAGGCACACAACTGGGTCCCGCAAGGTTGGTATCTGAAACACCATAGAGATAGTGTCAAGTACATACTTCCAGTAACGAAAAAGTTTGGGACACTTCCACATCATGTGTAGTAGATCACCAGTATGTGCTTTACATTTCGGACACAAAGGCGAATCCCTGATGCCCCATTTATGTAATCTGGCTGGGGTTCTATACACCCTATGCAAGAGGTATAAATGAGACAGCCTCTGTGAAGCAGAGACCGAGACCTGGGGCGCAGACGTCAGGCAAAGATCCTATACGTCTCCATCTATAGGCCCCAAGTCTCGCTCCCATCCCCTCCTACAGGGAAGTCCACCAGCGTCATGGGTCAAATTGAGGAGCCTGGTATATATCCGAGATATCATTCCCGTCTTCTCACTTGTCAAGAGGACATCCCTCGTCCGAGGGTGTACCGTCTGGACAAATGGAGACAACCTGCTTTCCCCCTGCACAGCATGGCGCAATTGTAGGTATTGGTAGAATTGAGAATTCAATAAATGAAATTCCTCTTTCAAATGTTCAAAAGATTTAAGTACAGCTCCAGTAAATAGTTGGATGATATATTGGAGTCCCGCCCCCTCCCATAGACTGAACCCTTGGAGCTTGAACAGTTCCTTATAATATGTGTTCCTCTATATTGGGGTGAACTGGCAGACCGCTCTGATCTTAAAGAGGGACCTTACGTATTCCCATAGTTTATTCAATAGTTTGATAGTGGGGAGAGTGTTTGGAAATTGCGTGAGACCTGCATCAAGGTATGCCAGCGCCGGAATATTAGAGTTCTCGGGGACTATGAGGGACCTAATAGTATCAGAGTTATCCACCTCCCCCCAGTTACCCAGGTGTTGGAGTTGTGAAGCCACATAGTAGTGTCTGGCATTGGGTACCGCCATACCACCCTGGTCCTTTGCGAGTTGCAAAGTGCGCAGGCTGATACGTGCCGGTTTGTTGTTCCAAATTAGTTCCCTGAATTGGGCATCTATTCGGGAAAACCATTTATGTGTTATCCAGACTGGGGCGTTGTGAAAGACATTTGGAGTTGAGGGGCCCATACCATTTTTATAAGATTAACTCTGCCCGTAACAGAGAGTGGTAGTTTCTGCCAGGCAGAGCACTTCAGCCGAAACCTCTGAAGCAAAGGGGACAAGTTTTTATCCAGATAATGGGTAGGATCCGGTGTAACCTGCACCCCTAAATACTTAAATTCATTGACTACAGCAATGGCTCTCGCGCAGGCAGGCAATGGGCCCGGGAGAGGATCTAGGGGCATAAGTACTGATTTGTTCCAGTTAATGCTGAAGCCCGACAGCTGCCCAAAGGCAGCTATCAGGCTCATCACATTTTGCAGAGACCCGACAGTGTCACCCAGGTATATTAGAGTATCATCCGCATACAGGGAGACAACATCCTCTCTGGGGCCCCTACAGAATCCTACTATATCTTGTGATTCCCTAACATGGATAGCCAGAGGCTCTAAGGCCATGGCAAACAGCAGGGGTGAAAGAGGACACCCCTGGCGGGTGCCTCTAGCCAGGCTAAAGGAGTCCAAGACCCCCCCCATTGATGCGTATTCTCGCCGTTGGGGCGCTATATGATAACTGGACCCATCTTAGGAATGAGGGACCCACTCCAAATTTAGTCAATACTTCCCATAGATATGGCCATTCCACACTATCGAATGCCTTAGCGGCATCCAATGACAGTACCGCCCTGTTGCCCATGTTGTCCGTGGGGATTTGCAGGTTCAGGAATAGTCTGCGTAAATTTTGGGACGTGGACCTAGTTGGAATAAACCCGGATTGGTCTCTATGAATCACTTTTTGTATACAGTTGGCCAACCGATTCGCCAGTATCCTAGCCAGCAGTTTAACATCACAAGTGAGTAGCGATATTGGTCTATAGGAATCCGGAGACAGAGCGTCTTTGCCGGGTTTCAACAGTACCACTATAATGGCTTCATTCATGGAAGAAGGAAGAAAACCCTTCTCGAATGCGTGGTTATACACTTTAACCACTTTGTTACCGAGCCTGTTTTTCAGATTCGGTGTATACGAGACTAAAACAGTTTTTTTTGCTAGAAAATTACTTAAAACCCCCAAACATTATATATATATATATTTTTTTCTAACACCCTAGAGAATAAAATGGCAGTCATTGCAATACTTTTTCTCACACCGTATTTGCGCAGCGGTCTTACAAGCGCACTTTTTTTGGAAAAAATTCTCTTTTTTTAATTAAAAGATAAGACAACAATAAATTTGGCCCAATTTTTTTATATATTGTGAAAGATAATGTTACGCCGAGTAAAATGATACCCAACATGTCACACTTAAAAATTGCGCCCGCTCGTGGCATGGCGTCAAACTTTTAGGCGCCGTACACACGGCAGAGAACCTCGACGGGCAGAACACATAGTTCCGCCCGTCGAGGTTCTCTCCCGGCCGTCGAATTCGGCGACCCGCCCGTCGGGAATGGCAACCAGCCATTCTTCCAGGCGGGCCGTCGAGGAAATAGAGAGCGTGCTCTCTATTTCGGCTCGACGGGCTTCCCGACGGGAAGCTCGCCGAGACCGTACACACGGCCGAGGTCCTCGCTGGAATGTGCATTCCAGCGAGGTTCTCGCTGATTTTCAGCGAGAACCTCGGCCGCGTGTACGGCGCCGAACCCTTAAAAATCTCGATAGGCGACGTTTAAAAAATTCTACAGGTTGCATTTTTTGAGATACAGAGGAGGTCTAGGGCTAGAATTATTGCTCTCGCTCTAACGATCGCGGCGATACCTCACTTGTGTGGTTTGAACACCGTTTTCATATGCGGGCGCTACTCGCGTATGCGTTCGCTTCTGTGCGCGAGCTCGTCGGGATGGGGCGTTTTTAAATTTAAATTTTTTTTTGTTTTCTTATTTATTTTAATTTAGTTTATAATATTTTACACTGAAATAAATAATAATAAAAAAATTATCACTTTTATTCCTATTACAAGAAATGTAAACATCCCTTGTAATAGAAAAAAGCATGACAGGTCCTCTTAAATATGAGATCTGGGGTCAAAAAGACCTCACATCTCATATTTAGGCTTAAATGCAAAAAAAAAAAAAAAATTTTTAAATGGCATTTTTTCAAATGGCATTTAAAAAAAATGTCTCTTTAAGACGCTGGGCGGGACTGACGTTTTGACGTCACTTCCGCCCAGCAGAGCTCTGGGGACAGGTGGGGGCTATTTTTCCCTCACCCGATCGCCTCCGCCGCTACCGACGGCTACGGTAAGCGGCGGAGGGCGCGGGAGAGCGGCGGGAGGGGGGGGACACCCTCTCCCGCCACCGATAACGGCGATCTCTCGGCGAATCCGCCGCGGAGACCGCCATTATCGTGTACAGATCCGCCCCATGAAGAGATGGATATCTCGGTTGTGGCAGCAGCTGCTGCCGTTACCGAGATATCCATCTTTAAAAAGAAGGACGTATTATGACAATGGGGCGGATCTCAAGTGGTTAAGTAAGTTGGGAAGAAGTATAGACGAATATCGCTTGTACACCTCAGATGGTAGACCATCAGCACCCGGGGCTCGACTGTTTTTAGCATGAGACAGAGCCTCCAATAACTCCTCTTCAGTTAGAGGGGCATTAAGTTGAGCCACATCTGATGCGGCCAAACAAGGTAGGGGGTATTTATCCAGGAAGGAGCAAATGTCACTCCTGGAAGGTCTAACCTTGGACGAGTAAACATCCTGAAAGTGTTTAAAAGTCTCCGTGATGTCACCAGTGGAATAGCATGGAGTACCATTGGCATCCAATATAGATACAATGTGAGAGGATGATTGTTGTGACCTAGCCAGCAATGCTAGCATATGCCCTGTGTTCTCACCCTCCTCAAAGTAACTTTGTTGCAAGAAAAAACGTTTATTCTCAGCAAGTTGCAGTGACAGATCTCTCAACATAGACTGAGCAGCCAACCATGAGCGTTTTGTCTCATCTGTGGGATCTGCAACATAATTTGCCTCAGAGGCGCCTGCCTCCTTCAGGAATGACAACTCCTCCCATTCTTTAGTGGAGGTTTTAATCTGGGAGATTATTCTGATAAATTGTCCTCTCATGAAAGCTTTGGCTGACTCCCAAACTACATCCAGCCCTGCAGAACCCAGATTATGTCTAAAAAAGGTGATGAGAGGATCTGGCATAGGGTCTGGATCAGGGATTAGCGAGAGCTAGAAAGGGTTAAGCTTCCAAAGGGTATTGCCCCTACTCATCCCAAAACGGATATCTATCGTTAGGGGGGAATGATCAGATACCTGCCGGGGATGGTATTGGGAGGAATCCAACATTGGTAGAAGTAATTCATTTCCCAACCCCAGATCTATTCTGGACAATCCTCCCAAAGAAGCAGACTGACATGAGTATACCTTAGCATCTGGATTATGTACCCTCCAGACATCTATCAGGCCCATTTCTGACAGCAGACGGGCAAACGGGGTAGACCCAGTCCTTCTCCGTGGTACACTCCCCCCACCTACAGACAACCTATCTTTGGCCTGGTCCAGGCAATTGTTGAAATCACCAATCACCAGTACCGGGACACCCGGGAAGCGGATAACAAAGTCAGTTAGTAGTCTCAGGATGGTAGTAGAAAATGGAGGGGGGACATACATTCCTGCAATAATACATTTGGTCCCGTAGAGGGAACAGAAAATAAAAACATATCGACCATCAGGGTCTAGTATGACCTCTATCATCGAGAACTGTACCCCCCGCTTGATCAGGAGACTCGCCCCTCTCGAGTACACCGAGAAAGTAGAGTGATACTGGTGGCTAAACTGCCGCACAGCAAATTGAGGCGTGGAGGACGGGGAGAAGTGAGTCTCCTGTAGACAGACAACATCAGCAGTTACCCTCTTAATTGTACGGAGCACAGCCAAACGTTTGACAGGGTTACCTAGCCCCCTAATATTCCAGGACATAATTCTAGTTATCTTAGACATGACAACGCATACATTAACACATTAAGGATGTTTCCGGCATGCCCAGACCGCCCTGATGCGGGGCAGTAAAGAGCACTAAAACATGTAGGCATCAATAGAGCAGTAAATAAATCGGGAGGACGGTAAATAAAAGAATGAAAGTCATGTAGCAATGGTGGAAGTCCCAGCAGGACATATCTAATAAGTGGAGCAGTCACGACGGGGACCTCGGTCCCCAGGAGCAGGTGGGGTAGCGGTGGCGAATGTCCCAAGTAAGAGCCTTCCAAAAAGGGAGATATCAGTAAAAATAGAAACAAAAATAAAATAAAAAATAATAGGAAATAACGGGCCAACATGGCCAAACTTAAATGCACCATGGCAAAGAGAGGCCTGTGCCAGGCCAACATGGGGGCTGCAGTGGAAGCGCACAAAAGCGTCCAATCCTCTCAACAGCTAAAACAGGTAGCTCAGACAATGAGCAAAGAAGGGGTAAAACATCAGCAACTCTTCCGCCTTGACGACCAGGTATGGGCATCAGTAAGAATCAGGTTGTACATCACTCATCTTGCTGTGCACGGCGCCTAGTGCGGTTGTCCCTGATCGATCTTTCTTCTCTATCCAGCCACTGTGCAGCCGCAGATGGTAGATCAAAAAAGTGGACAGAGCCCAGGGCCTCCACTCTCAGTCGGGAGGGGTACAGCATAGCATATTTTACATCTAGATCTCTGAGGCGACGTTTGACATCAAGGAACTTAGCACAATGTTTTTGCAGTTCAGCAGAGAAATCAGGGAAAAAGGAGATCTTGGCATTATCAACTCTCATAACTGCAGGCTTGACTCTGGCATTATGTAGTATAGCATCTCTATCTTTATAATGGAGCAGTTTGAAGAGGAAGGGTCTGGGAGGGCCTCCAGGAGGAGGCGGCCTAGCTGGAACTCTGTGAGCCCTCTCCACGGAAAACAATGGGGTGAACACTTCTTTGCCAAACGCAGTTATCAGCCAGTTTTCAATAAATTCAACAGGATTCTTTCCTTCAGCCCTCTCAGGCAGTCCCACTAACCTCACGTTATTCCTTCTCATCCTATTCTCCAATTCTTCCAAACGAGATGAATGCTGTGTAAGTAGGTGGTTGTTATATGTAAGGTCCCTCTGCATGGGAGCCATATCATCTTCAATGGAGCTCACTCTCCCCTCCACTGCAGAGGTCCTTTCCCTCAGCTTTTGTGCATCCTGTCTCAAGAAAGTTATTTCTGCTTTGACTCCTTTAATATCTGTGGCCAGGGCAGCAATGGAGGTGTTACAGGAGGTTATGGCCATGAATATGTCTCTTAATGAGGGTTCACCATCAGAGGCAGGACTGGTGGAGGCCTGCGGCCTAACGGGGGTGTCATCAGGAGTACTCACTGCGTTCCAAAGGAACCCTGATCCGCATCCATCCTCCAGGGGGACAGTGTCATCCGCATCCGAGGAGCCACCCGATGATCTCCCCTGCAGTCCAGGGTTAGTGCTAGGGTCTGGAACAAGCACCCTGGAGAACAGTCTTTCCACCCCCTCCTTGTGCCTCTCCTTTGGCGTGCGCTGGGCCTGGGCGCCATTTTGGCCTGGCATGCTGTCTCCGGAGCGGGCCGCGTGTGGCGTGTTAGATGCGGGCATCCTTCGTGGATCGGGACTCAGACGGCACCGGGACACTCCGGGGACCGTACAGCAGCGATCGGGCCGTTGTAGTAGGTGAGCCGGGTAGTGTAGCAGGGTCAGTTCAGGAGATTCGGCGGAGAGGAGCTGAAGATGCGTCCGGCTACATCCGCTGCCTGGCCACGCCTTGGTTTGGTATTCTGATTGTTGACCAGTTAGTGTTTCTAAATGCAATGCTATGTGATTGTTTTTTTAACATCCCATGGTGATTATTCTTTTTTTTTTTTTTTATACTCGACAGACCATAAACACAGTGTCTGAGGTAATAAGGGGAAGCCAAATTAACCAAGACTATTTTGCATCTGTAAACGCTCCATCAAATCCACCAAGGTAATTATTGAAAACTTTTTTGTTGATTTGGTTTATACATGACTTTGATGTTCTTCAAAATGGCATTGCATTGGGCTCAATAGAGTAGGGTCAGGCCTCCATGGGTTTTATATGAAAAGTCTCTGCATGTTACTGTGTAACCTGCTGATCATCATGCACTTTTACAAGTAATCCTGTACCAGCAGCAATGATTGGTATCAATGATAGAAATGCTTGCTTTAAAAGCAGCATTGTATAACAGTAATTGATCACTTTCTGCCCAGCTATTTATGTACTTTTGGCCAGGCAAATTCTCTAGTTCCGAGAGCCATGTGTCTTGCAATCCCCATTGGGCGTGCAGCAGTGCAATCTGTGGCCGCTGTGTCCTTTTCTGAATGAATGAATGAAAACTTGTATAGCGCGACACATGCAAACTGAATCGCCTCTGGGCGGGTGGGTGGCCTTGGAATCAAATCACAGTGATCACAGTTACAGTACTAAACAAGGCTGTCATTCATGATGCCTTGCTTACTACTGTGTGATCTCTGTAATTGGTCACAGCAATCACATGGTATCAGGGCCACTCACAGCAGTCCTCTACCATGTGATAGCTGTGACCATTACAGCATCACAGTAACAAGCCAAGGTTTTATGAATGAACAGTATTACGGATTGCTTATTACAGTGATGATCACTGTAAAAGCAATGAAAGTGTATCAACCCCCCCCCCCCCCCACAAAAAAAGTAGTACAGTGTCACTATGGTGACACTGCACTGTACTGGTACAATATGTAAAATAAAATTATATCTTATTTTTTTTTATTATTTATACTGTCACCAGAGCATGTGCAGTGTCACTATGGTTACATTGTACTGCTGTGGCAGTGATCATGTGCAATGGCTGGCTGCTCTGATATCACTATATGTCAGTGCTGCAAGCCATTACCTTTTGATCACCGCCACAGCAGTACAATGCCACCAGACCAGTGCTGCCAGCCAGTATCCGCAACACTTTTGGTTCTGACAGAGGCGACTCGTACACCAAATTTATGTAGTTCCAAAATGTGCCATTTCTACATCAAATGCGCTAAATTCTGAAAAGAAAAACCATCACTTTGTATCTTACAAAAGTGGAGCCAATTAAGACCAACTCTCCTTTGGTGTACAGAAAGAATCTGGCGTAGACTGATTTTGCGAAAGTGTCTCTTGTGCATTCTAAAAGTAGTGGAGTCAAGTTCAAGTACAAGTTCTAGACGGGTACATAAAGTTGGCGCACATTGCACCACTTTTAGAATACCTTTCGGAGACACTTCTGAAAAATCTTTCTGCACCAGTCTTTATGAAGTCCAAGAACAAGTTATTTTTAATGTTAGAAAAAATGTTTTTGTTTACAAAAGTTTATTAAAGGTATGTAACAGTACAGAGTCATGGAAAACAGATACAGCATTGTTTTAAGATTAAAGTACAACAACATAAGACATTTCTCTTAAAGAGAGCAGGTCAATATAATATTGCAGTGGGAAGCATGTAGAAGTTCAAACATATGAGGTAATTTTAATGAACAAAGAAGGAACAAGAGGATATGTGTAGGGAGGGGGGGTGAGGGGTTTATGGTTGTTGGGTAATATGCCAGTAGGACCATTTGGAAGTAAAAATGTGCATAGAGTCATTAAGAGTGTGGTATATCCTCTCTGAAAGTTTAAGCATCTCCATTCTAATGTTAGAAATTTGAATACAGTTACAGGAAATTCCTGCCATAAATGTTCCAATTTTCTTCTTCTTTTTTGTTGTACTTCTTTAAAGACCTGCAATTGTCGTGCTTTTGATGTCCATGGTGAATGAAAGACAGCCTTTTGTTTTGAGATGCGCCGTTTTATACTGCTTTCAGTGCTTCCTCTACAAGAACCAAAAGGGTCAAGCGGAAATCGTAGCAACTCTTCTGCCCTCAACTATTGATGGTAATGCTTTTGTCTGCATGTTCCTTTTTCCTGCATGGTGATACTTACTTACCATATATTTCAGTCTGTTTATTAAAATTTTCAGCACTACAAAGCATATATGTTCCATAAATGTTGTGGTTACAAAGAGAGTGAAGAACATATAGTTGAACAAAAGAAACGTCTCCTACGGATAGAGAAGTGTGCGTTATGTAATTGTCAGTGTCAATTTTTATTCCTATTAAACCCACCCTGTGATCAGGCCAAACATCGCATTAATAAAAGCTGTCACATAGCATGTGCAATGTATAAACTGGAACCTATCCAGGCCTAATGGGTCCATACATATGAAAATATAGGTATACGTGCTCCTATCCTTAAAAAAAGTGCCCCTAAGGCACCACTGCACACTCAATGGCTGCTAGGATACAATTGGTCCAAATCCAACAGAATAGATGGGAGAGGTTAGAAAACGAGGAAATTAAATAAAGAGAAGAGAGGGTGTCCCAGTAGCCTAAGAAATTATGAGGTCCATCCACTCTGTCCACAGGAGAGATGTACTTAATCCAGGGCTCCCAGGTTTTGTAAAATTTTGTGATATTATTATGGAGGGTACAGGTCAGTTTATCATTCAGCATAATCCAGTTCAATTTATAGTTAACATAACCTACTGTAAGTGGTTATGTTAACTGTGTACTACAGCTGTTTTTCCAACAAAACGCTTTAATGTCTCTTGCTGCTAAAAGCAGATATAGTATGACAAGGCTGTTTCTGGAATCCTAGTAAGATTGACATCTGTGACCGAGAGTATGAGGTTACAAATTCTTACCCAAAACCAGGACACCTTGGCGCATTGCCACCACATATGAAACATCGTTCCTGGCTGTCCGCATCAATGATGGAAACAATCTGGAGACGCAGCCGGGTGCACCTTCGTTATCCTAGTTGGTACTAAATACCAGCATAGAAGAAAAATTTGATTCTATCAAGATAGTATTGATTGAAATTTTACACAAGTCATTTGCTATGTCCTGCCAATCCGTCAAATCCCAGGAAATCTGCAAATCGCTCATGCCGCGTACACACGATCGGTTCGTCTGATGAAAATGGTCGAATGGACCGTTTTCATCAGACGAACCGATCGTGTGTGGGCCCCACCATTTTTTTTCCCATCGGTAAAAAAACGTAGAACCTGTTTTAAAATGAACTGATAGTTAAAAAAAACGATAGAAAAAAACGATCGTCTGTGGGGAAATCCATCGGTTAAAAATCAATGCATGCTCAGAATCAAGTCGACGCATGCTCGGAAGCATTGAACTTCATTTTTCTCAGCACGTTGTTGTGTTTTACGTCACCGCGTTCTGACACGATCGGTTTTTAACTGATGGTGTGTAGGCAAGACTGATGAAAGCGCATCAGAGTTCATATGCAGGACGTCCTGAAAATGAGCTAAAGTATACGGTTTGTGACCATTTAAGAAATTGCCAATTTGTAGGAAACCTTTTATTTATCCACCAATAAATGCATCCCTGGCTCAAACTCCGGGTTATCAAACACTTGGTAAAAAAAAATCGCAATAAGTGTTTATTGATCAGTTTGCGCAAAAGTTATAGCATCTACAAAATAGGGGATAGTTTTATTAATATTATTTTTCTTTTTTATAGTAATGGCGGCGATCAGTGATTTTTTTTTTATTTTTTTTATTGCGACTGCGACATTATGGCGGACACATTGGACACTTTTGACAAATTTTTAGGACCATTGTCCTTTTCTTTATCGTACATCACGGGACACAGAGCTGCATATTAATAACTATGTGGGTTATATTCCACCATCAGGTGCTGGACACTGGTGTAATCAATTAAACAGGAAGTTCCCTCCCTATATAACCCCTCCCATACTGGGAGCTCCTCAGTTTTTTCATCAGTGTCTAAGGTGTTGGTCACGAGTGAACATGTGCTCTTAGGAGCTCCACTGGAGGGATCCATGCTGGATGTAAAAAGCCTCCATAAACCCGGATCCGTCCAAAGTGCTTCATAGCCAAAGTGGACGGTACCCGGGCCTCGGTGGAAGAACGAGGTTTGGCCTATAACGCCTCTCTTATTGAGGGCTGGACTCTGGGCTCCAGAGCTCTGGTCTATTCCATGGCTAAGTGCTTCTGATGCCAGGGTGCTCTATAGGTCCAGGGGAGTTGGTGTTCCTGCTGATGGACCCCGGTCCCTGAAGGTCTTTTGGCAATACCCACAGTGAAGGGTGATTGGGCCTCTTGCTTATGCAATACCCTGCAGCGTGGAAAAGGTAAGTGGGGGGTCTGTGGGACTTGGTCCGACAGTAGGTCCTCCAGTTTATTCGGGGTCTATGGGTGGCCTGTTATGCTGATGTGCAGAGGCAATGTTGACCACTATGTCTAAATTAGACAGGATGGCTGCTATTCCCCATATGGTTATCCCCTGGCTGATCCTACATTTCTACTGCATGGTTGATTGTTAAGTTAAGCTGTTACTTGTCGGTTTCTCTTCTTTCAGCCTGGGTTAATTAGCTGAGTCCCGAATTAGTGCTCCTACAAACCAGATGGTGGCATCCTTGGAAGTATGGCATAGGTAAAATTCTTGCCTTCCTACATTTGGAAGGGCGACGGAGCTAGCCTTAAGTTCAGTCAAGGATCCGATCTCGACCTTGTTTCCAAGGGCGCTTGCTTCACGCTCCTTGATTCGAGCCATTCTTCAAGGGGTGATGTGTATAAGTCCGCCAGTTTGGACGCCCTTGTGCTCGGAGGATTGGGTCTAGTGTTGTCAGCTTACAGGGTCAGTACCTTGGGCCGATGCACCATATTTTCCTTCATCCTTTAACAGGGGAATTGGTGTTCTTAGTTGTGGTAGCCTCCAAGTGAGTTTCAGTATTGGCAACTTTCTTGGCATAATGCCATACTTAATTTCTTTTACAGGTAGGGTGATGTTGATGTTAATCCTCACCCAGCCTTGTTCACTAGAAGGATCTAGTGTTCATTTGAATCAGGAGATTCGTACCTTCCCCTTTTTCAAAACCTTGTTTCACGGAAGGAGGAGTTATTGCTTTTCTCTCAATTGAGATGAGAGCAGTTAAATATCTATCTGAAGTTGTCAGATATAGAAGGCTGACGTGTTTATTGTACTGCCAGAAGACCCTAGTGTGGGCAGGCAGTATTCAGATCAGCTATTAAGAGGACTACTCTCTCTTATTAGAGTAAGAATGGCAAGGCCTATCTGAAGTGGCTGCTCGGATACGGAAGACTGATGTTTGCACTACCAGGAGGCCCCAGGATAGGGCAAGGCAGCGTCTAATTCAACTGTGTTCAATGTTGATTTATCAGGTTTTTATTCAGGCTTGTGGTTTAAAGAGTGGGATTTACCCTGCTTCTTGTTGGGGTACACCCTACCAGGATAGTAAGCGCTTTATGCGTGATGCATTACCAAGCCTTTATGACTCAGATTTGCAAGGCCGCAACTTGGTCGTCTGTGCTTACGTTCACTAATTCCTATCAGGTGAACAAAGGATGGCAAAGGATGCAGCCTCTTGGCGCAGTATGCTGAAAGCAGCATTATAGCTCCTCATGTATGAGGGCGGTCTGCGTTGTTTGTCTCCCTCCCCTCAGTAGGCATTGCTATGGGACATCCCACATAGTTATTAATATGCAGCTCTGTGTCCCGTGATGTACGATAAAGAAAATGGGATTTTTATAACGGCTTACCTGTAAAATCCTTTTCTTGGAGTACATCACGGGACACAGAGCTCCCACCCCTCTTGTTTGGGGATATTGGGACACTTATTGCTTTGCTACAAAAACTGAGGAGCTCCCAGTATGGGAGGGGTTATATAGGGAGGGAAACTTCCTGTCTAATTGATTACACCAGTGTCCAGCACCTGATGGTGGAATATAACCCACATAGTTATTAATATGCAGCTCTGTGTCCCGTGATGTACTCCAAGAAAAGGATTTTACAGGTAAGCTGTTATAAAAATCCAATTTTTACAGCGATCAGTGGTATAAAAATGCATTGATTACTGTAAAAATGACACTGGCAGTAAAGGAGTTAACCACTAGGTGGCGCTGAAGGGGTTAAGTGTGTCTAGGGATGTGTTCTAACTGCTGGGGGTAGGGCTATGTGTGACTTACAGGAAGCAGTGTACACTGTCCTGTCACTAGAAAAGTGTGGAAATGCTTGTTTACATAAACATTTCCTCCTTCTTCCTCACCGTGACACGATCACGGGTATGCCCGCGGACATCGAGTCCGCGGGACCCGTGGTCAGAGTCATGGAGCTTGCACGCTGCCGGCGGCACGCGTCCACAATGCCACTTCTTAAAGGGGATGTATATATACGTCCTTTTGCCTGCCCGTGCCATTCTGCCGACATATATCTGCGTGCGGCGGTGGGCATGTGGTTAATAAGGGATTGAAGAATGGGCCCACTGAAAATCAAACTTGCGCTTAATTGAGTGTACCTTAATATAATGAATTTAGATTCAATACCAAGTATTAATAGTCTTTGCTTAATCTTTCATTTGATCATCTACAGTTGTGCCTTCCTTGATAATAGTCTGTGTAACAATAGTGAGGTCCGACACTCATTTTCCCCTCAATTTCAAATCACACTGCATCCGCACCAAAACAGCGCAGGACACTTTTTTTTTGCTGCACCAGAATCGGACGTGAATACCCAGGCGGTCCAACTCTACAAATCGCACTGCGTTTTACAAATGGATTTCAGGGTGTTAACAAACCTGCAGTGGATTGCATGAACAGGGTGCAATTTTGATGTAGCGGGAAAACCGCCCTTAATTCACTGTAATTTCCGCACTGCCTCAGTGTGAAATGGGCATAAGGGCTTGTTTACATTTGTGGTTTTGGGGGGCTGTAAAAGCCACATAGTTTGTTGTGGCCTCAGACTAGTTGCCCAATTACTCGAGTGGCCATCGTTCTACAAAAGGTTTGAGCGTCTCTGATCTACATTATATTTGGATTCTAAAACATTATAAATTAAATCTGCTGAATAATATGCTGGTTGTTGGATCACATGTTGTGTGTGCTGCTCTGAAACCTTGGATGGCAATGTTTATGGAAGCAGCGCCAGGAGAACAGGAGCCAGCAGCATTGAAAGTTGTAAACTGCTCAATGTCTTAGACTTTAATGGTTTAATACTAAGTTAACTTCAGCATAGAAAAATCTGTCTTCTGCTCTAGATAGGGCTATGCTGGGTTGTGAGGCTGTGTAATGCCTCGTACACACGACTCGGATTCCCGACGGGAAAAGATCCCTGGGGGAAAACCTGCTTGGTAACTTTTCCTCCGTACACACGAAAGGTTTTCTCGTCTGGAAAACTCAGATGAGAGCTTTGGTCGGGAATCCCGACCATGTGTATACTCCATCGCAGTTTTTCCCATAGGACAACTGCCAAAAAGTCCGCCCGGAAATCCCGGCAGGGAAAAAGGGAGCAGGCTCTCTTCTTTTTTTTTTTTTTTTTGTCCGGCGGTTTTTGGGCAGTTTTTCCGTCGGAAAAACTGCGCAGAGCATACACACAGTCAAGCTCTGTCTTGTTTACATAAAATGCATCACTTCCATTAGTAAAAGCAGCACACACAGTATAGTAAAACACTGGCTAGGTACACAGTTAACCCTTTGATTGCCCTAGATGTTTAAGTCCTTTCCAGCCAGTGTCATTAGTACATTGACCGTCCATATTTTTAGCACTGATCACTTTTAGTGTCACTGGTTCCCACAAAATGTCAGTGTCCGACTGTCCGCTGCAATATCGCAGTCCCGCCATTATCAGTATTAAAATAAATAAAACTTCATACATATTGGCCTAAATCTATGAAGACATTTGATTTTTTTTATTCAATGTGTTTTATAGCAGAAAGTATAAAATATCATTTATTTTTTATTTATTTTAAATTGTTGTTTGTTTTTTTTATAGCCCAAAAAAAAAAAAAGCTCAATGGTGATCAAATGCCACCGAAAAAAGCTTGATTTGTAGTAAAAAAAATACCATAAATTGTATTTAGTTACAGCATTGCATGACCATGCAACTGTCGGTTTAAGTAAGCCTATCGCAAAAAATGGCCTGGTCATGAAGGGGGGGGGGGGGGATTTAAATCTTCCCAAGGTCAAGTGGTTAACAAACATTATGTAACACATGGCAACTGATGTTTGTTAAACCAGGAATGTTGGAATTATTATTAACCAAGTATATTAGCAGAATTTGCAATGCAGATACTGTGAGGCAGTGAGGGCTTATAAATGATATGAAGGAGGCCCTATTACTTACCATATATGTTAAAAAATGAAAAAAAAATGACTTTGATTTTAGAACATTGCTGGCGGAATTTTGTCTTGGTATTTTAAAGTGGATTCGTTTTTCAGATTAGTGGTTATTGTGAGTGTATATGAGAATGATACTTGAATCCAGTATGGTTACTTCAGTTAATGCCTTTCTCCTTCAGCAACGTCACTCTCAGCTGGACAACTGCTCTGCGGGGGTCTCTTTTCTACGGATTCCCTTTCCAATTGGTGTGCCGCAGTTGCACTGGCTCATGCTCTGTTAGAGAATTCTACCCAAAAGGAGCAGCTGCTGAGGGTTCAGCTTGCAACCAGTATTGGTAACCCTCCTGTGTCCTTACTGCAGCAGTGCACCAACATCTTGTCACAGGTAAGAGCTTGTGTTTGGCATGCTACTAAAGAAGCAGCTACTGATAATGCACTGACAAAGGAATTTTTATTAGCAATCACAGTACATGTAGTGCTCTAGGTATTTTTTTTTTTTTCTCAGCTCATCAGGTTTTTTTTTTTTGTTAAAGCCTTGTGTATGTGTACTTTTATTAACTACTATTCTTACACTGCAAAGAGCTATTAGATAGTGCCGACATTAAGCTAAAAAAAAACACAGCAGCTAACATTTTTGTTTGCTGGTCATGAATCTAGAGCTCTACTGGGCTGTCCTTTTTTTTGTAAATCTTTGTATTACATAGTTATCCGGGAAAAGTCAACTATAGAGGTGTCACGATGGTGTTCTAAAGTAGAAGCAGTACTCTTTATACAGTATATCGATTGGTGAAGAGCCGCAATGTCTCTTGTGGTCAAAGGTGTGTTTTCATTCACTGGGAAATGAGGATATTCATTACTTCTGGAAGTGTTTTTAAAATTGTTACTACACAATACAAGAAAGTCGAGTAGAAAATGTGTGTTTGATTGGGGAAGGGCTTGATACCCTTTTAGGTCTTTATTGCTATGTGTTTTTTCCCGAATCATCATTACAAGCATGGCATCTAGAGCTTGGTGTGAATTAAATGTCCAGATTTCCACTCCGTGGAATGTGTCCTTCATGTATTTTAATAAAAAGCCTTTAAAGGGCTCGTGACACCATAATTCTAGGTTTCTCTGTCTGAGTTCAAATAGGAAATATAGAGAGTCCACTCCAGATATGAAGAGTAACTAGGAAATTTAGCTTATGCAGAGATCTGGCTGCCATGGTATGTATTAGGGTTATAGGTGTTTGCGCTTCCATGATCACATGCATCAAAAAAAACACCTGGTGGTGGACCTAATTCTGAGTTATGCCACATTTATATAGAGCAGTTTTAGCATATATTTTTTTCCCTTTACTTGCTCCTTGGTGCTTGTGAAAATAATCAATTTATTATGTGTATGTTTTGGTGTTGTTTTTTTGACAGTAAAGGGGAGCCTGATTATCTTATCTAAAAAAAACTAGATTTATTTACTAGATTAAAACCAAGACTGGCCTTTCTTTGACGTTTTTTTTTAAACATAGTGCATGGCTTACTTGAAACTTACTTAACAAAATAACTCACACAAGACATTAAATTTGTGACCTATGATTTACAGGGAGATAAGATCACCAGACGGGTATGTATACGTTGGCACTGCTTGCTGCCACTGCAGGGCTACTTTTCCTTGCTTTACGATGTGGGTGTATTTAATTTAACTTTTTGTAATAACCGCCTTGAAGTGATTCCTTACTCACATATTCCTCTCTGTTTCTGTGGTATCCCCATTCTCAGCACATTTTAGGGAGCTGGTTCTCATCACTGGTGCTTGTTGTGTACAGGAAACTGCATGACAACTCCACGCTTCTAGGGTTTCTGCTCATCTCACAATTAAATGAGATGAACATTATTGCACTCATTTTTCAGTTTAAAGATGTAGTCATTGTCACCCTGAACTAGATGATTATTATAATTATTATCCTCATAATTTTCAGATTTTTTTTTACTGTGATTAATAATTTTGTGTTTTTATTTGAGTGCTATAATTGCATCTTTAAAGCATCAACTCCTATTTTATTTTTTCCTCCTACTTGTATGTTTTTTACCTCAGTAGAAATTTAATTTTCTGAGAGTGATCCTTCAAGGTACCCATACCATTCATGAGGGTAAATAGTCATTATTCCAGTGTTTGATCTGGCTATGACCCTGTAAAATACACATTGCTGGCTTAGGAGGGTGGCCATTCATATGTCCATCGCTGTTCAAACAGTGATGATCTTTAGGATATCAATCAGGTCAGTAAAATTAAAGCTGAGCACATATATAAAGGACACACATTAATGCAGCTCTGTAATCATTTTGACATTATTAATATATATTACTATACCAATATAGTTTTTTATTAAATTTTCCATATACAGGGAAAGGAACACATTGTTGAAAAGCAAGGAACATGTGTACATATATATTAAATGTATTTTTTAAGCAAGCGGATAAGTAGATAAATTTGACCTGGTATCTGTTTTTTGCTGTTCATGTATAGTAGAGCTCAGATTGGGAGGGGAATAAGCAGCACAAAGGACCAATCAGTTGTGCTGCAGTGCAAGGGAAATGCTAATAGGTGGTAAGAGCAGAATGACAGAGGTGATGATTCTCATTTCACTGCCCAGTCTCACGGGTTGGGGGAAGGACATGACCTGTAAATATTATTTAACTTCAGAACAGAACAATTGAGTCTCTTGCCCTGAAGTGCTATGTGGCAATCTCAGGACTGGATGGACATAATGAAAATACTTTGACCGGTATCACGGCTCCCTTATATGTATTTCATGTGTATTTTTTAAAAGGCTTATCAATGCAACAGCAGTATGGATAGAGGGTAGAAAACATCCCTCACTGTGCGTCTGTAGATATTTGCCAGCCAGACAAGGGATTAATCCTTACTCCACTCATCTTCTCCTGTAATTTGCACATTGCTACGGTCACATGACTTTTAATTCCTTCTCCACACCTTATTTGCGAGAGGGGATGGAAACCTTTTGTGTAGCTTGCAGCAATTATGTAAGGGGCAGCTAGCAGGGAGAAGACTGACCTATTATCCTTGCTGGGGTTACCATGCAATATGATATGGTGGAGCCAAATCCGAAATTTTTTTAAAAATAGTCATGTGGGGCAGTGTGCACGAGCATGCTCAGTGAGAGTGGCAGTGGAGGATTCACCGAAGAGGACTGCTTTACTGTTGTCATTCTGAATAAGGAAACTGAGTAAATAAGCACGATCAACCAAGTGTTCACCAACAGTCGCAGCATACATAAAGGCATAGGTTATACCGATATATGTAAACGTATGGTATCTACCTAATGACCAAAATTAACATTTAGGTTTTGTGACACTTTAAAGGAATACATTCACCTATATATGCATAATTATCATTCACCTTCCCCCTAACCCTACAAATGACATTTTTAGCAGTACTACACAGAGCTTAGCAGTGGTTGCTTCCTCTTTGGTACCCAACATATTATGCTATAGCTGTTCTGATTTCATGTGCTGAGCTACTCTCTTAGGCAAAGTTAAATGCACGAATGACTGTTTTACAGGTTGATGAATGTGGGGAGTAGATATAAAATTTCTGGCCCTGGGCTGGCTGATAAAGTGGGAACTTGGTTCATCTGCACCTGAGGTCAGTAATACCACGGAGAAGTTTAATAAGGAGAGCAGGGGACAGCAAAAAACAGCAGGGCTCAGGAGCGAGCATGAACGAGTTTGGGCCCCCCCCCCCCCCGCAAGCTGCTTGCTATGGGGGCACTCGGCAGGGATGAGGAGCCAGGGGTGCCGGTAGTAGACCTGAGAAGAGGAGGATCGGGGCTGCTCTGAATGATAATTGTTCACAGCAGGTAAATTTGTGTAAAACATTTTTGTTATTTTTTTTTTTATCAAACCTTTAATATTACTTTACGGGAAAAATAATTTATTCAGAGACATTTGGGTTAAACTGCCGCCCATTGGCAAGCAAAGCTATTGACCAACCTGGTATAACGCCTCCTGCTCCCAGCATGCTTTAGTTTTTGTTGGTGTTTTTATTTTTTTTATTTCCAAACCCGCTTGGAAATAAAATGCAGCATCACTAGCTGGCTTATCAGGCACGTGTTAGATTATTGTTCCAAATGTATAATTCCGCACCTATTGGAGTCTTATTATATTTTATCGCAAGCTTGCAAACTTTTTTTTTTTTTTTTTCAAATAATTTTTTTTATTGAATGTCTCAAAGATGATTCGTGAACAGATACCAATGTCTGTTAAAGCAAATGCAAGAACCGGACAATGTACAGAATATACGCAACAGTGGTGAGGGGCAAACCTTCTTCGGAAGTAGTGCAGTGTATATTCCAACTTCATTAATAACATTGCTAATAAGAAAAAACATAATTAACAGTATCTTAGAACTGATAGCACATATAACTTTGCATAGATACCTTGCAAAACAAAATACATTAGGGGAGATGAGATGGAAGAGGGTAGTAGGTTGCCACAATGACTCGTATATCGGCTCATGACGAATCCTCCCTAAGATGCCACCGCTCCCAGACCTAGTTGTGATCACCCAGTCTGTCCTGTATTCTTTCCTTAAGTTCCACATCTTTGACCCTGGAGCATAGGGCATCTTGGGATGGGGGTAAAAAAAAAAAAATTCCAATTAAGGGCAATTAGGCACCTTGCTGCCGTGAGAAGGTGTCTTAGCAATTTCTTATATGGTTTAGCTATTTTTGGTTGAGAGCGGCCGAACAAGAATAGTTTTGGTGTCCGAGGTATTGGCACCTCAAAGAGGCAGATCAGTAATTGTTGTGCTGAACCCCAAAACTGGGCTATAAAGGAAATTGGCTTGATATAGGGTGTTAAAGGACTGGGTAAGCTGAACCCCCAGGTATTTAAGGGAAACGCGTTCCCATTTATAAGGGAAACCAGACTGCAGGTGGTGAATTTCTTGCTCCGGAATATTGATCGGGAGGGCCATGGACTTTGATGCGTTCGTTTTGTATCCCGAGATCTCCCCATATTTATCGAGTTCGTCAGGGAGATCCTGGGCTGTGTCAGGGTGAGGATGATGTCGTTCACAAATTGAGAAATTCCCTCCCCCTTACCGATATACCTTGAATGTCCGGGTTGCCTCTAATGGTCGTCGCCAAGGGCCCTACACATAGGGCAAATAGCAGGGGGGAGAGCGGGCAGCCCTGGCGGGTATCGTTGGTGATCGGGAAGGTGGGCGATGTAGCGAAGGGAGTTTTAACTTGTGAAGTCGGGTTGGTGTAAATATGTTGTACCACTCGCAGGAAGGGCTCCCTAAAGCCCATGTGGCATGCATAAAAGGCTAACCAAGGCGGTCAAAAAGCCTTTTCAGCATCTAGAGATTCTGAGTTGTCTCTATTAGGTCATAGACCTAATCGATGTAGCTTTCTCGTGTTGTCTCCTGCTTGGCGGAGGGGGACAAAGCCCACCTGGTCCTTATGGATCAAGGTGGGAAAGAACGCATTCGGTTGAATTGAGAGTATTTTCGTAAATATTTTTAGGTCTGAATTTAATAGGGCTATGGGCCGGCCTATAACTGGCACAAGAGGCGGGGGCTTCGTCTGGTTTTGGAATTCGGGTTAAGACAGAGCTTTGCATGTCACTCGGGACGGGGGTTTGGTTTTGGAGAAAGGTTTTGAACAGTTTGGTCATATACGGGAGCAGGAAAATAGGAAAGGTTTGGTAGTACTCGTACGGCAAACCGCCCGGGCCAGGGGATTTGTGAGTGGGTAGAGCTTTAAAGGCCGTTGCGAGTTCTTCCACGGAGATGAGAGCATTAAGGTCCAGCATGTCTAAGGCTCGAAGTTGGGGTAATCCGGCCTGCTCTAGACAATGGGTCATACGATCGACTACGTCTGGCGAGGGGGGATTATGTGGTATCTCTAATTTGTTGTATAAGACAGTGTAAAAATCTGTGAAGGTGTTCGCTATGTCCTGGGGGTGGGACACAAGACATCCTGATCTGTTCTTGATTTGGTGCAGGGTGGATGTGAGAGTTCGGTCAGCCAGTTTCCTGGCCAGGAGAGACTGTGCCTTGTTTCCTTTGTCATAGTATAGCTGTTTCAGTCGGGCCAGTGCTTTCTCTACCTGTCCCATCGCGAGTTCACTAAATGTCTTTCGTATACGTGATACGTTTAAGGAGTGGTAGGGATGGTGCGGTTTGGAGCTGAGCCTCAAGGGCCTTCAGTTGTTTTTCAGCTTGTAGCTTTACGGCCCTGGCATCCCTCTTCATAGCTGAAGAGAGGGTAAGACTGTAACCCCTGAAGACTGCCTTGTGCGCAGCCCACAGTGTGGGGAGGGAGATGTCTGGGGTGTAATTTTTGTTGAAATAATGTTGTAAGGTAGATTCTAATTATGTTCTAGAGGGGTCGTGTTGGACTGGAAAGTTAGTCAATCGCCAGTTGTAGGGCCGACGAAGAGGAGTAACTAGGGTCAGAGTTAACGTGTTAGGGGCATGATCGAACCAGGAGATGGGGAGTATTTGTGCGGAATTGCGCGAGTGGGTATGATGAGGGGCAGAGTAGAAGCTATATTGACGATCGCTGGGGTAGAGAGCCCCCCAATGCATCAAAAAGAGCATACCTTCTGGTAAGGTGGCGAAAGAGCTTGGAGTCCCGAAGGGCTTGAGTTTGTGACGCCTGGGGGTTCACCACAAGATGGTGGCAAGTTGTGGAGTGTGATAGATTGAAATCTCCCCCAATTACGAGGAAGTCGTGGTGTGTCCAGGATAGGCAAGTGAGGACTCTCGTCAGGAAGTGGTGTTAGCAGGTGTTCAGGGCATAAAGAGCACAGAGGGTGATTGCCTGTGTCTGTTATTGGACATAAAACATTAAATATATTTATTTAATTTATTTTATTATTACAAGTGGATCAAACCGAGATACCATTTACTATTATCATTCACAAAATAAATAAAATGTAACTTTAATTTTGCTTTGAAATTGATGTACTGTGTGGCTGCACATCATAGGGTGAGATGTTATTTCATGGAGTCTGGCAACTACATTGTGGTACTACTCAGCCTGAAGCGAACATAAATGAGACCAAAATATTTAATGAATTTAAAATGGCTCCAGTTCAAATATGTGGACTGTTTTATTTTCTGAAACATTTGTCATACTATTTAATCGCTTTACAGTACAAAAAGTATCTATAACTAGCCTTCGCAGTAAGGTGCACATGAAAGGACAATGCACATCACAAATAAAGATTTCCCAGCACACTGACCAGCTAGCCTACAAAAAAACGAATTGACCGGGTCTAACAGTTCACGTTAAAGTGGTGGTTCACCCTTAATCTAGTCTGTCCCATCCGATCCAGCATACTGGCGTCAGCGCCAGTATGCTGTCTTTTTTTTTTTTTTTTTTTAATAGCTCTACTTACTGTTTAATGAATAATTTTCGCTTGTCTCCACCGCGGGTGAATGGCGCTGCTATAGCGTGTCACGGCTTCCGAAAATAGCCGATTTAGGACTCGGCTATTCCCAGCGCGATACGGCGGCTGCGCACAGACCTACGAGCTGACTGCGCAGGCGCCGTATATATCCGAGTCCTATGGCTATGGCGCGTCACGCCCTCCAAAAAAAGCCGAAATAGGACTCGAATATATACGGCGCCTGCGCAGTCAGCTCCTAGGTCTGTGCGCAGGCGCCGTATCGCGCCGGGAATAGCCGAGTCCTAAATCGGCTATTATCGGAAGGCGTGACGGGCTATAGCAGCGCCATTCACCCGCGGTGGGACAAACTAAAATTATTCATTAAACAGTAAGTAGAGCTATTAAAAAAAAAAAAAAAACAGCATACTGGCGCTGACGCCAGTATGCTGGATCGGATGGGACAGACTAGATTTAGGGTGAACCACCGCTTTAAAAGGGTTTTGTTTGCACACATTTGCAAATATATGTGGAAGCCACAGGGCCTAGGTCAAGGCTCATCTGTGTACTGCGGCCCTAGCTTTATCGTTTTCAGAGTGTCTCAATTTGAAGAATGTATATCAGTGGATAGATTATGGGCAGGTTTGCCTGGAGGGAACCCACTCCTAAAGGTACAGGGACATTACTATATGGAACATGTAGCTCTACTGCTTCTTTGTCACCTTTCTGCTTCCAGCATGCTCATTGGACTATAAATGAGCATTACTACACTGGTTCTGTTTGTGCCTTCCCTCTTCTGTAGCTGTCTAAACTACCTCCTTCAGGCTGTCAGTGCCTGAAGGGGGAAGTATGGCCATAGTGTTTTGGTCATACTTCTCCTGTGGGTCAGAGGAGTACACTTGGTTTTGTACTCCTCTGACCCAGACTGACACGCCACATTTCTGGTCAAGGTTCTGCAAGGATCCCAACAATAATGTTGGGACCTACTCAAATGAGCGCAGCTGAGAGCTTTAGCCAACTGCTTCAACCCCCTCCACATCCCGACACTCCATTGAGCACTAAAGGGCTGAGCACAGAGCGATGGCTGATGGCTTTGTGTTTAGAGGGGACCGGAAAATTAAACGATCAGCGGTCTTTGATCGCTCAGGTCTCTGCGGGAACCTGGAGGGGGAGAATCGGATCAATGCTGTGGCCAGCTAGGTGAGCATGTGTGATTATTTTTCAATTCCAGCATTTCTCTTTGAAATACATTAATGTACAATGCAAAAGGGCTTCTGTGACCCATGATCACATTTTAACACTGCTAATCTCAGCCTGCTTTATTATGTGAAAATAATTATGGACAAATACTGTAAAGGTAGGTTATAATATATAAAAATGCATTTGCTTGGTTTTTGACACAAAAACATGGCTGTTATTTTTATGCTTGCAGTTCTATATACTGTTGAATGGCATTTTATGTACATGTATTAAGCTTTATTTATGTGCATTCACCTCTGAATGATTTAACCCTAGGTCCTACTTGAGGGACATGGTTAACATCGCTTAGTAGATGAACATTGTCATTTGAAGTTTTCTTATACTATGTGTGCTCATTGACTGTCTCCTATTTTTATGCAGGGTAGCAAAGTACAGACCAGGGTTGGGCTGTTAATGTTGCTGTGCACTTGGTTATCCAGCTGCCCAATTGCAGTTACACATTTCCTTCACAATGCAGCTAATGTGCCTTTCGTATCCTTTGTGTTTTTATTTATAACTGCTCTTTATTAGTAGTAAAATTGTAATGTATTTAACTGTTTACGCATCATGATAACAAAATGTGATCTTTTACTACTCAAATTAGGCCACTTTTTGCAGATACAGTGCAGAAAATAAGTATTTGAACACCCTGCTATTTTGCAAGTTCTCCCACTTGGAAATCATGGAGGGGTCTGAAATTGTCATCGTAGGTGCATGTCCACTGTGAGAGACATAATCCAAAAAAAAAAATCCAGAAATCACAATTTATGATTTTTTAACTATTTATTTGTATAATACAGATGCAAAGAAGTATTTGAACACCTGTCTATCAGCTAGAATTCTGACCCTCAAAGACCTGTTAGTCTGCCTTTAAAATGTCCACCTCCACTCCATTTATTATCCTAAATTAGATGCACCTGTTTGAGGTCATTAGCTGCATAAAGACACCTGTCCACCCCATACAATCAGTAAGAATCCAACTACTAACATGGCCAAGACCAAAGAGCTGTCCAAATACACTAGAGACAAAATTGTACACCTCCACAAGGCTGGAAAGGGCTACGGGGAAATTGCCAAGCAGCTTGGTGAAAAAAGGTCCACTGTTGGAGCAATCATTAAAAAATGGAAGAAGCTAAACATGACTGTCAATCTCCCTCGGACTGGGGCTCCATGCAAAATCTCACCTCGTGGGGTCTCAATGATCCTAAGAAAGGTGAGAAATCAGCCCAGGACTACACGGGAGGAGCTGGTCAATGACCTGAAAAGAGCTGGGACCACCGTTTCTAAGGTTACTGTTGGTAATACACTAAGACGTCATGGTTTGAAATCATGCATGGCACAGAAGGTTCCCCTGCTTAAACAGCACATGTCAAGGCCCGTCTTAAGTTTGCCAATGACCATTTGGATGATCCAGAGGAGTCATGGGAGAAAGTCATGTGGTCAGATGAGACCAAAATAGAACTTTTTGGTCATAATTCCACTAACCGTGTTTGGAGGAAGTAGAATGATGAGTACCATCCCAAGAACACCATCCCTACTGTGAAGCATGGGGGTGGTAGCATCATGCTTTGGGGGTGTTTTTCTGCACATGGGACAGGGCGACTGCACTATATTAAGGAGAGGATGACCGGGGCCATGTATTGCGAGATTTTGGGCAACAACCTCCTTCCCTCAGTTAGAGCTTTGAAGATGGGTCGAGGCTGGGTCTTCCAACATGACAATGACCCGAAGCACACAGCCAGGATAACCAAGGAGTGGCTCTGTAAGAAGCATATCAAGGTTCTGGCGTGGCCTAGCCAGTCTCCAGACCTAAACCCAATAGAGAATCTTTGGAGGGAGCTCAAACTCCGTGTTTCTCAGCGACAGCCCAGAAACCTGACTGATCTAGAGAAGATCTGTGTGGAGGAGTGGGCCAAAATCCCTCCTCCAGTGTGTGCAAACCTGGTGAAAAACTACAAGAAACGTTTGACCTCTGTAATTGCAAACAAAGGCTACTGTACCAAATATTAACATTGATTTTCTCAGGTGTTCAAATACTTCTTTGCAGCTGTATCATACAAATAAATAGTTAAAAAAATCATACATTGTGATTTCTGGAATTTTTTTTTTGATTATGTCTCTCACAGTGGACATGCACCTACGATAACAATTTCAGACCCCTCCATGATTTCCAAGTGAGAGAACTTGCAAAATAGCAGGGTGTTCAAATACTTATTTTCTGCACTGTATAGCAGCTGAACAGACTCTTTACTCTTGTTTTGGCATTCATTCTACTATACAGATCAAATAATGTTTGGAAAGTTCAGACACTGTTGCAGAAGTTCTCGTGACTGTATTTCACTTGTATGTTTCTTTGCTTTCACCCTTCTGTCCTGTTCATCCTAAACCAATGGAGTTTAAGTCTGGAGACTGTGCTGGCCATTCCATGATTTGAAGCCTACCGTCTTTTTCTTTTCTTCTAAGGTAGTTATAAAAAAAGCATTCATGTCCCTTGAAATTTTCCACATTTTGTCATGTTACAACCACAAACGTAAATGTATTTTATTGGGATTTTATGTGATAGACCAACACAAAGTGGCATATAATTGTGAAGTGGAAGGAAAATGTGAAAAGTGTGGCGTGCATTTTTATTCTGTTCCTTTACTCCATGGGTGCTCAACCTGTGGCCCTCCAGCTGTCGCGGAACTACAACTCCCATCATGCCTCTGCCTTTTTGGAGTCATGCTTGTAATTATCAGCCATGCAATGCTCCATGGGACTTGTAGTTCCGCCACAGCCAGAGGGCCACAGGTTGAACACCCATGCTTTACTCTGATACCCTTAACTAAAATATAGTGGATCCAATTACCTTCACACATCACCTAATTAGTAGAGTCCACCTGTGTGTACATTCAGTATAAACACAGCTGTTCTGTGAAACACTCAGAGGTTTGTTAAAGAACCCTAGTAAACAAACAGCATCATGAAGACTAAGGAACACACCAGACAGGTCAGTGATAAAGTTGTGGAGAAGTTTAAAGCAGGGTTAGGTTAAAAAAAATATATCCCACGTTTTGAACATTTCACAGGGGACTGTTCAATCCATCATTTGAAAATGGAAAGAGTATGGCAAACCTACTAAGACTTGGCATCCACCTAAATTGACCGGCCGGGCAAGGAGAGCATTAATCAGAGAAGCAGCCAAGAGGCCCACGGTAACTCTGGAGGAGCTGCAGAGATCCACAGCTCAGGTGGGAGAAACTATTAGTCGTGCACTCCACAAATATGGACTTTATTGAAGAGTGGCAAAAAGAAAACCATTATTAAAAGAGAGCCATAAGAGTTCCTGTTTGCAGTTTGCGAGAAGCCATATGGGGGACAAGGCTAACATCTGGAAGAAGGTGTTCTGGTCAAATGAGACCAAAATCGTACTTTTTGGCCTAAAAGCAAAACGCTATGTGTGGCGGAAAACTAACATTGCACATCACGCGGAGCACACTATCCCCACCGAGAAAAATGATGGTGGCAGCATCATGTTGTGGGGATTCTTTTCTTCAGCAGAGACAGGGAAGCTGGTCAGAGTTTGTGGTAAGATGGCTGGAGACAAATGCAGGGCAATCTTAGATGAAAACCTGTTAGTCTGCAAAAGACTTGAGACTGGGGCAGAGGTTAAACTTCCAGCAGAACAACGACCCTAAACATACAGTCGGAGCTACAATGGAATGGTTTAGATCAAAGCATATTCATGTGTTTGGCTCAGTCAAATTCCAGACCCAAATCCAATTGAGAAGCTGTTACAAGACTTGAAAATTGCTGTTCACGGACATTCTCCATCCAATCTGACAGAGCCTGAGCTATTTTGCAAAGAAGAATGAGCAAAACTGTTACTCTCTAGATGTGCGAAGCTGGTAGAGGCCCTAAAAGACTTGGCTGTAATTTCTGCGAAAGGTGGTTCTACAAAGTATTGGCTCAGGGGGGTTGAATACAAATGCACGCCACACTTTTCAGATATTTGTTTGTAAAAAAAATTGAAAACCATTTATCATTTTTGTGGTGGTCTATCACATAAAATTCCAATAAAATACTTTTACATTTTCAGTTGTAACATGACAAAATGTGGCAATTTGAAAGGGGTATGAATACTTTTTCAAGGCACTGTAGGTTTTTGGTCATTTATCTTGATGTAGGATAAACCCCTGAATTACTTCTAGTTGGTCAGAGTGCACTGAGTGTTCAGGATGCCACTCTGTGGAAGTCGCCGACTCTGGATCCAGCAAAAAAGAGCCCCAGATCATCACACTTCCTCCTCCATGTTTGACAGTTGGTGTCACACACTATAGAACCATCCTTTCACTTCCTGTATGGTGTACAAAAACTGCACAATAAATTGAAGATTTTGATTCATTGGTCCATAAGACCATCATGACAAAGGCTTTCTTGCAGCCATGCAATCTGTCAAACTTGTAGCTTAAAGTCTTCTCTTCACAGTCGAAACTGAGACTTGCTTTCTTCAGCCAGTGTTAAGCTGTATTTCAAGTTGTCCTGTGAGCCGCCTGTCATGCAAGCTGTTTGACTCCCAGAAACCTGTCTTCTGAATCTGCTTTGGCCTTGGGTCAGTCAGACCTCCTCCTATCAGTTTCCTACAGTTTCCAAGTACCTTTTGATGGTGTAGGAAACTGTACTCCCTGACACCTTGGATTTCTTTGCTATTTCTCTAAAAGAAAGACCTACACTTTTAGGGGTTATAATGGTCTGTCTATCTTCCTTTCTTAATTGCCCTTTTCTCACCATTTTGAGAGCAATATACTACTTCCTGGAGTAAAATCTTGTTCAAATATTGATTAAAGCGGAGTTCCAAATATTTAAAATACAAAACAGATTATAGCGCACACATGCAAAAATGACATTTATCCTGCAAGGCTAGTTAAAAACACCTGAACACCTGAACATATTCAAAAATACGGGGGTTTGGTCACACTATATGGTCATATAGTGCTAAGCCCACTTACTGTGACAAAGTACCCCGAATTAGTGGGTCCTACCCTAGTAATAGAATGAAAGAACCTGGGCCTCAACCATGGGAGATAAACTCCTCTATGTGGGAGAACTGAAGAGATTCTTCCTATACACTGGTGGCCACTAATGTGAGGTAATGAAGAGGGGGAGGGGTGCTCCAGCCAAAAAGACCTGGTCAGAGTCTATACAAAATACAAAAAGATATTTGGTGGGCACACCCTAAAAATGCTATACATCTAAGATGGTGCTGCAGCACCATCTTAGATGTATAGCATTTTTAGGGTGTGCCCACCAAATATCTTTTTGTACCAAATATTTAAAAGTCGGCAGCTACAAAAAGTGTAGCTGCTGACTTTTAATAATCAGACACTCACCTGTCCCACAAAGCCTCGCTCCTCTCAATCACCGGCATTTTAACTGTGGGCACCCTGGCTGTGGCTTCACTGCACGCTGTGAATGGCCGGGCGATCTTCTGGGACCTGTGATGTATCCCAGAAGATTGGAGGGAGGGGGGTGAGGTGAACTTCCTTCCGGCGCTGCAGAGCCCGGGGAGTAACTGAGAGCTGGGTGCCCATAAAAACAGGTTACCCGCTCCTCCTCCAAAAAAATGACATGCCAAATGTGGCATGTCAGGGGGTCACCTGCACTTAAAGCGGAAGTTCAATTTTTTGGTGGAACTCCGCTTTCAGAGGAGGTTGTGTTTTTTTTGTTTTGTTTTTTTTAGTCTGTTTCATCACTGCTTTCATACAGGCAGAGAGCTTGTAAGTAATCAACAGTTGGGAAACTTGTAGGATTGTTGACAAACTTTCAAGGTGCAATTTACTTATATTGTCGCAGAACAACTGTGAGTTGTTAACTAATTTCTTCTTCCCTGTGTGACAAGAGGCCGGTAAAATCGCCTGGTTGCATCTAGGATGGCAAATATGTGTGTCCAGATTCAGGCTTTATGTCGATTTGTACCACTGGGGGGGGGGGGAGTGCTGAGAGTCCTGCCGGGGTAGAGGTAATAAGCTTAGCTGAATTAAGTTGACACATTAAGGCCTCTACAAAAACTCCCATCATGCAAAGGGAGTTAGTTGCTCCATCCTGGAACCACATTTGTGCCTGTTAAGACTGGGGAGTGTGATCCCTGTCTGTGCGGTGAGACAACGCCTGTGTGGCAAGCCTCTGTAACGGATATAGGTGCTGGGGACAGCACAAGGCTGCACCCAGATGATAGCCAGGGAAACCTGTGTGTACTAAGTGGCCAAGTTGGCAAGGATTTATTTTCATGTTTCTTTTTGTTTTGCTGTTTTTGGACTATTGTAAATAGTGTAAATAAACTGCACCTTTGTTTTTTTTTCCACCTTCACAGTCGTTTGCTGTGCCTAATTTTTGTGTCGTGAACCCATCCAGGGGGGTCACACACACCCGCTGCCGAGCTAAGCCCCTCACACCTGGAAAAGCCTTTTTGTAAAACCCTGAAATGTACGTTCTTTTTAATTACTTGTTGACATAAAAAAAAAGATTTGCATGTGGCAGTTTACTGCTTACCTTTGTACCATTTCAGGTTATTCACTTGGCTTGAACTGTTTACATGTCAATACAAACTGGAAAAATGGGTGGTATTCTAAAAGTTTGGACTGGTAGTGTGTGTATGCATAGATACAGACATACTTATTTTTTTAATAAAGATTTTATATTTAATTACAATCATAGTTCTTTCCTCCTTAAAACAGATTCTGATAAGAGGTTGATGCCTATAGATCTAAAGAACTGCTGTAACTGGATCTCCACTCAGTCTGTCAGTGGTTCTCAACCTTCTAGTGCCGTGACCCCTTGATAAAATTTCCCAAGTTGTGAGGACCCCAACAGTAAAATTATTTTCGTAGCGTGGGTTGTCAGCACCCACCCAAGGCAAGACAAGTAATTTGCACCCCTAATCCATGGACATTTAGTGCTCCCTGGGTCCTTTAATGTCAACTATAATTGCAGGTAGTGTCACTCACTGTGTCTCCGGCTTCACTGTGTCTTCCAACTTTGTGGTGTCTCGTGGCAGTGAAACCTATGCCAAAATCAGGAGATAGGGTCTCCTCTATCCCCTCCCACTTCACATTTCTCACCAGTCAGCTGACCTCTAGTCTTTGCCCCTCAGCCATGCAGTGAACTGAAAGGGCACCTGCGAAGAGGCTGAGTGGACGGCCACGTGCTCCAGGGATAGCCCTGCTGGGCGGCTGCAAAAGGGCTGGGAGAGTGATGGGGGCTTCAGAAACAGCCCAGGATTCGGTGACCCCTGACAAATCATCATTTGACCCCCAGGTTGAGAACCACTAGTCTATGTGATATAAAATGTAAATCTACTAGGGACATTAAAATGGACCTTACATGCATGCACACGGAAGTTTCTCTCCTTTGTCAAACTGTATTATTTTTGTTTAGCTCTTCATTTCCTTAGTAAAATATTCAGCTCACAGCGCAAATATCTGAGAATCTTGGAGAAGAAGAGCAGCTTGTTCAGGGTTTGTGTGCTCTGCTGCTTGGAATCTGCATTTACTACAATGACAACTCACTTGAAAACAATACCAAGTACGTTTTTTTGTTTTCCTATGTTTTGTTCAAACTATTACTGTAATTTACAAGCAAAGCTTAATTTGTCAAATTTGCTCATAACAAGTTTGCTTTACAAAAACAAAAAACTTCTGCTTCAATATCTGCCCCATTTGACAGCGCCGATACAGTTTCACCATGAAGCCAAGTCGGTCTAAAGTCAGCAAGCCAAATCACCCGCTGTTTTTTTATTTTTTTGTGTGCTATTCCTGGTACTTCAGTAGAATAAACTTCAAGTGATAACCAACGTTCTCTAATCCATAGCCATAGGAAATCACATTTTTGCTGGTGTGACTTCTGTAGCAGTACCACACAACCACCACCATCTGATTTATGAAATGGCAAAGTTTAGAAGGTCTTAACTAACAAGACACTTTTAGGTAACAAATTGGCCCCTTTTTTTTCTTCTCACTTCCAATGTGAAAACGCAAACAATTCATGAATTGAGTTATGTCAGGGGTGCCCAACCTTTTAAAGAGCGAGGGCCACTTAAGCAACTTGGTAACCAGTCGCGGGCCACAATGAGCGGAGCGGAGCAGATGACACGTCACGGCTACTCTATTGGCCCTCCGATCTGCCCAGATGGAAGGAAATGAATTCCCTTCTGTTTTTCGGATTGGAGGTAGGCGGGTGTAAACGGGCACCTGTTACTCTATAGAGGTGAATTGAGGATCCCATTTGTTTGGGCTGATCGTGTGAGGGGCCTAAGACTGCTTTCACACTGATTTGCTGTGGTTTACCCACACCGCGGGTGCAGCGTAGTGCACCTGTGTCTATCCTGCGGGTTAGCTGAACTTTGCCATAGACTCCGCTTGTGGCAAAAGCCAGCGCTGTAGAGGATGCATCGGCTTCTGGGGCTCTGCTCCGCAGCCGCGATCTTCCTCTACCACCAGCTTTATTCACAACACTGATGCTGCAGTATGGCGGGTCGGCAACCTACAATCTGGGCTTGTCAACCCCACAAATCCAGAGCAGGAGGTTGCGGGCCACATCAGAGGGCTCTGCGGGCCACATGTGGCCCTCGGGCTATTGGTTGGCCACCCCTGAGTTGTGTGGACTGAAAGAGTGAAAATAATAATTTTTACCACGTATCAAAATGTATTATCCTCTTTGTTTTGGTAACTTGAATTTGTTTATGTTTAGAGAAAAGCTGAAACAGTTGATAGAGAAGAGACTCGGGAAGGAAATCTTTATCGAGAAGCTAAGCTTTATCAACAAGCATGAATGTTATTCAAAAGCTGCTCAAAAACCTCAACCCACTTTCTCTAGTCCTGATAATATGATGTTTGATCATGAGTTCACAAAATTAGTTAAAGAACTAGAAGGTAAGGCCCCATAATTATGGAAGTATTTGTTCCACACTGCCTTTATCTGTTGTAATGGATTGTTGTAACATGATTTTAAATTGATGTCAGCTGGGTTGTATCAGTTTCCGTGCAAGCTAGTTTTTTTTTTTCTTTGATCCGCTGTATGTTACATGTCATCCAAATGTATATAATGTGTTTCCTTTATATAAGTGTTTTTTTCTAGGAGAAGTAATTGTATATTTTAAAGTAATTTTCTAAAATAGTATATTTTTTTATTAGTGGTCATTATAAAGGCTGTTTACAAATCTAGCGAAGAAGACAAGAAAGAGGAAGAGGTTAAAAAATCTCTGGAGCAGCATGATAACATCATATCGCACTACAAAAATGTCATCAGGGAACAGGTAAAAGGAAAACAAATTTTAAGTACTGATATTATTAGCATTATGGCTAGGTTCACACTTGTATGGGTAGTTTTCTGCTGTGGTACCGTACCTGTTCCTGCAGCCACAACCACCCACACAGCAAAACGTGCTGTTGCTTAGGAGATGCATGGGGATGCCATTAATCCTAATGGCACTCCTACACACTGGAAACCACAGCACTCAGCCGGTTTCCCTGCTGCTGCATTTTGTGAATTGATGCACATCATGAAACAGACCCATTTGCATGAAGTGAGATGAATGGCAGCCACAGCCCAGACTCCAGACAGGCCATGCGCCAACGCATTGCACTCTGCCTTTTGAAAAAAAAAACAATTGTAGAACATTCAATGCAACAAAATTTAGCCCATGGCACTTTAAATGAGGTAGTCATAATGGTCAAAACCAGTAAACGAGTAAGTTGAGTAGGTAGAATCTCAGAATGTATTTGCATAAGAAATAAACAAGGACATGAATAATAAACCCATTAAAACAGCATATTTGCTGTTGGTGCAAATTGTAAACAGCCATACATGTGGTAAAAGCATGTACATCTGTAAACTCGATACGTTTTGCAAGCTCAGCTCGCTTCTTCACGAGTCTGCTTGTGCAAAATGTCTTTTAAAATAATTATCAATGAGATAGGGCATGCAATATTGGTAATAGTTAGCCATCACCTACTTTGGAAAATTGGGTCCGAGGGCTAATCCCCCACATAGCAGCAGCAGAGGGCATTCCAACCGGGAGCTGAAGGAGCAGAACCCATTACACCCAGACAGAGACCAGGTGGAGGGCCAACATGGCAGGAACATTAGTGGAAAGAAAGTGTTCCTTGAAGTCCCCCATTAGCCATAAGCAGCATAATTACTGTAACAAAAAATTGCTTGAATATACGTAACCGAGTCTATTAATAGCTACTAAAAGATTAGATAGGAGTCAAAATGTATAAAAATATCCATGTAATGTACTGAAATCTGCAACATAGGGCAGGACAAAGGAAAGAATAATGTGAAAGGGAATCGGTATTAGAAAATATAAAAATATAAAAGAGTCAAGAAATAATCAGTCATCATGTAGAAAAAAAATATATATTTTTAAGTAATGGAAGGTAGTATAGGTGTCTGGTTCACACAACATGTGTGTGCCAGTGGGAAGTGTAAAAATCTTGCCATAAGTGTCCAATGTGATAAGTGAGAGGGTGCGTACCAGTGAGAAAAGTCATAAAAAACAACATGGTAACAGGTGTTACAGAACAGTACACATCATTAATACAGTCAGAGGATGACACTTCGTGCCTTATAGGAAGAAACCCTTCCATCAACAGAAATATAAAACTTTGCAGACTCATATATATATTTTTTTTTTTAACAGACCCCTGACATCTAACAGACCCCTTTGAGACAGAGAAAGGGACTAAGGACACAGATTCCCCAGTCTCTTTCTCTGCAGCCTCCGCTAAAATTAATGGAGAAGCTCCTCTCCATTCATAAACTGAAGCATCGTAAACACAGGTTACGATGCTCCTACCTCCGCTCTCCATCCTGACAAATTGAGGGGGGGGAAAGCAGCACGGAGGACGGAGGGGGGAAGACAGCAAGGAGGGAAGAAAGGAGGACGTGTGTAAGGAGCCTAAAGCAAAAGTCTGTTTTTCTCTCTTCTTGCTTTGAGTGAGAGCTTATTTACAAATATAGCTAGGACATGTTTATCATATGTTATGTTTTGTTTATCATAACATGAGGTGATATAACATCATAACACATCCTAGTAATATACAATGAACTTTGGATCACCTCTTGTTATGATAAACATGTCCACGCTTTTTTTTTTAAATAACTTGTTACTGAAAGCAATAACAGAGAAACGGACTTAACCTAATTTGGCAGGTTTTTATCTGAAGTCCGGTTAATTTGCACTGGACTTTAAAAGAGGATTACTCAGCGCTGGATTAACTCTGTGTGGCAAGACTGGGCACAGATGATAGGAAATCTTATACTCTACATTGTGACATTAAAACAAAAAAAATTTTTTTTGGGGTTTACAACCACTTTAATTTGCAGACCGTAGCCACAGAAATCTCTCTATTGGTTTATAGCTAATGATTTATTTTTGACTTACAATTTGCAGGACACTCAAATAGAAGAGTTGAAGCAATCGGTTTCTTCTTTACAAGTTAAAAATGAACAGTTTCAAACTACAGTCTCACAGCAGCTTGCCCAAATTCAACAACACAAGGATCAGTACAATGTTCTCAAGGTACAACTAGGTATGAGATCATTTCATTTTTTATTTGTTGGTGCTCCGTTTCACGCATTACATTCGGGGAAGTCTAAATCATAAGTTTTCTTTGAACATGTTTACATTAAGGATGCATTCACATTATAGCATGCTGTGCTCACCGCACCGTTTATTATTAATGGCACCCCATACACAGCAAGCACACACAAGGGTTCTTCAAAAGGAAAACATTCAATAAAAGCACAGGTAGAAAATGCTTGAAGCGTTGTGTGACCCACTTTTGCCATGTGTGTTATATGTAGGATAGCCCATTGAGCTGCCCTGTGCATGTAGTGCGATAATGCAGAAAAAATAACCACAAAACCATGCAGATACAGTATGCAACACCTAATTTGTTGATTTACTAAAGGCCAATAGACTTTGCACATTGTAAAGTGCAATTGCACTCTGAAAGGACAGTTGCCCCAGAGCTTAGTAAATGAGATAAAGCTTCACTTTGCAAAGTATACCCAATCACGTGTAAGGAAAATAAAATAAAAAAATACATTTTTGCTTGCATGATTGGTTAAAGAACGTCAGCAGGGCTTTTGCTAATTTACTAAGCTCTGGAGCAACTTCTCTTGCAGTGTGCAACTGCACTTTACAAAGTGCACAGTCTCTTTGCCTTTAGTAAATGAACCCCACAGTGTTGTGCTCGATAGTGTAAGTTGCTTTTCTCATTTGTTTAATTTTACTTTGCTTAAAAAATTGTGCTGTTTATGCTTGAATATCTTTTGTTTTTTGATAGAGTGGGGGGTAGGTTATTGCTTTGTCCCTAATGGAGAAATTTCCCATACCTGTGGCAGGGTGTCAGATTGATGAGAAATCTCCCCACAAAGGGGGCAGAGACAGAAATGCATTTTTTTTTTATTTTTATTTTAGTAGCGTGTCAAAATAAACCTTAAGCATTTATTAATTTCTGTCAACCTGCCTTGGTGTGTCATCTGTCTCTTCTTTCCATGTTTGGTCTTCATGAAGCCTGCAGACCATGCATGCTCCTGTCACTAATGTGTATTCTGTTTGCATTCACTTTATTTCATGTCATGTCGGGGTGAACATAATAGATCAGATATAGCCAGCGGATACATTTTTGGTGTTTATGCTGAGCTGTTTGTGTTATGTTTTAGTATTTAAATGAAAATTACCTTAGGTGTAACCCCCCCCACCGCTCCATCCTACTTCCCAAGGTTCATTTTCATCTTAATCTGCCTCCTAGCTCCCTTATCTTGTCTGCTGTGTTGAGGTGAAATGACATACTCACTCGCCCAGCATGGTTCTCTGATGAAAGCTGCTGCATGCTTGGTTCTGCAGTGCAATCTTTTTTTTTTTTTTTACTAACGCCATTAGGAAGTCAGCTGTCTCTTCTAGGTCATAGCTGCCACCCCTCCCTGATAATGTCCCACTGCACATGCACAGTGCATTCTACATAGCTGCAAAGCCTCCTAGTATGCATGATGTGGGTATTCCAGGAGGCTTCATGAAAGGGGTAATGTTCTCCCCAACCCCCCTCGCCATGCTTAAATTATTTTTCATTGCAGTTTGCTGAAAGGGGGAGGAGGAGTAAAATGAGAATAAGTAGAAAAATTAATAAAGTTATGTCACTGTGTTAAATGGGTAATAATATATGCAAAAATCTGTTTTTAAATTGTTTATCATCCTTGAAATCTATGCATGGCTCTGACTCCTTGTGGCCCCTTTTTTGTTTGTTTGTTCACCTGTGCCCTGGCTGCATGTCTCTTTGCACTTACATATTTAGCTCAGTCAGGACTCCATGTTCTACAATGCCCGAGTTCAGGCATGTATACGGTGGGGAGATAATCATTTTGCTGGTCCTTCCTCTAACTATTGGACTCTTAACTATGAAAAGTCAGCAGAATAGTGTGATATAATGAAGACTGCATAATTACTAGCAAGCAAATCCAGTATGGGGAATGCAGCAGATCCATGCTCCAGCAGCAGATGCTGGGCATTACCAAGGCTGTGGCTGAGTTGGATTGGCAGGTCCCACATATGGTAGCTTGGCTGACCTTCTTTTGTATGGCTGAACATGCAGGCATTTTATGCACTGGGAGGAAGCAGGACAATGCTGCATTTTCAAACATCCTAGGGCAGGAAGTCAAAAAGAGAAAAGTGAGCCTGCATAAAAAAAGCAATACCCTCTACGCATGCAAAGTTACCCAGAAATGATTATTATTATTTTTTACTTTGTAAAGCTGAGCTGTGTAACCAAAGCATGTTTTAAAGAGTGAAGGACCTTCTCATTAATCTTCAGTTATGTAAAAAAAATAGTTGTTACACAACATGTTACATAGCGGAGAAAGTCACTTAATTTGCTTGTTTATGCATAGGAAAAGATAACCAGCATCATAACGCCCACAATAGCAGTGCACAGGTTAATGGTTTTCAACCTGAAGAGGTCAGTCGATTAAAAGAGGAAATTGAAGAATTGAAGAAACAGCAAGATTTACTGAAAGGAGAACTCTCCGAGAAAAATTCCCTCATACAGAATCTGGTAAGATGGTTTATTTGTGTACTTATTGCTGAGTGTAGTGTTCCTGGTTTTACAAAATCAACTAAAGAGAAAAGTGCAAACCCCTGGTGCATTGTTCAAGTAAAAACTGAATTCATTGATAAAAAAACAACCAATAAAATTCATACTCGCAAAGGTGTATAAATATATAAGTGCATAGAAGGATTCTGCAGCCTCACAACGTGTTTTGGGGGCGCACCCCCTTCTTTGGAGCTGCCAATAAATTGAGTTTTTACTCGGATAATGTACTAGGAGGTTGCCCCTTCCCTTTCTTGGTTTTTGTAGTTCCACATGGGACATCCCTATCCGAGGAGGGTTGCATCCATCGGGCATTGGACCGTGTTTGTGATGCAATATTGGTGTTCTTAATTTCTTTATCGTACATCACGGGACACAGAGCGCATAGCCATTACACTTGGGTTATATGGGTACCTTCAGGTGTGGACACTGGTGTAATCAATTTCACAGGAAGTTTCCACCCTATATAACCCCCTCCCACTGGGAGTGCTTCAGTTTTTTCGCCAGTGTCTTAGGTGTTGGTCACGTCTAGCTGTCCCTCGGAGGTCTCGGGACCCAGGATAGCTAGCCGGATTCGTCTGAAGTGCTTCAAAGCCAAGGTGTACGGTACCCGGGCCCTGCTGGAGTGGGGTTTTGCCTATAATGCCTCTCCTTGGGGGGCTGGATTCTGGGCTCCAGTGCCTTAGTCTCTTCCAAGAACTAAACGCTACTGATGCCAGGATGCTATATAGGTCCAGGGGTGTGGGTTCCTTAACACAGGACCCCGGTCCCTGAAGGTCCAAGACAATACCCACGGAGATGGGGGAAGGCTGGGCCTCTTGCATTTTGCAATACCCTGCGGCGTGGAGCAGGTAAGAGGGAACCTGCGGGACTTGGTTCGACAGTAGGTATCCCCCTGGGGGTTCTGGGTTGGCTAATGGTATGCTTGTGCATCAGCCACTATCTCCACTATGTCTTTTGAGGCAGGATGGGATGTACTAATGTTTACCCAGATAACATGATGTACTAATGTTTACCCAGATAACATGTAGATATATATATGCTTTTAAAGATATGTATTTTGCTACTCCCCCCAGATTTGCCTGTTAGCATGATACTGCAGCCCCACGTGTATAGAGAGGAAGTGCTGACAAAACTCCTGTTTCCTAGGAAGCCTAGGGGGACAGCTTCCTCTATGTGTGCACTACAAAGATTAGTGGCTTACCGGGTGTCTGTGTTACTAGCGCTGGTCCAGGCTTCTCCTCTGCTCTCTGCTGCCTCCATGTTGGTTTCAGCATGGGGGGGGGGCGGGCCAGCAGCGTCAGGTCTCAGATAAAGCAAAAAAAAAAAAAAGCATTTCCTGGCTGGTCATTCCCTCCTGAGAGCAGTGGAGAGTGAGGACACAGAGCGCGCAGCTGAGCCATTTCTGGCTAACAGTGACACCCAGTGGTGGTTTGTGGATCTTCAGGTCTGGACTTAGTCCACACTGACCAGAAAAAAAAAATAAAAATATTTTTTTCTTAAAGGGACTCAGCCTTAGATCTGGCAGTATCTGAGTCGGTGCAACCTTGGACTCCAGCTAACGGGCATTGGTGTGGCAATACTCACAGTATTTTTTTTACCATAGCCTGTCCTTATTAACCACTTCCCGCCCGGCCAATAACAGATTTACGGCCGGGAAGTGGTTATGAAATCGTGACTGGCCGTTCTCAAACGGCTAGCACGATTTCAATGCCGCGCGCGCCCGTGGGGGCGCGCAGCGCGGCGATCGGTGATGCGGGGTGTCAGTCTGACACCCTGCACCTCCGATCTCGGTAACGAGTCTCCGGCGGAGCCTCGTTACCACGTGATCAGCCGTGTCCAATCACGGCTGATCACGATGTAAACAGGAAGAGCCGCCGACGGCTCTTCCTCACTCGCGTCTGACAGACGCGTGTAGAGGAGAGCCGATCAGCGGCTCTCCTGACAGGGGGGGTTCGCGCTAATTGTTTATCAGCGCAGCCCCCCCTCGGATCGCCACACTAGACCACCAGGGTACTAAAAAATAACAAAAAAAAAAGGAAGGGGGGCAGTAAAAAAATAAATGATGCCAATCAGTGCCCACACATGGGCACTGATTGGCAACATTGATCCATCAGTGCCACCCCTCAGTGATTGTCAGTGCCAATCCATGCCCAGTGCCCACCTATCAGTGCCCACCTGTGCCACCTATCACTGCCCACCTGTGCCACCTATCAGTGCCCACCTGTGCCGCCTATCAGTGCCCACCTGTGCCGCCTATCAGTGCCCACCTGTGCCGCCTATCAGTGCCCACCTGTGCCGCCTATGAGTGCCCATCAGTGCCCCATACCAGCGCCGCCTATCAGTGCCCATCAGTGCTACCTAATTGGCGCCCATCAGAACTACCTCATCAGTGCCCATCAGTGCCACCTCATCGGTGCCCATCAGTGCCACCATATCAGTGCCCGTAATTGAAAGAGAAAACATACTCATTTACAAAAAAATTAACAGAAAAAAATAAAAACTTTATTTTTTTTTCAAAATCTTCGCTCTATTTTTAGTTGTTGCGCAAAAAAAAAAAAATCGCAGAGGTGATCAAATACCACCAAAAGAAAGCTCTATTTGTGGGGAAAAAAGGACGCCAATTTTGTTTGGGTGCAGTGTAGCATGACCGCGCAATTGTCATTCAAATTGCGACAGTGCTGGGGCGTGTCCGGATGTGAGCGAGGCAGGACGTGCTCTGTGAGAGCTCCGCAATACTCCTGCTCTTTCATCCGATTTTCGGAGCATTTTGAGGCACAATTTTGGGGCTTATACCCCTGATCCTGGTGGGGGAGTATCCGGACATGAGAAGGGGAGCAGCGAAACACGGCCATCAGACCCCGAGGAGCCAGCGCCAGACCCGATCCACACGTGGCGTGGACGAGGCCTCAGCCACCGCCATCTTGCATCTGCCGGCTGTTACCAGAAGCGCCAAGAAGCCTGCGAGCAAACGGGCCCAGATGGATGCTCCGGAACAGACCATCCGGTCGGATGACCTACAGCCTGTTCCTCCGGTCCAAGACCCGGCCCAGGAAGCGATTACCAGACCGATCCTGGAGGCAATCAACGCTAGCAAGGCCGCGGTCATGGTAAGCATTGACCACCTTGCTACTGAATGCACTTTAATCAGGCATGACTTGGACAAAATCAGGGGGAGACTGACGGAGGCTGAGGGGAGAATTTCCACTGTGGAAGATGAGACACAATCTCAAGGGAATCAACTAGCAGAGCTGCAGGCAGTAGTGAGACTCCTACAAGATCGCGCAGACGACGCTGAAGACAGACAAAGGCGCAATAATGTTCGCGTGGTTGGTCTCCCTGAGGGGGCAGAAGGCCCACAGTCTACCACGTTTGCTGAAAAATTTTTCAAACAGCTTCTGAATCTGGGTGAGAGACCACCAACGTACGTGGTGGAACGGGCACATAGGGTGCCGATGGGAAGGAGGCCCCCGGGAGAATATCCACGTCCCTTCCTGGTGAGATTCCTGAATTACAGGGATAGGGATATGATCCTGACTGCTTCCAGGAAGGCCCAGGACCTGAAGTATGAGAACACCAAGGTAATGCTTTTTCCTGACTTTTCGGCTGAAACACAGAGAAGAAGGAGATCCTTTAATGATGTTAGGAAAAGATTACGTGAGAAAAATATCCAATACAGCATGCTTTATCCCAGTAAACTGCGTGTTCAACATCAAGGGTCAGTGAAGTTTTTTGATCACCCACGAGATGCTTGTGAATGGCTAGACAGAAATCCATGAGCATGATTTGATGCTAGATGAGTATTGCGTTTATTCCTAATCTAGCTGGACTTCTGGCCAGCTGCAGGGTCTCAGATCATTATATTTTCCATTGTTTTTTTCTGTTATCTGGGAGCTGACCCTAGTACCTGGTGTGCCGGCCTACTGGTGTTACTACGCTCAATCGCCACTACATCTGCAGTGTGATCTAATACAGTTTTTCTTGTTTTTTTTTATTTTATTGATTTTTCTTTTTTTTCCTGCTGCCTGATACTAAGGGGTAAATATATTCATTTCTTATTTTCTTTGGTTGTGTTTTGGCATCCAAGGCCCCTTGTTGTTTTTTCCTTTTATACACCTTCCTGAAATGTACTGCGAGGAGACATTTTGCTCAGGGTGACTGATGACCTAATGTTTTCTATGGGCTTCGGCATTTGGTGCTATACTAATCTAACGCCACTAGATGGTGCTGGGACACTGTTCTTCTCCTCATCAAGATTTATGTCCTGAACTTGTGACTCCACAATTATCTTGCTCAAGCGGAACTTTCTAGAGCTAAAGTAGTTTTTTTGTTTTTTCTCTTCGTTTTTTCTGCTGGACAAGTGACCATTCGGAGGACATCTCTGAAACACCTAATTTTTTTCTTTTAGGTGTTTGTTTTGTTTTTGGGCTGAAGCTGCATACCAGATGAAGGGGGTTTTTTTGGAAGCTTTTTTGCTTCCCGTTTCATTTTTTTTATTTTTTGTTTTTTTCTCAATCTGGTATAATGGCAGGGGGGGTGGGACGGTTGGGTTGGGGGGGGGGGGGGTGTTCTCGGGGTTGTTGTGTCTTGCTCAGTTCTCGGTTCTCCACCAAAGATTGCCTTCTCTCAGTCCATGGCGTGCTGCTTTAGGCTAAATATCTGGGCGCGTGTTACTCGTGCCGTGGCATTATTTGGTAAGCAGGATTATGGCTAATGTGTTTAAGGTAGTGTCCTGGAACATTAGGGGACTAAATAGTAAATTCAAGAGAGCCTCAATGTTCCAGTACCTGAAATCAGTTAAGCCACATGTGGTCCTCTTACAGGAAACTCACCTAGAGGGCAGTAGAATTTTGGCATTACGCAAGCACTGGATCCAAAAGGCATTTCATGCCACATACTCCACGTTTGCTAGGGGGGTGTCTATACTCATTAGTAGGGCGTTACCATGCACGATACACCAGGTGATAACTGATCCAGGGGGACGATATGCAGCAGTGGTTCTGGACATAGGAAACCGCAAAATGCTACTTGTGTCGGTATACGTACCACCTCCTTTTAATGTACAACTTTTGTATGATATTTATGTGAAATTGGCACCACATGCTCATTTGCCGCTCCTGGTTATGGGAGACTTTAATGCTATAATGGGTGAGCTGGATTCCTCCAACCCCGGGCGGACTGGGTCTCAAGACCTGTTGGCTTGGGTAACCATGGCGGGGTTGACAGAAATTTGGCGAGCTAAATACCCGGACACAGTTTGCTATTCTCATCTTTCTCAGACGCATCACTCTTCAGCTAGGATAGACTTAGCGTTTGGGAACCAGGCTATGATGTCTTATGTGAGGGGGGTAGAATACCTGGCGGGTGGGATATCTGATCATACTCCTCTTGCTGTCTCCTTGCTCCTGCCAATATCTGATGGGGCCAGGAGCTGGAGGTTGTCCCCGGGTTGGTTGCAGGAAGAGCAGGTCTCCACACAGTTGCTAGAATCGCTAGTCGACTATTGGTCGCTAAATGTGGATTCGGCTGACCCACCGGTGGTTTGGGACGCATTTAAGGCGGTAATTCGCGGGGAATCTATTAAGGCGATTAAAGGAGTTAGGATAGACCAAAATGCTGAAGTTCTGAGGCTGCAGGAAAACGAGAGGGCATGTGATTCTGCTCATGCCGCCAACAAGACTGATGGCACATATGGTGCTTTGTTGGAGGCTAGGCGCAGACTTCACCTCCACTATAATGACCTGGCGCACACTGAAGCCAAGCATAGGGCGAACTCTCTGTTTTCGGAGGGGGATAAAAATGGTAAACTATTAGCCAGGTTGGTAGCAGATCAAAATCATATCGAGCATATCTCAGTGATAAGGGGGTCGGACGGAGACCTGGTTAGAGACCCAACAGCTGTATTGACTGAATTTCAGAAATATTTCTCTGCACTTTATGCCCCCATCCCCTCTTACAACCACAGTGAGCTGACAGATCTGCTTGGTACACTGACTCTCCCCAGACTTGCCGCGGAGGACTGCCAGGCACTGGATGCCAAAATTACAAAAAAGGAGGTGGAAGCGGCAATTTTTGATTTCCCACCTAATAAAGCACCGGGGCCGGATGGCTTCCCGGCGGATTTCTACAAACACTATGCGGAACAACTAGCCCCCAGACTTACGACTTTGTTTGCCTACTGCTTGGATCAAAAGATATTACCTGCATCTATGCTTGATGCATATATTATCCTGTTACCCAAGCCGGGCAAAGACCCACTGGACTGTTCGTCTTATAGGCCGATTGCCCTTCTCAACATGGACCTCAAAATTTTGACAAAAATCCTTGCAAAAAGACTTGCTCCGGTTATATCATCCCTGGTTGATGTGGACCAGACGGGTTTTATGCCGGGTAAGTCTACGGACACAAACTTGAGGAGACTGTTTACACATTTACAACTCCCCAATTTAGATGAGTCCTGTAGGATAATAGTCTCCATCGATATTGAAAAGGCTTTTGACTCAGTGGACTGGCATTTCATGCATACTGTCCTAGAGTCTATGGGGTTTGGTCAGTTCTTCAGACAGTGGATCAAGCTGCTCTACAACGCACCTAGGACAGCCATTCGTATGGGAGGGGCTACTTCTAAGTTTTTCGCGATTGGGAGGGGGACCAGACAGGGGTGCCCGCTGTCACCCTTTCTGTTTGCTCTCATGATGGAACCCCTAGCAGTGGCGTTAAGAGCATCGGAGGCAGTGAAGGCAATTAGGGTGGGGAGTATTGATGAGGGCCTAGCACTATATGCGGATGACCTTCTTTTGTTCCTGGGGGATCCTGTGGACTCCTTGAACACCGCTTTAGACATTATGAATAAATTCACCACATACTCCGGCCTGAAAGTTAACTGGGGGAAGTCATCCATTCTGCCCTTGGATAAAGGGGCTAGGGAAAGAGCAAGCCCTGACTTACCATTGCAATGGGTCACCCAAATAACGTACTTGGGGGTGAAGGTCACAGTGAACGTGATGGACTACATGTCTCTCAACCTATTGCCACTTTTGGCGTTCGTCAAACAAAAGGCACTGGCTTGGCAAAAACTTCCCTTATCTCTGATTGGCAGGATTAACCTCCTAAAAATGAAAATCCTCCCGGTTATCCTTTACTTTCTGAGGAATGCTCCGGTTTGGATACCGAAGTCCTTCTTCAAGAAACTGGATAGCCTCACCAGCTCTTTTCTCTGGGCTCCTAAAATGCCTAGGGTGGGGTTGAAAATCCTGCAGGAACCATGGGGTCAGGGCGGGATGGCACTTCCAGACTGGCGTAAGTACTACTTGGCTGGTCAGCTAGTGTTTGTCCATAGATGGCTCTGCTCAGATGCGGGCGATTCAGCCACGGTGCTCGAGGCTGCACATCTCGGTTCTTATGAATCTCTCCGTCTGGCCATTCATAGGGGGACCGGTAGGGACCTTCCTCTTACGCTTTCCATGAAAGCCACGATTAAGGCCTGGGAAGAAGTAGAGAAGCTGGCCTCTCCGAGCTATAAAGGGCCTTCCCCCTCAACACCTCTCTGGATGAACCCCAAGCTTCAACACTTTTATAAACTGAATGATGCACCCGGGTGGGCTTCCAAGGGGGTTAAATTGCTCAAAGATGTGACTCGGGATGGTGAATTACTAACCTTTGATCAATTAAAAGCTAAACATGACCTTCCAAACTCTCAGTTTTTTCGATATCTCAGTTTAAGACATGCATTCCATTCTCAGTTTCAGTCGCAGAAAGTGGAAGCTTTTCCTTCCAGGCTGGAGGACCTGCTGGAGACTGAGGAATTACCCAAGACCTTGTCGGTAACATATAAAGAATTGTTTAAGGCTAGCCCCCAGGGTTTACTCAAGTGCAGGGAGAGATGGGGGGCGGAGGTCCCGGATATACAGGGGGAGGAGTGGGATGAAATGTGGGATCGCCCATTTAAGCACTTAGTGGCTGCGAGAGACAGACTAATCCAATTTAAGTTTTTGCATAGAGTGTACTACACTCCAGCCAGGTTGGCATCAATATATCCTTCGGTATCTGCTGAATGTTGGAGGTGTACATCCTCCCCTGCGGACGCACACCATGTGTTCTGGACGTGTCCCCTGATCCAACAGTTCTGGAAGGGGGTCACGGACTGCATTACTGAGGTGCTGGGAGTTCCGGTCCCGCAGGAAGTTAGTGTCTGTTTACTGGGTCTGGTGGAGGAGGTAGTCCCGTCTAGAGCGCACAGAACACTACTGAGCATTTTGTTATTTTATGGGAAAAAGGCTATCTTACTGAAATGGAAGAATCCAAGGGCCCCTGAAATCGCTTTCTGGAAGGGGTTGGTGAATGCTATGCTACCGTATTACAAAGCAACTTATTTGTCCCGAGGATGTGTGGGGAAATTTGAGAAGGTGTGGAGGGCCTGGTACGAATCGGACCTCACGGTGGGGTAGGGAGTGGGTGTCCAATTTTGGTCAACATATATTTAACCTGGGAGCGGACTCGTGTCTGGTCTCTTGGCGATATTGTTAGCAGCATGCCATGGAGGAGTATGTTTTTACTGATGTGATCTTGGGTTAAGGCAGGTGGGGGAAGGGAACTGAGCAGGGGGAGTGGAGGGGGGGGGGGCATTGTTTTGTTTATGCCATCTGTGATGGCACAATGTTTTTCATGTTCCCGGTCATGTTGACCGATGGTTTAACTTGGCAACCTGGCCAAGGGATGTATGTTTTATTGTTTGTGCAAAAACCTTTAATAAACAGAAATTTATAAAAAAAAAAAATTGCGACAGTGCTGAAAGCTGAAAATTGGCTTGGGCGGGAAGGTGCGTAAGTGCCTGGTATGGAAGTGGTTAATGTTTCACTTCTAGCTACAACAGTTGGGTGTTGGCTGTAGGGGTGTCTCAAGGTTGTGCAATGGCTCCCTAGGGATCAGGACCAGCTAAGGCTGCAAAAGGTGCCAAAAAAGTAAAGGGGTCTCCAACGGGGTCAGAGGATTTGGGCCAGGCTCCAGTGGTCCCACCCTCACCAGATAGACCACCGAACAGCATCATGCAGGAGCCATTGAGGGTGCTAGGGGCAGAGGCGGCCCCCAATCAACCCATTCCCGTTTATGTTACGGAAGAAATGCTAGAATCCACCCTGGGTGGGCTAGAGAAAAGGTTAACTGCTTTAATTGCTTTAATTGCCCGCTCTTTGCCGGGTGGCAAACGGGCTAGATCCCCGTCACCTAGAACGGTGTGTTCGGATGCAGAGGTCCTCTCTTCGGAGGAATTGGACCCACAGGGGGATCAAGCGGACCTGAGTCCTGACGGGTCAGACATTGAAGATTTGAAGATTCCACTATAGATGAAATTTTTTTCGGCTTCTCAAGCAGAGAGTCTGTGGATCCAGTCTCTGACGGATATGGTTCGCACTGCTTTTATTGATTTCCAAAAGGAAAAGGTAGGAGTGTGTACAAAACATAGCCAATTGGGCATACCCTGGCTCTACATCCAAGACAAGGAAAACAAGCACAGTGTCGTGTACAAGTAGGTTAGTATCAAGAAAAAAAAAAACTTCAGCAATTAAACCAGTAGAAGATTGCACTGTGTATAAACAAAACGGGAGTAGGAAACAGGACAGGGAGAGTAGTACCATAAAAGGATTAATACTGAACATTTAGCAAGAAATATGTGGACAACATACAGCTGTAAAACATATCGACAGTGTGTATAATAAAGAGAAAAAAGGGGATCCACATAAGGCCTAGGCGTCCACTAAGGGAGAGCCAACTAACACAGGGGGGCACTTCTAGGATCAGTCAGCCACTTATCCCAGGACAGGTAAAAGTTATTGGTAGATAGGTTAGCTTTAGCGAACGAGAATTCCATCAGGAATTGGGAGTTAAGTAGACCAATCGACATCTTTTAACAGAGGAGGTTGAAGCGATTTCCATTTTCTAGCAATCGCCAACCTGGCTGCTATTAAAATGTGCGTCACCAATGTTCGCAAATGCCTAGGCCAGGAGGGGATTGACAGACCCAACAGGAGATCCAAAGGGGACATTGGGAGGGATATGCAGCACAATGAAAAAATTAGTTTCTCAACCTCTGCCCAGAATGTTTTGAGAAGCGGGCAATCCCACCAGAAATGGGACAGGGAACCAATATCGCCACACTCCTCTACAGCAATTGGGAGAAGTGGACGGGTACATTTTTGCCAGCCTATTTCCTGGGGTGAAGTACCATTTATGAAAAAGTTTCCTGAAGGGATTCCCAATGGTTAATGCAATGAGATAGGCGCCGTGGAGTCAAAAGGGCCTTCACCCAGACATCAGGTGAGGGCGTTGAGGGATAAAGGATGACCAATATTGAATAGAAGGGGAGAGTAGTTCTGGACTTGGCTTGGTAATCATCTTGTAAAGGAGGGAGATACTTTAACTTTGGGATCTTTGGAAAACGCTTTGGAGACCAGGGAGAAAGAATCTGTAGATGAACGATGAATTGTGGAGAGAAGAGACCTTATTCGGAGGTAAATAAAGAACGATTTGGGGGACCAGCCATATTTATGTTGTAGATAGGAAAAGGGGTGGATACCCCAGGGTGAAAAGAGAGCACCTATATTGACAACTCCTAGTTTGATCCAGTTCCCGATGGGAAGATCAGTGGCCAACAGAGCGACTGCTTCAATGGGCAACACTGAAAGTGTGTCAGCCGAGATACCCGAATGAATTTGCAAAACAGCGGACCAGACTTTTAGAGCGGCTGTGGTAGTGCCTAGGAAGTTGCGCTGTGGTTTGAAATTAAGCCAAGAAGCAGCGAGGACATGTTTACCGGCTCAGCAAGCTCGTGAATTGGCTGACCTCCCAAGAGCTTTGCGATAGTAGTATGTCTGGGGATGCTATGGGGTCAGAAACAGCTTTCTTTACTCGGATCTCAAATGAAGGAGTTAACACCCTAATTTTTCTCAGTGAAGATCGGGAGAGGGATAGTGCGCTGAACAAATATAAAATATGGGGAAGGAATTTTCGCCCCTCCCCAGGAGGCGGGAACATGGGTCTCCTTTGTGGTCAAAAGTCAGGTTTTCCATTTGTTTAAGTAAGACACCTTGGAAAAGTTAGTTGCAAGGGGGGAATTAGGGGGGGGGTTTTGCAGATGATGGGTCTGCCTGTCTAAACCTAAATTCATAAAGATGGTTCAATTTATAGAGAGATTAAACTATCTAAAATACGCTGAACCTCGGGGAGGGAGACTAGGGGGTTGGTTAGGCCCGCAATAAGTCGTCGGGCAAAAGACGGGCGATTTTTTCCCTCTCCTATTTTTGATATTAACGTGCTGGACCTAATGAACTGTCTCAGCTCCCAGCACACAGCGGGAGCCAATCGAACGGGCGCTTCCATATAAGCGCGACTCGCGCATGCGAGTATAGGCCCAACACCAGATAAGAAGTAGATTCCAAACTTACTGGAACCGCTTCCATATAAGGCAGTAAACCCTATCAAACGCCTTCTCTGCGCCAAAGATAGGAAGAGGAGGCGTTTGCGTTTTCCACCCACTGTATCAGGTCTATAAATCTCCTGGTACCATCTGAGGCCTGACGCCCCGGCACAAAACCTACTTGGTCTGGATGGATGATCGACGGGATAACATTCGCGAGGCGCTGGGTTCGCACTGCTTTTAAACTTCCAGTGTCAGAACAATTAGCCCCCGCGGTATCCTCTTTAGGTTCCTTGAAGGCACCATTGAGTGGTGCCTCTTTCCCGGTTCACCCCCTTCTGGAGAGCGTGATTTTTCAGGATTGGGCTCGACCTGATAGGATTTTTATCCCTCCTAAAAGGGTCACCATTCTCTATCCTATGGAAGAAGAATTTGCAAAGAAATGGGCACTCCCTACCGTGGACGCAGCCATTTCCTGCGTAAATAAAATTCCTGACCTGTCCGGTGGAAAATGTCCAGGTGTTTAAAGATCCAGTCGACAAAAAAATTGGAGACCCTACTGAAGGCTTCTTTTACCACAGTAGGTGCCGTGGTTCAGCCAGCAGTGGCAGCCATTGGCGTTTGTCAGGCTTTAAAGGATCAGACTAAACCGATATTAAGGGACATACCGGCTCAGCAAGCTCGTGAATTGGCTGACCTCCCAAGAGCTCTCTGCTTTGCAGTAGATGCTATTAAGGACTCCGTTCAACAGGCGTCCCGTTTATCTCTGCTGTTGGTTCATATGCGTCGCCTTTTTTGGCTAAAAAAAATGGTCAGCAGAGGCACCCTGCAAAAAGCTTTTAGCAGGATTTCCCTTTCATGGTGGGAGACTATTCGGTGAAAACCTAGATAAATATATCCAGACCATATCAAGTGGTAAAAGTTCTTTCTTGCCTATCAAGAAAAGATCGCGTGGGCCCGCATTTAAGCGACAGGCCTTCATAGGCTCGGCCCCTTAAACTTCCCGTCAGTATCGACGGCCTCCCGGGCGTTCAGCATTTAATAGCCGCCCACAAGGACAAGCCACGACAGGCAAGAGGCCATGGCCTCGCAAGCCGGTTAAACCAGTCCTCAAGTCAGATTCATGAAGGGGCGCCCCCACTCTCTTGGGTGGGGGGAAGGCTTCGGTTTTTCTCTGAAGTGTGGAAGGCCAGAATTCCCGACTCTTGGGTAAGATCCGTGGTAACCACGGACTACAAGCTAGAGTTTCGGGAAGTCCCCCCTCCTCATCTTCAGGGGTCAAGTCTTCCAAGCGACCCATTAAAGAGGGCCTCTCTTGTAAAAGCATTGGATCGTCTCTGGCTCCAAGGAGTAATTGTAGAAGTACCAACCCAGGAATGGAGTCTGGGATTCTACTCCAACCTTTTCATAATACCAAAGCCCAATGGCGACGTCAGGCCTATCTTGGACCTCAAACGCCTAAATCGCTTTCTAAACATTCAGACCTTTCGTATGGAGTCCATACGTTCGGTGGCAGCCAGCCTACATCAAGACGACTTTCTAGCATCTATAGACATAAAAGATGCGTATCTGCACGTGCCGATCTACCTGGCACATCACAGGTTTCTTCGTTGTATGATAGATCACCGCCATTACCAGTTCGTAGTCCTCCCTTTCGGGTTGGCAACAGCTCCGCAGGTATTCACAAAGGTGTTAGCCCCGGTGCTAGCCGTCCTAAGGACAGAAGGCATTTTAGTCTTGGCATACTTGGACGATCTTCTGGTTATCGACAGCTCAGCTTCCAACCTCAATCAGGCAGTAGGTCGCACAGTTCAGCATCTAGAGGAATTCGGGTGGATTGTAAACCTAGAAAAATCGGTATTGAAACCCACAAAGCAGTTGTAATATCTAGGCCTTCGGCTAGATACAGACTGCCAGAGGATAAGTTTACCTCAAGCAAAGATCAGATCAATAGCTCAAGCAGTTCAAGTGATCTTAGGCAAGAAGGGGCCGACTATTCGCCTATGTATGCGACTGCTGGGGAAGATGGTGGCCGCCTTCGAGGCTGTGCCCTACGCCCAGATCCATACCAGATATCTTCAGGCAGCCATTTTCTCTGCTTGGAACAAATCCATTCAGGCGTTAGATCGTCCGTTAGTGCTCTCCCCGAAGGTCCGGCGCAGCCTGTCTTGGTGGCTGGTCTCTCAAAATTTGTCAAAAGGGAAATCCTTTTGCCCCATCACGTGGAAGATAGTATCCACGGATGCCAGCCTGTTAGGTTGGGGGGCAGTTCTAGAAGAACAGACCCAGCAAGGGCTGTGGTCGGGGGCAGAAAAACTGCTTCCCATCAATATCTTGGAGATCAGAGCTGCTCGACTGGCCCTGATCGCCTGGACTCTCCCCCTTCAGGGTCTGCCAGTAACGATACAGTCCGACAACGCCACTGCGGTGGCATACATAAACCACCAGGGGGGCACGAAGAGCCCAGCAGCCCTAAGAGAAGTAAACCTGATTTTCTCATGGGCCGAAGCCCATGTACCCTGCATCTCGGCGGTGTTCATCCCAGGGATAGACAATTCTCAAGCAGATTTTTTGAGTCGTCAACAGTTGCTCCCGGGGGAATGGTCTCTTCACCCCCAGGTATTCCAAGAGATTTGCCAAAGATTCGGAGTCCCAGATGTGGACATTATGGCAACGAGATCCAACAAAAAATTGGACAAATTCATATCCCGAGCCAGGGATCCCTCGGCCTACGGGACCGATGCGTTGGTTTGCCCTTGGCACCAGTTTTCTCTTCTGTATGCGTTCCCTCCACTGCAGATGATTCCCCGCCTTCTACGGAGGATCCGGGTGGAGCGCAGGCCTGTGATCCTGGTGGCCCCAGCCTGGCCCAGGAGGGCTTGGTACGCACTCATCGTGAAGATGTCAGTCGGGGCGCCGGGGCCGCTCCCCCTGCGCCCAGATCTGCTGTCTCAGGGCCCAATCTGCCATCCTGCTTCACAGCAGCTAAATTTGACGGCTTGGCAGCTGAATCCCTAATTCTTAAGGGCAGAGGCCTCTCAGATCAGGTCATATCTACGTTGATTCAGGCTAGGAAACCGGTCTCCAGAAATATTTATTACAGAGTCTGGAGAACCTATGTGGAGTGGTGCGAGTCTCAAAAATGGCATCCTCGAAAGTTTTTTTATTGACAGGATCTTGCGATTCCTCCAGGTTGGCGTTGACAAAGGGTTGGCTCTTAGTACTCTAAAGGGGCAGGTGTCGGCTTTATCAATCTGGTTTCAAAGACCCTTGGCCACCCATTCGCTTATGAAAACCTTCTTGCAGGGGGTCTTGCATGTGAATCCCCCTATTAGAGCTCCCCTCTGCCCCTGGAATTTAAATCTGGTCTTGTCAGCTTTACAAAGGCAGCCGTTTGAACCTCTGACAGAAATCCCTCTTGTGCTACTAACCCGAAAGTTGGTTTTCTTGGTGGCTATGGCTTCGGCCAGAAGGGTTTCCGAGCTGGCAGCCTTGTCATGCAGGGAGCCATACCTTATTCTGCATAAGGACAGAGTGGTTCTGCGGCCTCAACCTTCTTTCCTTCCTAAGGTCATATCCAGTTTTCACTTGAATCAGGACCTAGTCCTACCATCCTTCTTTCCTACTCCCCAGTCCAGAGAGGAAAGACTGCTTCATACTTTGGACGTGGTTCGAGCCATGAGGGTCTATCTCAAGGCTACAGAGAAGATTCGGAAAACAGATGTGCTTTTTGTTCTTCCGGATGGCCCCAAGAAGGGTCAGCCGGCTGCCAAGTCTTCCTTGGCTAGGTGGATTAAGCAGCTGATTTTTCAGGCCTATGGTCTGAAGCGCGTTCCACCTCCCTTATCAGTTAAAGCCCGTTCTACGAGGGCCATGAGTGCCTCTTGGGCGGCACACCATCAGATCTCTATGGCACAGGTTTGCAAGGCGGCAACCTGGTCTTCCGTACATACGTTTACTAAATTTTATAAGTTGGACGTTGCAAAGGGTACGGACGCAGCTTTTGGGCAGGCGGTCCTACGGGCAGCAGTATAGAATCCTCTGGCCCGGTTCACGCCCCCTTGTTTTTCTGTTGGTGGAGCCATGTTTTCTCCTGACAATGTTTTTATTTGGCTATTCTTGGCCTTACGGTCTCCCTCCCTTCATAGAGCATTGCTTTAGGACATCCCAAGTGTAATGGCTATGCGCTCTGTGTCCCGTGATGTACGATAAAGAAAAAAGGATTTTTAATAAACAGCTTACCTGTAAAATCCTTTTCTTGAAGTACATCACGGGACACAGAGCTCCCACCCCTCTTTTGGGGAACATTGTGTAACCTCGGGAGAATTGCTTGCTACAAAACTGAAGCACTCCCAGTGGGAGGGGGTTATATAGGGAGGAAACTTCCTGTGAAATTGATTACACCAGTGTCCACACCTGAAGGTACCCATATAACCCAAGTGTAATGGCTATGCGCTCTGTGTCCCGTGATGTACTTCAAGAAAAGGATTTTACAGGTAAGCTGTTTATTAAAAATCCTTTTTTTGCCTGTCACTGCTTACACATTTACACATTTAATGCCGTATACGCACAATCAAGTTTTCCGTTGGAAAAACCTTGGATGGTTTTTCTAACAGAATTCCGCTCAAGCTTGGCTTGCATACACACGGCCACACAAAAGTTCTCTAAACTTTCGACCGTCAAGAACCCGGAGACGTACAACACTACGACAAGCCAAGAAAATTAAGTTCAATGCTTCTGAGCATGTGTCGGAATTTTGCGCGTCGGAATCATAATTTACGATTGACATTTTTTCCGGTGGAAAATTTGAGAACCAGCTCTTCAAATTTTTGTTGGCAAAAATTCCAACAGGAAAAGTCAGATGAAGCATACACACGGTTGGAATTTCCGACTAAAACCTCACATCAGACTTTTCTTGTGTACGGGGCATAACCATTTCATCCAAATGGAACTATATATCTGTGTATGATTAAATAAGAAAGGGCTGATAATGAAATGTCAACAGTGATTTGTGGGAAAGATTTCTTCACTGAAGTGTTTGATCACTACATTGTGATTGATCAATACGAATTGTTTTAAAACGATCACTGGTCAAAACTAAGTAATAATAATCTCGTATATATAATGACAAATGTATTGCCAAATCAATACTTGCAGTGTAAAAATTGCTCGCTCTCTCTCTCTCTCTCTCTTCTCTATGCAATGGTTTTGCACAGTGCAGCCCCAATCCTCCTCTTTTTGGGTCCCTTGCCAGCAGTCCTGGCTTCTTCCCCCTATCAAATACCCCCAATTGCAAGCCTCTTGCTATAGGGGCAGGCTTGCTCCTGAGCCACGCTTTGTGTGTCCATTCATACACACAGCATGGCTTGACCTGGCCCCAAGCAGGAGCCAGTGGCTCGCACTGCTATGTGAGCCAACGAGTAGAGAGAGGCCAGTGAGAGCTGCTGCTCTCATGCACATTGCTGGGGGGGAGCTCCACCCAGACGTCTTTTTACCTTAATGCAGGGCTCAAAATTTCAAGTCCTGAGCTACTAGCCAGGCCTCAAGGGTTACTCACCACCAGTTGGCCCGCCCCTAATCACACCCTCAGTACATTGACGTCCTGGCAATTTAGGCCCGCGCTGCAGACATCTTTCAGCTATAGCCCGGGCGGGAAGGACCTAGGCCTGGAAAAGACAACCATGGGTTCCATAGCTTTCCACATTTTGGGGGGCAATTCCTGTGCTGCAAAATAAGATTTCTCTAGCTAGGGTAATGTTTACCTGGTTCCTTCCTTTTTAATGTTGATGGATTTGAGGATATCCATTTATGGGGAATCATTTTAAGCTCCAAAAAATCTGTATCTGATGATGGGATCATAGATTTCTGAGGGGATAGATTCCTTATCTAACAAACACTTACCTGGGTCTAATGGAATTGTAACCTGATAGTTGATGTTATTGAGGCCTTTGTATGTATAAGCAAAGCAATTGCTTGGTTGTATCTGTCTATATTGATAAACTTCCCAAGGTAACTAAAAAAATCTATGTACGTATATGCAGTATATGTGTATAAACAAACCTATAAACAATTTGTGGTCACATTTTTATGCATAATCTTTCTTAGCCTGTTGTGTTACATATTTCATGATTCTAATCCATCATTATCTCTGAAAAGTATTGATGCCCATCTTGTTTATGATATTCTTATTTTTTTCTTTAGAGCAGTCAAGCTGGTAGTCAGACAGACCAAGTGACTGGAGGATCCGAACAAGTTTCAGACCTACAAAAGGTATTCTCTCGCCCACCCATTACTTTGTTTCAGCTTTGTTAGTGTAGTATTATTGTCCAATACTATGTAAGGCTCATTAACACAAGCCTGCACACTAAAACAAGACTTATAGCGTGAAGGCTTATTTCCATTGTGTATGGGCAATGGGGGAGGGGTGGTGTTTACCTTTTTTGTTTTTAAACTTTATTCAATTGTCACAAAGTGATATTTTATTTATTTTAAGGACTCTGGTTATGTTAAGAAAAAATGTATCATGTCTGTATTTTCTATGCATAACACTGCAGCCCATCAAAGGCAGTGTTGTGGTGTAAACAGGACACACCCAAAACAATTGTCTTCAGGGTTTCCTGCATTGAGACTACAATGATCTGTTCAGATCAGTGCAGTTCAGCGGAACTAGTATGAATGATGATTTGGGGGAAAAAAACATTGCTAGTATTGTATGCGTCTAAAATGGCCATGTAACATAATCTCATGGTCATTTTAGAAATAATACCTTGTATGTACTTGTCTGCCTATTTTTTGGGATGTTGGTACACTTACAATATAGTTAATCCATACACTATATTTTTAAGAAAACTTGTTATAGAGACCATGTTGCTCGGCTCTTCATTCCATACGCCAATAAATACAGTGTGTATATATATATATATATGTGTGTGTGTGTGTGTGTGTGTGTGTGTGTATTAGGTGCTGCAACAAAACAAAAAACAAAATAGTTGCGCTACCAAAAAAGTTAATCTGTTATTGTCCATAGACAAGTGTGCAATATAGGAACGATTGCCAATAGTAAATCAGTGCATGAACAAACGATAAGAATCCAGCAGTCTGTAGGTGCTAACGATGCCCAGTGAAAGAAACGGCTTGACAGAAGATTAATCAGTGCCGCTTACCAGATGGGATGGATCTCGAGTTATAGAGATCGTATAGGCACATCAAAGGGCGTTATGTCCACGGATTCCTCCGGTGGTAGAACCTCTCCACTCACTGCTGCTTTTGCTCCTGCTACGATGTTTCCTTGTAGGTTGGTAAGATAAGATTCACTCCCAGGGCGGATTTAGGAAGGATAAAGAAGAGACTTCATAGTGCAGTACTCAGTTTAAGGTTTTATTTAAATCGCGATACTGACATCCAGCAAATAAAGTATTTTAAAAACACAGCCGCGGCTCACAGCCAGACCAGCTTGTGCGTGGTGATGTCAGAGACTGTAGCTCCACCCGACGCATTTCCCCATATAAGGTATCAACTGGGAAAGGAGACCGTTGACATCCAAAAGGCCTGAGACTTCTGTAGTGCCCCACCATATTTGATGTGACGTCAGTAGCCACTGTAGGCTCAGCAGCTACATGAAAACATTGTGAAGGGAGTAGAGGGTAAGGGCGAAAATGCTCGCTCAGCAAGTCGGTAATTAGACACTTACAGAAGAGGAGAGGGATATGACGTGGAAGTAAAAACACTGCAAGGAAGCAATTAAAATCCTTGATTTTTCGTTTACCTGCAATTATTTTTTGTGGTAGGGTCTCTAAAATAATAAAAATAATATTATATTATGTTTAGCATTGAGAACGGTTTTCTTCTGTGCTGTATGAGAGGATCACATTGTCTTATAGCATACCAGATGCTTTGCATAACTAACCTCAAAGTGGTTGTAAACCTGAAACATGAAATATGAACAAATGCTATCCCTCTATACTAATGTGTGCTCAATCCAGGGCACAAAGTGTAATTTCTGTCCACTGTCTCGTTCCCTGCTATCTGCGCGAGGTACTTCTGATGAATTTTCCTGACACCGATATAAATCCTGCAGATTTGAAGCCTCGGCTCTGTTCCTGTGTGTTGTGTGAAGGGGGGTGTTTCATTTCCCTCCAGTCAGCTCTCATAGCGCTCCTCACACATGTAAGTTAACCACTTAGTAACCTCCCTATAGACAAAATACGTCCATAAGGCGGTTACTTAACTCTAACAGGACGTCCATGGACGCACACCCGATCACCGTTGCTCGCCGGGTCCACGGGACCCGCAGCATCAATGATCGCGGTAAGGAGCCAATGGAGGCGGCTCCTTACCACGTGATAGCGCTGTCCAATGATGGCGCGATCACATGTAAACAAACCGACGCTGGTTCCTGTCCCAGATGGTAGTTTGTCAAGGGTTGCAAACTAAGTTAGTCTTCTAATTAAATATTGTTTTAATAATTAGAGATCTCATTATATTCAAATGACAGGGAATGTAACTTCTTTTTTTTTTCAATTCTATTACAGGATATAGAAACACTAAGATCTCAGTTATATGTTCAGTCATCTGAAATCAACAGACTACAAACGGAAAGAATGGAACTCCTTCAAAAAATAGAAGCAAATGTAAGTGGTCTATGAGCCTTGTATCTAAATGTGTCAAAAAGCTAATGTGTGCATTGTAATGACAAGGTTTAAATATTGCTAAATGATTAACATGAAGATGAATTAATGAGTGGATATACTTCCAAGTCCATCTTTTCCTTCAATTTATTTCTCCCCTCAGCAGCTAAACATTTTATTAAAGCTAGCTAAAAAAAATTAAGTGGTTGTTGGGTGTAGACAAGTTAAGGTGTGTGTGTGTGTGTGTGTGTGTGTATATATATCACTAGAATAGGTACTGCTACTACAGTGATGGCCACTAGCTTCTCTGCCCTACTGCATACTTTTTTCATGGCATGGGCACAATTCACAGAATACCTTGCATTGTTCTCGATGAATTCTGAGCAGTCTCGGATTCGACAAGGTGGAGATCATTACTTCACCTCCCTTCACTGGACCTAGGCGCTTCCACAAGAATCAGCCAGATATGGCACATGCATTCTTACATGGGTCCAAGGTGGAGGCATATCTATCAACCACAAGGGCGGCACCAGAGACTCAGGGAGGTGAACCACATTCAAGTGTTGCCTCTATCGCCAATACATATTCCAGTTATAGAGTAGTTGCAGGGGGAACTCTGCAGGTAAATCTACTAAATTCCAAGTTCTACAACAAGTTGGGACAGGTGTGTCCGGGACAAGAGCCCCACTGCCAATTAGGGGTAGATGTACTGGTAACACCTTAGGGAACAGTTCTTCCTTATTTGACGCTTTCCCTCTATTTCGGCTTCTGCCACATCTTTTGCAAAGAATCCAGGAGATTTTAACACTGATATTACTGTTGGCCGAATTAGCCCAGGATGGTTTGGTACACTGACATGGCGAGTTTTGCAGGGGTTGCTCCTTGGACATTCCCAGTCCAGCTGGACCTAATGGTCTTGAGTCCTGTATCTCCGCACTGTTGAGCCCCTGGAAGCCAGCTTCGGGGGAACTTTAATTGCAGGACTTGAAAATATGTTTTTTGCCTGTGGTGAAGCCAGGAAGTGGCACCCGCAGAAATATGCGAGTGGGAGATTTTCTATTTTTCTTTCTCCAATCATTAGGGGAAAGATTGGCCTTAAGTACCGTTAAGGGTCAGAGTTCGACCCTATTCTTTTTTATTCCAGATGCCGTTGTTTCACACTCCTTGAGTCATACTTCATACATTGGGTAACGTAGTCAGTCCCGCCTGTCAGGCCACTCTTATGTCCTTGGGACTTGAATTTGATCTTGTCTGTCCTTGCAGAGGCCACTTTTTGAACCAATTGGGAGATCCTGTTGGTCCTTTATCTCGGAAGGTGGCTTCTTCGGGAGCTATCACTTCACTAGGTGGAGTGTCAGAGTTAACGGCTCTTTCATGCAAGGAGCCAGCCGTTCTTGGTCTCGCATCATGATAATGTGATGTTGCGTCCTCATCAATTTTTTGCCTAGAGTGGTGTCTAGTTTTTACTTGAATCAAGACAATGTCTTGCCTTCCTATGTGATCCTCAGTTGACAGGAGTTCGATCACTGCATACTCTGGAGGTACTTCTGGCGGTCAGAATTGTTTGATTTGTCAGTACAGGTCAGAAATCCTGGTTTGTGCTAGCGGTAGAGCCCAGGATGGGCAGGAGGCATCCAGGTTAACTATTTTCATTGTATTTGCCAGTTAATTATACAAGCCTATTACTTGAAAGGGCAAGGTCCCTTGGGCCATCCGCCATCAGGCGTCGGTGGCTCAACATTTTAAGGCCATTACATGGTCTTTTGTTCATACATTCACATCATTTTTTCAGATGGATATCAAAGCCACGGAGAATACTGCTTTAGCCACAGCATGTTTTGGGTGGCAGAAGTAGTCCTCCTCAGGTGGCAGTTTCTGTGATTGTGTCTCCCTCCCCTCAAAAAACATTGATTTAGGACACCCCATATAGTCATCATTATGGTTGGCTTTTTTCATCATACTTACCTGTAAAATCCTTTTCTTGGAAATGCATCACAAGGCTCCAAGGTCCCTCCCGTATTTTTTGGAGATATTCTTTGCTACAAAACCAAGGTTCTTCCTGTGTAGGAGGGGTTATATAGGGGAAGGACTTCCTATTTGACTATCTGCCAGTGTCCATCCACCAGTAGGTGGCGTATAACCCAGATAGTCATTATTATGGTTGCTATGTGTCCCATGATGTACTCCAAAAAAAGGATTTTACAGGTAAATATGAGGAAAAAGTTATATTTTTTTATAAATTCAGAAACTAGTTAGTCAGAGCTAAAAGGAAAAAAAAATCCCTAGCTATCCACCCACAATCTCATGTCTTGACAATCACAAGAATGTGGCTTTTAAATCTATAGTTCCTATTTTGTTTACAGGCCTTCTATTTTTCTTTTCTTTACAGGCTTCAGCAGCAGCACCTGGTGATCACGCACCTCAAGTTAAAAATATTGAACTTGAAGAGAAAGTGGCAAGTTTGTTAAAGGAGGTTAACAGCACAAAGGTTGGTATTATTACACAAGGTGCAATGAAGTTAGTTTAAAAAACACTAATGCAACAGCTTGCCTTCCAGTAACAATTGATATTAAAATTAGGCAAGGATGATATGATATCCATAAATAAGATATGTTATTCCAGATGTAGCCAGATACAGTTTACTGAAACTTGAAATGTCGACAGTCTTAAAAATTAAGAGACTAGGCCAACTGGTGTAAACTCTTTACAATTTATGTATAGTGTGATTTAGGCTTTCATTGACACCTGGGAAAATAAATGGGGCAATGGTGAAAAGTGTAAACATAATTATAATAATAATAATGAGAGCAGCTTGTTGTAAATGAGTGAAGAAAATCGATTAATTAAATTTGAACCACGCTCTCTAAAAGTGAAAAAAAACTGATTATAAAGTGCAAGTGCATACAAACAATGTCAGCGAATAAAATATATAAAGTCCATAAGAGACAACATCTAATGTCCAGTATGAATACAATTCAATTAAGTGCATGTGAATCTTCTTGATCCTGTTGTGAAAGGAGTGACTGTAGATCCTCCATTACCTGCCACACATCCTACTCGCTAGAATTCCATGACACCCATTACAGGTATTTAAAAGCGCTTGAAAAGATTATGCAAATAAGGGGGGTTCTCACAACCACAACTCCAGTCCAAACAGACCTCCAGTCATCGGTAGAGACTTTTTATGCACTTGCACTTATTATTCAGGTCTTTCACTTTTTGAGAGAGTGCGGTTCAAATTAATTTATTAATACATTTTCTTCTTTCAGTGACCACTGCTAATATAGAAAGACTCCCCAAGCACACGAGTGCACTGTATAGCTGCATGACTATCTTACCCCTGCATAGAAGTAATTGTGTCCACAGTTAAGATCACTCTAGAAACCAATAAAGTACTTTCCAAATAAAGCAGAAATAATGCAACATATTCTTACTGTTTTTGTTGCTATACGTATTTAGGAAGAACTGAAAGCTGTATCTGAAGAGAGAGCCTCTTTAAAACAGGAGCTAGACTCTGTTCGCAGCACAGCAGCCATTTTACAAGATGAAAAACTCAAACTGGCGCAGGATGTCTCTGAGTCTAAGAAGGAACAGGATGATCTTCTGATCCTCTTGGCTGATCAAGATCAAAAAATCCTTTCTCTAAAGAATAAGCTCAAAGAACTTGGAGAACAGGTACAAACACACCTATTTTTTTTTTTATGTCTTTTGTATGTATTATTGGCAGCTGTGGGTGTTGTGTACGGGTGAGTTTGGGTGTTCTCTAAACTCACGTCTATTCAAACGTCAAAGTCAAACTCTTTTTTTCAGTCCAAAAAACTACGGCTCAGGTCAATCGCCACTCTGCTGCACACCTGAACAAAGGGGCAGAGATGCTGGTGACATCAGTGCCCTTGTTTTTGACATTCAATCGCAGCCATCTGGCATGCCGGTCCTAAACCTGGCTTTTGGATTGCTGCATCTTGACCCAGCTGAACTGAAAGATTGCTGCAAATTACCTTCCACACAGGCATTTTCCAGGCACTTTTCCTTTGTGCCGGTAAGTTAGCCACAGACACTTTCTAGGTTCAAAGCTATTCGCTGTAGGCTAGTCAGGCCGAATGCTGAGAGCTATCTCAGTTGCATAGATTGATGATTTCCCATTTCCTGCCATCTTCCACTGCAGAAGAGGGACCGAGTGCCCCCGCGTCTTCTGGGAGAAGTGTCACACATGTTCCACAGTGGGGGCATTGGATTCTCTGCTTGCAAAGAGCCATGTGAAACTTCAGTCTCTTCCTGCTTCCCGCCTACAATGACTTTGGTATCTGTATAGTATAAATCCACAATACTGTAACCACAACTTTTTTGTTTAATTTGTACATATATGTCACAGAAAAACATAACACTATACCATACCTCCCAACTTTTTGAGATGGGAATAAGACGCCTATCAGCAAAAGTATGCAGGTATAGTACACCCCCCCCCCTGCCATGCCCCCTTAAAGGAGATTTATACACACCAAAAAAAAAATGCTTATTTTTACCACTACAATGCTTTTATATTGGCTTTTGGAATTTACAAATGCAGCCATTTAGAAATCGGATAAAGGTTTAGTGCTGGAAAACACTTTTTGATAGATAAAGTGCATTTTATATACATCTATATAGAGCAACCCAAAATTAGGGACAAATGAGGAATGAGGGACATTGCTCCAAATCAGGGACAGTTGGAATCTATGCTATAAAGATGTTTCAGCCAATCGGGGAAACGGGTAACAGACCATGCTTCCTTTTTGGCAGAGAGGCGATTCAGTGTTAGAAAAGTGAATTTCTTTCTCGTACATCACGGGACACAGAGCGGCATATTCATTACTATGTGGGTTATATGGAGTACCTTCAGGTGTGGACACTGGCAATCTTCAAACAGGAAGTCCCCTCCCTATATAACCCCCTCCCCTAGAGGGAGTCCCTCAGTTTTTTCGCCAGTGTCTTAGGTGTTGGTCACGGAATAGCTTTGCTCCACATCCTTGGGATTAAGGGCGGGCTACCGGATCTGTCCAAGGAGCCTCAGTGCCAAAGTGGACAGTACCCGGGCCCCAAACCGTGGGGTTTTGCCTATAATGCTCCTCTTTGGAGGGCTGGACCCTGGGCCCAGGACTTGGAGTTTGCAAAAACCATAAAGTTCCTGTTTTGCCAGGGTGCTATATAGGTCCAGGACAGTGGGTACCTTCATAGGACCCCAGGGCCTGAAGGTCTACTACGCTACCCACGGAGATGGGAGAAGATTGGATCAGTTTGCTGGTCAAACATCCTGCAGCATGGAGCAGGTAAGGGGGAGCCTGCGGGACTTGGTTCGACAGCAGGCTCCCCGGGGTAACCTAAAAGGGGGGATAGCCTAAGTATGCTCTGCATGGGCAACCGTGATCACTATGTCTAAAAGAGACAGGATGACACCCTTTCTCCCCCCATCACTAGGCCCCCCTGTCTAAATATGTGTTGCTAGCTAACCTGCTGTTTCTTCCTAGGGCTAGTAAGGATCCCTAGGGGCCTTGAGAGAGTCCTACCTGGCCGGGGGTTTGAATCTGCCGCCTGTTTCTGCGTGCCTGGATCTCCAGCAGCGCGGCTCCTCCATGTTCCTCCTGTATCCGGCATACGCGCGCGCGCGCGTGCGCGCGCACGTCTTATTGACGTTTTTCGCGCCGTCCAGACAGGAGGGCGGGGGGGGCGGGCCTGCGGCGTCATACAGGGGCGCGCCTTTGTGCTGTTATAAACAGCAGGCCTTGTCAGGGCTCAGTCTGAGGCTGAATTGTTCAAGGAGAGGACGCAGAGCGGCAGAACAGTGACTCCCGGTGGCGGAAGAGGGGTAGTACATGTGGACTTTGTTCCAATGCCTTTAGTGTTAAGCCAAGAAATCCCCCTTATTTTTCAGCAGGTTGGAGGCTGGCAAACTTAAATTAGGGTCATTGTATGTTGTCAAATATATAATATATAATATATAATTATTTAAAAAAAAAAAAAAAAAAAAAAAAAAAAAAAAAAAGAAAAGACCAACATACGGGCCCATCAGTTTTTGGGGACACTAGTGATCTATTCTCCCCTAAACTCTGAAAATTGTACTCCTGGCCACTACAGTCTGTTGTGTGGGCGGAGTCCCTCGATTTTGTATTATGGCTTCCAAGGGTTCGGGGTCAAAGGGGACAAAAAAGACCAAAAAACAAAAGGGGTCCCTTTCTGATTCTGATATGCCGATACTTTCCCCGCAGCTTATTAATTTAAGAAGCGCCTTGGATGAGCCATTAGGGGGATCTGGTGCGGAGGCTGGCCCAGATCAGCCCAGCCCTGTGTTTATCACAGAGGAGATGCTAGCCGTATCCCTAGGGGGGCTAGAAGAGAGAATAGCGGCATTGATCGCCAGAGCTATTCCTGGTAAGAAACGGGTTAGATCCCCATCACCAGGGGGTGTATCCTCAGATGCTGAGATTCTCTCTCCGGAGGAATTAGAATCACAGGAGGATCAACTGGACCTGAACCAAGAGGGTTCAGGGATGGAGGGGTCTACCTCTGAGGAACCATTTTCAGACTCCCAGACAGAGAGACTGTGGGTACAGTCTTTGACGGACATGGTCCGCTCGGCATTTAGTTTGCCATTGCCAGAACTTCAGGTTCCTCCGGTATCCTCTCTGGGCTCTTTGAAAGCCCCGTTAAGCAACGCAGTTTTTCCGGTCCATCCTCTCTTGGAGGAATTGATCTTTCGGGATTGGGTACGGCCGGACAGGGTTTTTCTGCCACCGAAAAGATTTGCGGTCATTTATCCCATGGAGGAAAAATTCTCCAAGAAGTGGAGGCTCCCAGTAGTGGATGCAGCCATCTCATGTGTGAATAAATCACTAACTTGCCCGGTGGAAAACATACATATGTTTAAAGATCCGGTTGATAAAAGATTAGAGACACTTTTAAAAGCATCCTTTGCTACGGCAGGAGCAGTGGTGCAGCCAGCGGTAGCTGCAATTGGAGTTTGTCAGGCATTAAAGGACCAGACAAAAGAGATGTTAAAGGACATGCCTACCCAACAAGCAGAAGAGTTTGCTGACATTCCCAGAGCTCTGTGTTTCGCGGTAGATGCTATAAAAGATTCCATCCAGCAGGCTTCTCGTTTATCACTATGTTTGGTACACATGAGAAGGCTCTTATGGTTGAAGAACTGGGCGGCAGAACCCCCATGCAAAAAGCTTCTGGCAGGATTTCCCTTCCATGGAGGACGACTCTTCGGAGAAGATCTGGATAAATATATTCAGACTATTTCAAATGGCAAGAGTACCCTTTTACCGGTCAAAAAGACATTCCGGGCTCCTACATTTAAAAGGCAGCTCTTTCCTGTCTCGGGGCCCTCTAATTCCAGGCAGTATCGACGGCCGCCTGCACGATCCAACGTTAACAGTAGATCGCAGGGACAGACCCCTGGGGGTAAGAAGCCGTGGTATCGCAAGCCGTCAAAGACAGCCCCTAAGTCTGCCTTATGAAGGGGCGCCCCCACTCTCACGGGTGGGGGGAAGGCTTCGTCTCTTCTCAGAAGTTTGGGAAGCCAAGATCCCCGACAATTGGGCCCGGGCATCTGTAACCACAGGTTACAGATTGGAGTTTCTAAGATATCCTCCGCCTCATTTTCAAGAATCAAGGCTACCAAGGGATCCAGCAAGGAAGGCCTCAATGCTGGCAGCTTTGGATCACCTGCTTTGCCAGGACGTAATTATAGAAGTGCCAGCCCAAGAGCAAGGCCTAGGTTTCTATTCCAATCTCTTTGTCATACCAAAGCCCAACGGCGATGTCAGGCCAATCTTGGACCTAAAGAGGTTAAACGCTTATCTAAGGGTGCGGTCCTTCCGGATGGAATCCATCCGGTCAGCAGCCGCCGCGCTTCAGAAAGACGATTTTCTGGCCTCCATAGACATAAAAGATGCTTACCTTCATGTACCAATCTTTCAGTCGCATCAAAGGTTTTTACGCTTCGCGGTGGGGCAGCGACACTTCCAATTCAGGGCGCTCCCTTTCGGGCTGGCCACGGCCCCCCGGGTATTCACGAAGATCCTAGCCCCAGTTCTGGCCAATTTAAGGATCCAAGGAGTCACAGTCCTAGCATACTTGGACGACCTTTTAATCATAGATCACTCACGGACGGGTCTGCAAAAGGCAGTAAACCTCACGGTTCGGTACCTCGAAGAATTCGGCTGGGTCCTAAACCAGGGAAAGTCAGCATTCCACCCTACAAAGCAGTTGGAATACCTCGGCATGAGGTTAGACACAGAACATCAAAAGGTGTTCCTGCCCCTTGTAAAGATCAAGGCGATCAAGGGGTTGGTTCAGTTGGTTATAAACAAGAAAAGACCAACTATTCGCCTGTGTATGCGATTACTAGGCAAGCTAGTGGCCACGTTCGAGGCAGTACCATACGCTCAGATCCACACTCGCGTCCTACAGGCAGCCATTCTAGCAGCCTGGGGCAAGAGGGCACATGCCTTAGAGTCCCCTTTGACGCTATCATCAAGGGTCCGACAGAGCCTGGCCTGGTGGTTGAACCCTCAGAATCTTCTAAAGGGAAGATCCTTCAGCCCTGTTGTCTGGAAGGTAGTTACCACAGACGCCAGCCTGGCAGGCTGGGGGGCGGTCTTCGAAGGGTTCTCCCGCCAGGGAACTTGGGTGAAAGCAGAGAGGCAGCTCCCCATCAATATCTTGGAAATCAGAGCTGCTCGCCTAGCCCTGTTGGCATGGACCTCCAGATTAAAGGGGTTCCCGGTGAGAATCCAGTCAGACAATGCCACGGCGGTGGCATACATAAACCACCAAGGGGGAACCAGGAGCCAGGCCGCTCAAAGGGAAGTGAACTTGATTTTTCAATGGGCAGAGGTTCATGTACCCTGCATTTCAGCGATATTCATTCCCGGAGTGGACAACCTGCAGGCAGACTTCTTAAGTCGCCAGAGTCTGTTGCCAGGGGAGTGGTCTCTGCATCCCCAGGTCTTTCAGACAATCTGCCAGAGGTGGGGAACGCCAGACGTAGATATAATGGCATCCAGGTTCAACAAGAAACTAGACAGGTTCGTGTCGCGAGCGAGGGATCCTATGGCCTGCGGAACCGATGCGTTGGTTTGCCCTTGGCATCAATTCAAACTTCTATATGCATTCCCTCCACTACAGTTACTCCCCCGCCTGTTGCGCAAGATCAGAGTGGAGCACAAGCCAGTCATTCTAAATAGCTCCAGCTTGGCCCCGGAGGGCTTGGTACTCACTAGTCCTGAATATGGCAGTGGGAGACCCTTGGACTCTTCCTCTACAACCAGACCTACTCTCACAAGGCCCGATCCTCCACCCTACATTACAGCGTCTAAATTTGACGGCCTGGAGGCTGAATCCCTGATTCTCAGGGGTAGGGGTCTGTCTAGGCAGGTAATCCCTACCCTGATTAAGGCTAGAAAGCCGGTCTCCAGGGTAATTTATTACAGGGTGTGGAGGAACTATATAGGCTGGTGTGAATCCAAAAGATGGAATTGCCGCAAATATACTATTGATAGGGTGTTAAGTTTTCTCCAGCTAGGAGTGGATAAAGGCCTGGCACTAAGCACAATCAAAGGACAGATCTCAGCTCTGTCAGTGTGGTTTCAGAGGCCGCTGGCCACCCACTCGCTGGTAAAGACCTTCTTACAGGGGGTCTTGCGTATTAATCCTCCTGTCAAGTCACCAGTTTGTCCTTGGGACCTAAATCTTGTCCTGTCCACTCTACAGAAACAGCCTTTTGAGCCTTTGGCTGAGATTCCTTTACTCTTACTGACAAGAAAATTGGTTTTCTTGGTCGCCATAGTTTCGGCCAGGAGAGTGTCAGAATTAGCAGCCTTATCGTGTAAGGAACCATATCTTGTTCTGCATAAGGACAGGGCAGTTCTCCGGCCCCATCCTTCCTTTCTACCAAAGGTTATATCCAAATTTCACTTAAACCAGGATTTGGTACTTCCATCCTTCTTTCCAAAACCTACATCTAGAAAGGAGGGGTTGCTGCATACCTTGGATATTGTCCGGGCCATGAAGGCCTATCTTAAAGCTACGGAAAAGATCCGGAAAACAGAGGTGTTATTCGTTCTACCAGATGGCCCCAAGAAGGGGCAGGCAGCTGCAAAATCCACCATCTCGAGATGGATTAGACAATTAATCATTCAAGCCTACGGATTGAAGAGGTTGCCTCCTCCGTTGTCGGTAAAAGCCCATTCTACCAGGGCCATGGGCGCCTCTTGGGCAGCACACCATCAGATCTCTATGGCTCAGATATGCAAGGCGGCAACGTGGTCATCAGTCCACACGTTTACAAGGTTTTATCAACTAGACGTGAGAAGGAATGCGGATTCTGCCTTTGGTCAGGCAGTACTACAGGCTGCAGTTTGAAATCCTCGGGATCAGAAACACCCTTGGTTATATATAAAAAAAAAAAAAAAAAAAAAAAGAAAAAGGTTCTTCTTTCTTGACTAATTTGGAAATATTATTATGATTTGAGTTTAGCTCTAAAATTGAATCCTTCTTTGGAAGATGTCTCCCTCCCCTCATTAAAGCATTGCTTTCGGACATCCCACATAGTAATGAATATGCCGCTCTGTGTCCCGTGATGTACGAGAAAGAAAAAGGGATTTTTAAATACAGCTTACCTGTAAAATCCTTTTCTTGGAGTACATCACGGGACACAGAGCTCCCACCCCTCTTTTGGGTGACCATTTTGGGAGGCATACTGCTTGCTACAAAACTGAGGGACTCCCTCTAGGGGAGGGGGTTATATAGGGAGGGGACTTCCTGTTTGAAGATTGCCAGTGTCCACACCTGAAGGTACTCCATATAACCCACATAGTAATGAATATGCCGCTCTGTGTCCCGTGATGTACTCCAAGAAAAGGATTTTACAGGTAAGCTGTATTTAAAAATCCCTTTATTTATTTGCTTTTCTAACACACCTGGGTGAGCTCCAAGCGCAATTCTCTGCTCTCCGAGTCCACCCAATTTTGGAGCCTATGGCTCTAATCAAGTGCTTCAAAAAAACACCCCTGCTGCTGTAATTCAGGTGCCCAGTGTCCTAAAAGGGCCCTGACGCATGAATAGGAGGTGGCTGCAGTGACCATAGATAGATTCATGCTATACATGAATCTATCCATTAACCATATAGGAGGGTGGTGTGGATAGAGGGGGCAGCGCCCATGCACTCTTAATGGACGGGCCGCCCCTGATTTTGACTGGATCCAGCAGTGACCTGCCTTAAAGAGCGACTACAATGGTGAAGGATACACCTGTCTTTAACCACTTCCCGCCCGGCCAATAGCAGATTTACGGCCGGGAAGTGGTTATAAAATCGTGACTAGACGTTCTCAAACGTCCAGCACGATTTCATGCCGCACACGCCCGTGGGGGCGCGCAGCGCGGCGATCGCTGATGCGGGGTGTCAGTCTGACACCGTGCATCACCGATCTCGGTAACGAGTCTCCGGCGGAGGCTCGCTACCACGTGATCAGCCGTGTCCAATCACGGCTGACCACGATGTAAACAGGAAGAGCCGCCGACGGCTCTTCCTCACTCGCGTCTGACAGACGCGAGTACAGGAGAGCCGATCGGCGGCTCTCCTGACAGGGGGGTTTCGCGCTGATTGTTTATCAGCGCATCCCCCCATTGTATGCCCACACTGGACACCAGGGATGCCCACAGTAGACCACCAGTTATGCCCACACTGTCAGGGCAAAAAAAAAAAACAGGATTTAAGAAAAAAAAAAAAGAAAGATGCCAGTCAGTGCCCACACATGAGCACTGACTGGCAACATATACATCAGTGCCACCCCTCAAAGTCCATCAGTGCCACCCCACAGTGTCCTTCAGTGCCACCCCTCCGTGCCAATCCATGCCCAGTGCCCATCTATCAGTGCCCATCTGTGCCACCCATAAGTACCCATCAGTGCCACCCATAAGTGCCACCCATGAGTGCCATTCTGTGCCGCCTATGAGTTCCCAGTGCTGCCCATGAGTGCCCATCAGTGCCGCCTATGAATGCCCATCAGTGCCGCCTATGAGTGCCCATCAGTGCCGCCTATGAGTGCCCATCAGTGCCACCTATGAGTGCCCATCAGTGCCACCTATGAGTGCCCATCAGTGCCACCTATGAGTGCCCATCAGTGCCGCATACCAGCGCCGCCTATCAGTGCCCATCAGTGCCTACCTCATCGGTGCCCATCAGTACCTACCTCATCGGTGCCCATCAGTACCACCTCATCAGTGCCCATCAGTGCCGCCATATAAGTGCCCGTAATTGAAAGAGAAAACATACTTATTTACAAAAAAGTTAACAGAAAAAAATAAAAATGTATTTTTTTTCTAAATTTTCAGTCTTTTATTAGTTGTTGCGCAAAAAATAAAAACCGCAGAGGTGATCAAATACCACCAAAAGAAAGCTCTATTTGTGGTGAAACAAGGACGGCAATTTTGTTTGGGTACAGTGCAGCATGACCGCGCAATTTTCATTCAAAGTGCGACAGCGCTGAAAGCTGAAAATTGGCTTGGGCGGGAAGGTGCGTAAGTGCCTGGTATGGAAGTGGTTAAGAACCTGACCAATAAGCAGTTAGAAGCCCTCTCTAGAATCCTGTTCTCCTTGGCAAGCCCATTCCTTTACCTCATCCTCGCTGTAATAATACTTTGCCAAACCATTGCTAACTGATCAAAATCCCCCAACAATATAGATCCCGCCACTGTTGTGGTTGATCCCTTGATTACGGAACGCATAGAACAAATAGCTGAAGCTTTAAATTTCACTTGTAACAACTGGAAGCTTGCCAGCGTATGCCTTGCGTAGATCTTGTGTCAGTACACATGCGTAGGGCGCTTTGGTTAAAGGGCCAGATCAGGGGTATTCAAAATATGGCCCTCCAGTTGTTCAGGAACTACAATTCCCATCATGCCTAGTCATGTCTGTGAATGTCAGAGTTTTACAATGCCTCATGGGACTTGTAGTTCTGCAACAGCTGGAGGACCGTATTTTGAAGATCCCTAGGCTAGATTCTGCATTTAAGAAACATTTGACTAACATGGCCTTTGAGGGACAACTTTCCTTTGGAAGTATGCTACTGATGATAACACCCATTTTCCTCAGTGTAAGAATCCCAGGGATCATAGTTACATAGGTTGAAAAATGACACAAGTCCATCTAGTTCAACCAATAGAAAGGTAAATAAATTGAAAATCTACATATACAGAACCCATTACCCTCAGTTCATCCAGAGGATCTTCTTCCTCTGTAACTGTTAAGAAACATCCCTTTTGTGCTATCACTCCTGCGCCCTCAGAGCCAGAACACAAGGTCTGGCAATTGCCAAGGAGGCTTTCTGGCATCTGTGGTCATCAAGGACGCATGCTTATCCGTCTTTCCAGTTCATCAGCATTTCCCACCAAGGTACTGTCCCCCAATATTAGACCTGTTGTACCCTCTTGACATCCACATTGTAGGATACTTAAACAACCTCCTGTTGAGGTTACAGTTAGCGCAAGCTCTGTTGGACAATGTGTCTTTGACTTCCAGACATTACAGCAGTTCGATGGATTCTAACTTTAAGAAATTGTTCCTGGAACTGAACTAATCGATGCATATATATGGGTCTAGTCCTGGACACAGCTCAGACCAAAATGTTTTTCCACACTAGAAACTTCAGACTCTTCAATCGGAGAATAAAGCTCTCCAGTCCAGCATTTTTGTGACCCCCCCACTGTTGCTAAGATTCCTATGGTTGATGGTAGCCTTCTTCCAGTTTTACTTCATAACTCCACAATGTCATCAGAGATGTAACTAGAACCTTCAGGGCCCCAGTGGACTAAACCATAAAGGGCCCCCCCTCCACTGTGGTGGAATGCTAGGACCCGGTCACTCACGGGTTTGTCCTTTACGAACCTGGTAGTTCCGCCACTGGTGTCAGTAGTTTTTTTAATATAGATAGATATATATATATATATATATATATATATATATTCATTTTATTTTTTACAATTGTATTTTTCATTTATTACAGTTTTTTTTAGCAGCCCCGTTGGTGTTTTACCTTTGACATAAATAACAAAGTTTACTATGCCTCAGTTATTAATGAACAGAGTTTTTGATTGGTACGGATTACTCTTTTTATTAAGACAAGGAAGGGGCCAGTAAATTACATGTTTACTGGCCCATTCCACGCGCTCCATCCTGACAGGAACCCCCACAGCAGCTGGCAGGAGAGGGGATGAGGAACCCGTCAGTGCTGTGGGGCATGAGGGGAGGCCAGGGGATCACACAGGGTCCGATAACATCAGTAGGTGGATAGTAGCAGCTCTGGAAGGAAAATGGAGGGGATCGTATCAATTACATGTGGCCCCACCACCCCTCTTTTTCAGATGTACAAGGGGCCGCACGGGCCCCCTCGAGGCATGGGAATGGGTTGCAATTGCGACCCCTGTACATATGCCCTTGAATGTCATCATGTGACAATTTAATCAAATATCTAGACCAGGGGTCTAAAACTGGCTGCCTTCCAGCTGTTGCGGAACTACAAGTCCCATTATGCCTTTGCCTGTGGCAGTCATGTTTGTAACTGTCAGCCTTGCAATGCCTTATGGGATTTGTAGTTCTGCAACAGCTGGAGAGCCACCAGTTTGACACCCTTGATCTAGACCAGGGATATGCAATTAGCGGACCTCCAGCTGTTGCAGAACTACAAGTCCCATGAGGCATAGCAAGACTCTGACAGCCACAAGCATGACACCCAGAGGCAGAGGCATGATGGGACTTATAGTTTTGCAACAGCTGGAGATCCGCTAATTGCATATCCCTGATCTAGACAGACTGATACATTTGGCACCACCTGGGTTGGTGGCTCAGAAGCTTGGCTCTGGAATTGGTAAAGTCCTTCCTTCTAGTCTTTTGGAAACTCCTCACAATGGATATCAGCCTGTCGGACTCCTTTGGCACCCTGTCAGTGCAAGGAATTGGATGTCGGAGGAGTTTCATTTCCTGATCTGCATTCAGAAACTTGGAATAATTTTGCTGTCCTGCTGGAGGGTCATCTAAACCGTAGTCAATTGGACAACACCATGACAGTGGTATACATAAACCATCAGGGAGGAAGCACAAGTCTCACAACAGTAAGAAACATAATTTGTATCCTGTCCTGGGCAGAACTTCTCATTGCAAGCTCTAGGCAGACAGGTGAAGTCAGAATTTATTACTGCCAGCCAGAGAAAGCTTTGTATTTATTCATAGATTACAAAGCCCACATTAAAGGCTCAGCGCAATTCATTCGATTTATTTTTTATTTTTTTGGGGTGTAGGAAGGGGAGTTCTCATCCCACTGCTGGAACACAGTGCTGTATACTGTATGGAGATGAGACTGCTCCCAGCTTCTGCATTTCTTGGTGAAATTAGTAGTTTGTTTTGGACCAGCTTGGTCCAAACAAACTATTTAAACTTCACTAAAAGCTGGAGGTCATCTTTAAAGTCTGTATGCTTTTTCATGTCATTGCTGAGGGGGTGGAGAAAGAATACCCCCAGAGAAGAGATCTGTTATAAACTGGCATATACAGTGCATCCAGAAAGTAATCACAGCGCTTCACTTTTTCCACACAGCCTCGTTCCAAAATGGATTAAATTCATTTTTTTTCCTCAAAATTCCAATAAACAATACCCCATAATGACAATGTGAGAAAAGTTTGTTTGAAATATTTGCAAATTTATTAAAAAATAAAAAAAATATAAATATTCACAGCCTTAGTTGAAGCACCTTTGGCATCCATTACAAACTTTCCCGGATGCACTGTATCACAGTAAACTTTGTTTGCTTTTCTGTACAATGCAAGAATTTCAGAATTAGTTTTTCTTTTTATATTGCATATAGGACATGTTCATCCAATTAGGTTGACAGTGAGTACTAATATATTTTATGTCTCTAACCAGGTTGAAGACGAAGATGACTTGGAGTCTGGGGATGCAGCAGATGAAGATGATCTGGATGATGACGACGACAGCAGGGAAGATGACATGTAGAGACTTGTGCTGTGTAAAAACGTAGTTGTCATTTTCCAGAAGAGTGAAATCTCTAGTAATTTCCTTGAATCAGCCTTTAGAGTGGTCATGCGAGAGGGTATGCACATAGGAGATCGCTAAAGGTTCAAGCAAATGCCATATGCATATACAGTTAAGTGAATTCAAGAAAAACAGGGCAGTTAGGAAAGTGAATTTTAAATTTGGTCATTTATAGTTAAGGCAGTGTTATTTCAGCACCTTTGTGGTACCCTCTATTTTCTTGTTTAAGGAAAATACATTGCTGTGCAATGCCAGATCTTCAATGCTTGTGCAAATACCTTTGCCTGTTTAGCTCTTCAGGTGCATTCAGTTCACCTTTCTGTATGGAGGAACACTGTGGCATTACAATAGAGCTGTGTTCCTTATAGCCATTCTCTATGCTCTTTTTTGTACCTGGGGAGAGAAATGTACAGTGAGGGGTTGTAAAATAAAGCCCCCTTTGTTCCTTTTTCCTCTTAGATTTTATGAATGAGTATAGGAGATGTCAGATGTGATATTTAATGCAATCACTCCTAAAACGGCTACATTATTCATTTTTCAAGGCAATGGCACCTTCTGCTGCAACAGTGGGGGCATCAGTGTTTGTAGTACTGCTAAATTCTTATTTCTTTTATTTCTGACGAGCTTTATTTTTTTTTTAAGTGGACTGAGAGAGTTAGGAAACACACATACCCCATATATGATGTTTTCTTCAGTGGTTTACTTTGCTATGAAAGAGAAGACAAATTTATATAATTTATTGGCTTAAGTTGGGCCATAGAAAATTAATAACAGATTGACATTTTAAAGGAGTGAAAAATATGAATTACATTAATTTCATGTTTTACAATTAAAACAATGCATTTACTTACCACTTTTGGCTTTGTGGTCTATTTCTTCTTCTTTTTGTGTTTTTAAACATACGGTGCAGCTAGGTTTGGAAAAACAACCCACGAGAGTCATACATTCAATGCCTGCAATTTAATTTTTTTCTAAGTTTCAAGAAGCCAAAATAGAGGTGTTTAAAATAAAAATAAATTTATTTCAATTAGATTAGAGTGTTATTACCAGTGTTTTACACCACAGTTTTGACTGTGTGGCCACTCAAACTAGAAATTAGAAAATACGTTGGCTGGCAGATTGTTGCATTCCGTTTTCAGATGATCTTTTTGAGATTGAAAGCTGATGAAAAACTTCCAAAACGGTCTATTGTAGGCACCAGCCTAAACCCTAAAGGTGAATCTTTTTAAAACAGTAGTTGAAGGACATACTAAAGTGAGATCTCTTATCCATGCACTTACCTTTACTAAAGTATCATTCCTGTATTGACCCTGTTACCGACAATTTGGCTTCCTCTTCTATTCAACTACTCTGACATACCCAACATTATGCAACACATCCGTATGCCATCTGTGGGTGGCTTTTTCAATGTAAGATAAAACCAGACAAAATTCCCAGCTCAATTCGCCAACCAGTCTGCTTACCAACCATATTAACCTGTCCAACAGTATTAGTTAAAAACAGGGGTTTAGTTAGCACACATTTGCAAAAGCATGCGTAAGCTGCAAGGCCTCTTCACGGCACCCTGTATCACTTGCAGTCCTAACCTTCTACATTTATGAGGTTCTCCACAATGGAAGCACATGCATTCTAATGGAAAGATAAGGGGCAGGTGGGCCTGGAGGTAGCCTGTTCCTCCTTAACCTCCCTAATGGTAATCCCTAGTGTGGCTCAAGGTTAAATTACAGTACCATTAGCAGTAACCCCAAGCCACACTTGGTGTTGCATTGCAGAATCCTGGTGCAGGTTACTTACCGTGTCTGCGGGCTGTGTCCTCCTCCCGATGCTCCGTGTGCCAGGCTCCGTTCCCTGCGAGTGTCACGACGCGACACGACAATCTTACAGATTACATTACTGTATCAAATCATTTCACATCCTTTTTGTCCCTAGTGCTTTGTCCAGTGCCCTGCATGCAGTTTTATATTATATATACTGCTCTTTCTGCTTGGAAACTGGAGATTGTCCATGGAAACCAAAAAGTGTCCCCTTTTAAATCAAAAGTGGTTTTAGACCAGCCAGAAAACAGCGATGGTAAATTGGAACACTTACAGAATTGAGCATTGGGGAAATTAATTTTATTATTATTTTTTTTTTTATAATTATAGTTATTTATTTTTTCTTTGTCGTACATCATGGGACACAGAGCAGCCAGTAAGTAATTACTATGTGGATTATACGCCAGCTATAGGTGAATGGACACTGGCACACCCAAAAACAGGAAGTCCCCCTCTATATAACCCCTCCCATACAGGAAGTACGATTGATGAAGTGCTATGCTAAGATGAAGCCCCATTGCGGAAATCCTTAAGCAGGATCAAGGGGCTATGCAGTCGGATCCATTCAAGATGGCAAAGGGTAATGGCCAAAATTAATGGTATCCGAGCCCCGAGGAAGAGAAAGCAAGGTAACTTGCCTGTAATGCTCCTTTGTTGAGGGCTGGACCCTGGGATCCAGCTACTTGGTTACACGACTAAACCAAAGGTTGTCCTGGCAGGGTGCTGTAGGGGTCCAAGGGTGTGGACTCCAGTATGCAAGGGGGACCTGGTCTTTGAAGGTCTGTCGTGACGGGTGAAGGGTGAAGATTGGGTCTGGCTGTGTTTTCCAGCAGTGTCCTGTGGTAGGAATGGTAAGTCAAATAGGATCATAAGGAACACATAAGATTTACTTATGGACTTCTGAGTGAACAATGTTTTGCTTTTTTTGTTTTTTTCCCACTAGAGGGTGTAATTGTAACTCTGAAACGCGACGGTACGCATTTACCTGGTGTTAAAGCTCCTCTCCCCCTGAGCGTCCCATTTGCAGGACCATTCGTTTGCGTGCGAATAGCTCTGTTAAAAAAAGCTATCCTAGGACTCGAGGCTTGGCACGGCCAGTGTACGTGCCTATAACGTTTTTTACTCTGGTAAGAGTCTGGTGGTTGACGGAGGGACACAGAGCATATAAGGGCATGTAAGCACGGTATGGGTGTTGGTTACAGGCATTTTTAAAGGCACGTCTACTCGGCATCAGGCTGAGCAGTGATAGCGGCATATATGCCATTGCTGGACTATAGCTCGGCAGTAGATGCACATTGTAAGTACCTCTGCCTTTCGTGCATAGGACTATGTCTTTCCGGAAGGAGAAGTGGAAAAAATACAGAGGAGAGGAGCGCAAGGGCGCCACGGTCGGGGTCTGAGGATCCTAGTCACAGTTCCATCCTCCCTCGAAAGACCAGAAGCAACTGGCTAGTCTGAGTCATTCAAGCTCTCATGCCGCATACACACGATAATTTTTCGGGGTGCTTTTGCTGATTTTGTGTTAGTAAAAGACAATTTGCGCTTTTCTGTCTGTTACAGCGTGATGAATGTGCTTACTCCATTACGAACGGTAGTTTTACCAGAACGATCGCTCCCGTCTCATAACTTGCTTCTGAGCATGCGCAGGTTTTTCACGTTGTTAAAGTCCACACACGATAATTTTTTACAACCCGAAAAACGACATAGTTTAACTACTTGCCGCCTGCCCTATTACAGAAAGGCGGCGGCAAAGTGATTTCAATATCCTGACTGAATGTCATATGACGTCCTCGGGATATTGAGCCGCTGCGCATCGCAGCGATCGTTGTTGCAGTGTGTCAGTCTGACACCCCGCAACACCGTTCTAGGTAAAGAGTCTCCGACGGAGACTCTTTACTACGTGATCAGCCGTGTCCAATCACAGCTGATCATGATGTAAACAGGAAAAGCCGGTAATCGGCTTTTCCTCACTCGTGTCTGTCAGACGTGAGTAGAGGAGAGCCGATCGGCTGCTCCTCTGACAGGGGGGGTTTGCGCTGATCGATTATCAGCGCAGCCCACACTGGACCACCAGGGATGCCACTAGACCACCAGGGATGCCCACCACAGGTATGCCACCCTAGACCACCAGGGATGACAACCACTAATCATGCCAACCAGTGCCCACAATGGATACCAATCAGTGCCCACAATGGGCATCATTGATTGGCAGGCATTATTGTTTGTCACTGATTGGCATCCATTAGTACGACACATACATTAGTACGTTAGTGCCACCTATCAGTGCCCATCCATGCTGCCTATCAGTGCCCATCCATGCCGCCTATCAGTGCCCATCCATGCCGCCTATCAGTGCCCATCCATGCCGCCTATCAGTGCCCATCCATGCCGCCTATCAGTGCCCAACCATGCCGCCTATCAGTGCCCAACCATGCCGCCTATCAGTGCCCAACCATGCCGCCTATCAGTGCCCAACCATGCCGCCTATCTGTGCCCATCAGTGCCGCCTATCTGTGCCCATCCGCGCCGCCTATCTGTGCCCATCCGCGCCGCCTATCTGTGCCCATCCGCGCCGCCTATCTGTGCCCATCCGCGCCGCCTATCTGTGCCCATCCGCGCCGCCTATCTGTGCCCATCCGCGCCGCCTATCTGTGCCCATCAATGCCACCACATCAGTGCCACCTCATCGGTGCTTATTAGTGCCCGTCAGTGCAGTACCATCAGTGCCCATCAGTGAAGGAGAAAACGTACTTACAGTATTTACAATGTTATGTTATAAAACAAAAAAAAAACTTTTTTCTTAATTTTCAGTCTTTTTTTTGCAGGAAAAAAAAAAATCCTAGAGGTGATCAAATACCACCAAAAGAAAGCTAAAAATGTAGTTTGGGTACAGTGTAGCATGACTTTGAATTGTCATTCAAAGTGCAACAGCGCTGAAAGCTAAAAATTGGTCTGGGCGGGAAAGTGTATAAGTGCCCTGTATGGAAGTGGTTAGAACGTTGTGAAAAAATAGAGCATGTTGGAATTTCGTTTTTTACAACTCGAAAAATGATCATGTATACGCGGCATCAGGCATAGTAACCACTTCCAATATTTCAGCCTCTGCATACGTCACCAAGGATTTTTTGGCTTCAGCATTAGCTGGTTTGGAAGGAAAAATAGCCAATATGTTCGCGTCTTCCTCCCAGTCCGGGAAAAAACTATCCCCTTCTCCTCTGCCTGACCTTCCAGTGTTGGAACAGGAATGGCCAGATGATGTTGAGAAACCATTGGGATACCGGGAAGAAGGGCAGGCGGGTGACTCCTCCTCTGAGGATTCAGTCTCAGAAGAGCCCTTTTTCAGCCTCGCAATATAATAAATTGCTAGTTAAATCCCTTATTGGAATTGGTCAGTTCTGGATACAAGTTGCCCCCAGCACAGGCAGCTGAGGCCCCCCTTTATGTGCTGCAGGCAGCAGTATAGTTCCTCCATGTCTGATGATGGCCTGCTTTTATTTGTGTCTCCCTCCCCTCAGAGACATTGCTTTGGGACATCCCACATAGTAATTACTATGGCTGCTCTGTGTCCCGTAATGTACGATAAAGAAATTAGGATTTTTATAACAGCTTAGCTGTAAAATCCTTTTCTTGGAGTACATCACGGGACACAGAAGTCCTTTCCTTCTTATTGGGATATATATATATATATATATATATATATATATATACAGGGAGTGCAGAATTATTAGGCAAATTAGTATTTTGACCACATCATCCTCTTAATGCATGTTGTCTTACTCCAAGCTGTATAGGTTCGAAAGCCTACTACCAATTAAGCATATTAGGTGATGTGCATCTCTGTAATGAGAAGGGGTGTGGTCTAATGACATCAACACCCTATATCAGGTGTGCATAATTATTAGGCAACTTCCTTTCCTTTGGCAAAATGGGTCAAAAGAAGGACTTGACAGACTCAGAAAAGTCAAAAATAGTGAGATATCTTGCAGAGGGATGCAGCATTCTTAAAATTGCAAAGCTTCTGAAGCGTGATCATCGAACAATCAAGCGTTTCATTCAAAATAGTCAACAGGGTCGCAAGAAGCGTGTGGAAAAACCAAGGCGCAAAATAACTGCCCATGAACTGAGAAAAGTCAAGCGTGCAGCTGCCAAGATGCCACTTGCCACCAGTTTGGCCATATTTCAGAGCTGCAACATCACTGGAGTGCCCAAAAGCACAAGGTGTGCAATACTCAGAGACATGGCCAAGGTAAGAAAGGCTGAAAGACGACAACCACTGAACAAGACACACAAGCTGAAACATCAAGGCTGGGCCAAGAAATATCTCAAGACTGATTTTTCTAAGGTTTTATGGACTGATGAAATGAGAGTGAGTCTTGATGGGCCAGATGGATGGGCCCGTGGCTGGATTGGTAAAGGGCAGAGAGCTCCAGTCCGACTCAGACGCCAGCAAGGTGGAGGTGGTGTACTGGTTTGGGCTGGTATCATCAAAGATGAGCTTGTGGGGCCTTTTCGGGTTGAGGATGGAGTCGAGCTCAACTCCCAGTCCTACTGCCAGTTTCTGGAAGACCCCTTCTTCAAGCAGTGGTACAGGAAGAAGACTGCATCCTTCAAGAAAAACATGATTTTCATGCAGGACAATGCTCCATCACACGCGTCCAAGTACTCCACAGCGTGGCTGGCAAGAAAGGGTATAAAAGAAGAAAAACTAATGACATGGCCTCCTTGTTCACCTGATCTGAACCCCATTGAGAACCTGTGGTCCATCATCAAATGTGAGATTTACAAGGAGGGAAAACAGTACACCTCTCTGAACAGTGTCTGGGAGGCTGTGGTTGCTGCTGCACGCAATGTTGATGGTGAACAGATCAAAACACTGACAGAATCCATGGATGGCAGGCTTTTGAGTGTCCTTGCAAAGAAAGGTGGCTATATTGGTCACTGATTTGTTTTTGTTTTGTTTTTGAATGTCAGAAATGTATATTTGTGAATGTTGAGATGTTATATTGGTTTCACTGGTAAAAATAAATAATTGAAATGGGTATATATTTGTTTTTTGTTAAGTTGCCTAATAATTATGCACAGTAATAGTCACCTGCACACACAGATATCCCCCTAAAATAGCTAAAACTAAAAACTACTTCCAAAAATATTCAGCTTTGATATTAATGAGTTTTTTGGGTTCATTGAGAACATGGTTGTTGTTCAATAATAAAATTAATCCTCAAAAATACAACTTGCCTAATAATTCTGCACTCCCTGTATATATATATATATATATTGCTTTGCTACAAAAACTGAGGTACTTCCTGTATGGGAGGGGTTATATAGAGGGAGACTTCCTGTCTTTGGGTGTGCCAGTGTCCATTCCCCTAAAGGTGGCGTATAACCCACATAGTAATTACTATGGCTGCTATTTGTCCCATGTTGTACTCCAAGAAAAGGATTTTACAGGTAAGCCGTTATAAAAATCCTAGTATAATTTCGTGTTTCAAACTTTATCATACTTGGGATGTCTACTACACTCTTGTTTGGACACATTTAAGTGTTTTATTACTAAGAATGACAGGCCTGCAATATAAAATGCCAGATTTCTAGGCAAAACAATGTACCGCTTTGAGATTAAAAAAATCTGACACAAGTATACTGCCAGGGTGGCTACAGGAACATTGGACACCCAGCACATTGAGTGAAAAACTTATATAGCGCAACACATGCAAACTGAATCACCTCTTGGCGCTTAGTATCCATTCCCTGAGTGAAACTTTTTTTGACCTCCGAAGAGAGAGGTTTTGATGACAAAGGTGTCCAGTGTGTCCTCTGACCAAAGTTACAATAGTAACAAAGAGATGGCCCCTGCCCCCACCTATAACTGACCTTCACAGCAAAGAGCACATGCATTCTAATGAATGGATAAGGGGCAGATGAGACTGGAGATAGCCCAATCTTCCTTAAAGGCACAGAGACACACTGGACACCCAGCACATAGCACAATGGCAGCAAAGGTGTCCAGTGTGTCCCCTGACCAAATTTACACCAGTAATAAAGAGATGGCTCCTGCCCCCACCTATAACTGGCCTTCAAAACAAGGAGCACATGGAATGGTAACTGCATGAAAGACAAAACCAGAGAAAATTCCCAACTCACCAACAAAATTAACCTGTCCAACAGTATGTGTTAAAAACAGGGGTTTAGTTAGCTTGCCCCTTAGCTATCCATTAGAATGCATGTGCTTCCATTGTGGAGACCCTCATAAATTTAGAAGGTTAGGACTGCAAGTGATACAGGACGCTGTGAAGAGGCCTTGCAGCTTACATATGCATTGTCAAATGTGCGTCAACGAAACCCCTGTTTTTTAAACGCATACTGCTAGACAGTTTAATTTGGTTGGTGAGTTGAGCTGGGGTTGTTCTATGGTTTAGTCTTTCATGTGGTTGCCCTTCCATGTGATCCTTGCTGTGAAGGCCAGTTATAGCTGGGGGCAGGGGCCATCTCTGTTACTGGATTTTCTAATGTGCCTCACATCATTTCATTGCAGAAGTCACAGCTTTCTAGAAAGGAGCACAATACCAAACATTACGTTTTAAAGGTGCTTGGTAAGACTGGTTCTAAATTAGATTCTCTTGACTAAGATTCAAAAATGCTTCCATAGTTATAAAAATAACTTGTATAAAGATCAGTACGTTCCACTAAATTACACCTTAAAAGTATAGGAGTGCAAGGTTTGTGGCTACGAGCGGAAAATAGCCAAGAAACCCAAACGTAAAGACTCTGAAAAGGTAATCATGTAGGAGTTCATCCGTATTGATTAGTAGTTCTCCATGCTTTGTAGAAAACAGGACTTTAACCACTTCCATACTGGGCCTATTTTGGCACTTCCCTCCTACATGCAAAAATCATAATGTTTTTGCTAGAAAATTAGAACCCCCAAAAACGATATATGTTTTTTTAGCAGACACCCTAGGGAATAAAATGCCGGTCATTGCAACTTTTTATCTTGCATGGTATTTCCACAATAATTTTTTCAAACGTCTTTTTTGGGGGGAAAAAACGGTTTCATGAATTAAAAAAATAACAAAACAGTAAAGTTAGCCCAATTTTTTTGTATAATGTGAAAGATGAAGTTACGCCGAGTAAATAAATACCTAACATGTCACGCTTTAAAATTGCGTACACTCGTGGAATAGCGCCAAACTTCAGTACTTAAATATCTCCATAGGCATCGCTTATTTTATTTTTTTACAAGTTACAAATTTAGAGTTACAGAGTAGGGTCTAGTACTAGAATTGCTGGCACTCCAATGCATGCGGCGATACCTCACATGTGTGGTTTAACCACTTCCCGCCCGGCCAATAGCCGATTTACGGCCGGGAAGTGGTTATGAAATCGTGACTAGACGTTCTCAAACGTCTAGCACGTTTTTATGCCGCGCGCGCCCATCGGTGATGTGGGGTGTCAGTCTGACACCCTGCACCTCCGATCTCGGTAACGAGTCTCCGGCGGAGCCTCGTTACCACGTGATCAGACGTGTCCAATCACGGCTGATCACGATGTAAACAGGAAGAGCCGCCGACGGCTCTTCCTCACTCGCGTCTGACAGACGCGAGTACAGGAGAGCCGATCAGCGGCTCTCCTGACAGGGGGGGTTCGCGCTGATTGTTTATCAGCGCAGCCCCCCTCGGATCGCCACACGGACCACCAGGGAGTGCCCACACTAGACCACCAGGGAACTTAAAAAATAAATAAAAAAAGGACAAAAAAATAAATAAATCAGCAAGAAAAAAAAAAGGGTCAGTAAAAAAAAAATGATGCCAATCAGTGCCCACACATGGGCACTGATTGGCAACATTGATCCATCAGTGCCACCCCTCAGTGTTCATCAGTGCCACCCCAGTGTCTGTCAGTGCCACCCCACAGTGCCAATCCATGCCCTGTGCCACCTATCAGTGCCCACCTGTGCCACCTATCAGTGCCCACCTGTGCCACCTATGAGTGCCCACCTGTGCCGCCTATGAGTGCCCAGTGCCGCCCATGAGTGCCCAACAGTGCCCCATACCAGCGCCGCCTATCAGTGCCCATCAGTGCTACCTAATCGGTGCCCATCAGAACTACCTCATCGGTGCCCATCAGTGCCACCTCATTGGTGCCCATCAGTGCCACCATATCAGTGCCCGTAATTGAAAGAGAAAACATACTCATTTACAAAAAAATTAACAGAAAAAAATAAAAACTTTATTTTTTTTTCAAAATCTTTGCTCTATTTTTAGTTGTTGCGCAAAAAAAAAAAATCGCAGAGGTGATCAAATACCACCAAAAGAAAGCTCTATTTGTGGGGGAAAAAGGACGCTAATTTTGTTTAGGTGCAGTGTAGCATGACCGCGCAATTGTCATTCAAATTGCGACAGTGCTGAAAGCTGAAAATTGGCTTGGGCGGGAAGGTGCGTAAGTGCCTGGTATGGAAGTGGTTAAACAGCGTTTACATATGTGGGCGGGACTTGCGTGTGTGTGTTCGCTTCTGAGCACAAGCTACCGGGAATAGGGGTGTTTTAAATTTTTGTTTTTATTATTTTCGTTTTTATTTCACTCAATTTATTTTATTTTTACACTTTCTTTTATATATTTTTTTTTTTTTGATCACTTTTATTCCTATTACAAGGAATGTAAACATCCCTTGTAATAGGAATGGTTTGTGACAGGTACTCTTTATGGAGAGATGTGGGGTCAATAAGACTCAACATCTCTCCTCCAGGCTGGAACGCATTAGATTGTGAAAAAAAAATTCACAGATCTAATGCTTTCAGCCGCGATTGCGGCTGTGTTTACATTCCAGGACCCGGGCGTGACGTCATAACATCGCGCCCGGGCCTCCGACGATCATAGAGATGACTGGTGACCATCTGGTCACCAGTCATCACTATGCTTTCTATCCGTTTCTCCGGGTCTCCAGTGGCAAGGGAGAGCCCGGAGAAGCACCGGATGGCGACGTCCCCTCCCGTCGCTTATAAGAATGATCAAGTGGTGGAACTGCCGCTATGATCGTTCTTATGGTGCACAGAGATGGATATCTGAATGATGCCTGTAGCTGCAGGCATCTTTCAGATATCCCCACTGAAAGTCCAGGACGTCATTTGACGTCCTTGGGCAGGAAGTGGTTAAAGAAGAATTGTAATCTAAATAAAAACCTTTATAAGGTTTTAAATGGCAAACTACCTAAAGCTCTGAATCAAGGCAGTTAAAACTATGCTTTAGTTGCTATAGCTAGAGGAAGGCTGCGATTATACAAATTAACAAATCTAATCCAGCCAACCAGAATCATTTTACACCCACCACTGCCTTGTTTTAAAGTGTGCAAACATGCTTGGTTGTAAAGGGTAAATTTTGTATTAAAATAATTAACATGGTATACGTATCTGGTATTGCACAGACCCCCCCCCCCCCCCTCCAGCGATCTAGGCTCATCCTTTTCTGTCTGGCCCCATAGCAAATGTGCAGGCTCTCTCCCGAGCCGGGCCACGTTTAGCCGTAGACACAAACATGGCTAAGTGCTGCCCCCTGCTCCTTCCTTACAGGATTTGACTGACAGCAGCATGAGCCAATGGCTCCAACTGCTGCCTCTGTGTCCTGTGAGGAGAAGACTGAAGACCAGTGTGACTGCAGATAGACACAGTTCTGAATTGCAGTGTATTTAGGGAGGTAGGCAAGTGATGCAAGTAGTGGACATTTTTTTTAGCTCAACCCAGGAATACCTTGGGGTAAAAAAATGCTTTAAAACATGTTGTTGGCAAAGGAAAAATGGCATCTGAGACACAAATCTTTAAACTATAAAGCCCTGTATACACAATCTGACTTTTCCGTCAGACTAATTAGTGCCCTGCATCTGCTACAGCTGATTGAGAATTATGAAACCACTCCCAGTAAATTCACTTTACCACATCAACATAAAGAAACACATAGGGATTTCTTTAGAATAACAAAAGGTAGGAATCTGCAACAAAATGTGTTCAAATCCTTGCAATGAACATATACAACAAAAGTGGAGTTATGCTTCAAGTACCAGAATCACATCCCAGTCATAATCAAGGAAAATATAGTTATGTACACTGTATGAATTTGTGGGTACTATAAAGAATCTTAACGTATTTGTGTTCATAAAGCAGTTTTGTTTGCACTTAATTTATATAAAGATGAAGAAATAAATGTCATAAGCCCAGTTAGCCTGGAACCTTTACTGGTCACATATATGATGCAATAAACGCACATATCTCCAATTTGTCTTGTTATATGTACAGCAGTGTTGCAAGACTCAATGAGAAAACTTTTTTTCATTGAGCATCAAGCCACCCCCTGTCCATATCCTAGAAAAAAGTATACATATTTTTATTGTGTCATGTATCTGACAATTAAAGTCTGAGTTATTTGAGATATGCTGTTGTAGAAACTTGATCTAGGAGATATCTCAGTTTTACAATAGAAGGTATACACATAAGTGCCAGGTTTACTGGCCCTATGGCATGTACATTTTAATCTTTTTATAAAAAAAAGTGTGAACCAAAATCATTGTGTTGTGACTCTCTATAGTACTTCCAAAGTCCCCTATTGTTCATAACTGTTTTGCTTGTAACCGCTTTAACTGTTAGTGAACATACACAGACATTTTCTGCAGAATGCTTTATTAAATTTACACAGTACATGCGATACGAATTATAGTGCGTTTTAGCTTTGGCCGTTTGACTGAATGATGTTTACATGTCAATGTTTATACCCAACATTTACACAACTTTCAAGACCATACCCAAGATTCACACATTTTTTAATTGAAAAATTTGCGAATCTTGGGTGAATCAATAAATTCACCTCTCGCAATCTAAAGGTCATACCACTTAAGATTAATGTGAAGTTTTATTTTGTTGTACATTATGAATGACAAGTAGTTTAATAGGTCATATATCTCCTCTTCCTGTTCCTTGGATATTCAGAGTATTACAATTTTCAGTAACGGGTGCAGTACTGGTTCCCATAATAGTTGGAGGTACGGTTATTGGTGTTTGGGTTGTTGGAGTTATGGTTATATGTGGCGTTTGTGTAGTTGTTGAAGCTACTGTAGTTGATGTAGGAGTTCCAGTAGTTGTACGCCGACATGTCTTTGGATTCTGAAAGAATAGTACAGTAGTTAAATGTATGAAATGGAAGAACACACTTGTAGTAATTTAAAGCAGACCTTTCACTAACAATTAACTGACTTCTACATGTTAGCCCCATCTCTGCCCCATATAAAATATCTAGCTGAAAACTTTTCTCTGGCTTCACGCCTATGTGGTTTGAAAATTTGATGTGGTAAAACTTAAGTTTTACCATTTGCTACACCAGCTCATGGTAATATATGGCTTTAAGTTGTGTGTTGCAGTGCTTTACAATTAGAATGGCATCCCAACAACTACAGCAGTCTGCAGTGCACCTTAAAAAAAAAAGAAAAAAAGTGCAAGTCCAGGTTTTTAACAGTTGTCATGCCATGGACCAAAAAGGTGTCCAGAAAGGGCCCCTACAACAGCAGAATTTGGTAATGTTATATACTGCAATTTTGCTTCTGGTCTGCTCCCCCAGGTGACAGAGAAGTCATACAGCCTTTCAGATGCCTCCTGGGGTACCTGTGCATCCCAAATTGTGTGAGAATATTACAATTCTTTTGTTGTCTGTGCCTTTCTAATGATGCCTCCCCCCCCCCCCCCCCCCCTATTCCTGTTACAGGGACAGGAAGTTAATGAATGTCTCAGATGGAAATAAAAACCTGAAAGAAATTGTCCTGAAAATTGTCTGAAAGATGTCCTTCCAGCCTCTGAGTTGCCCTTTCTACATTAAGCTTTAGGCTACTTTCACACTGGGGTGTTGCGGCGTCGGCGATAAAGCGCTGCTATTTTTAGCGGTACTTGTTGTATTTGTGGCGCTATTTGCCCGCTAGCGGGGCACTTTTAACCCCCCCTAGTGGGCGAAAAAGGGTTAAAATGCAAAGAATAAAACCTTATTAATAATAAAAAAACGGACGTCAGCCCACGACTAGCTTCAAGATAGAAAAATAGAATGCATAGCACATAACAGAATAAAATCTAATAAAACACAATAACATTATGCATGTAAAAAAACAAAAACAAACCCCAATAAATTATCTATTTAGAAATAAAACAGTTGATGTCGAAGTCAACATTCAAGCTAGCCGGCGCCATCACCTTGGTCTCAAGAATCCAGAAGGACTCTACGGCTTAGCTGGCGAATATAATGACCCCCTCGCCAATGTCTAGGGACTTTTTCAATGCCCCAAAATTTATGATGTCCCGGATCCCGTTGGTGATAGATCCTGAAGTGTCTAGAGACACTATGGGTCTTCACACCTCTTTTTATGTTGCTTATGTGTTCACCAACTGATACATGTAGTACTCTTGAGGTCCTGCCAATATATTGGAAACCGCAGTCACACTCGAGCATGTACACCACACCCATGGTCGCACAAGTAATTAAATCTTTGATTTACATTATTTCTAGCATGTTTACAGGTGGCACACCTGCCACATGCATAAAAGCCAGAAAGAAAATTGAACAGCTTATTCTCTATAATCCTAGGTGGGTCAATGACACCCGGTGCCAAACTGTCCTGCAAGGAAGGTGCCTTGCGGTAAATGAATCCTGGACGATTAGGCAAATGAGGGCCTAGAACATGATCATGTTTCAAAATGGGCCAATATTTAGCCACAATTTTGTTGAATTTCTTATGCTGTATGCTATAATCCATAACCATCTTAAATTGGTTAGAAATAGCAACATTGTCAGGTTTGTCTGTTTTATCAGCTATATTAGAACTCCTATCTATAGCTCTTACTCTTTTTCTTTAGAGATAACGTATAGCCTTTCTGTCTAAATCTAATTGCCAATATTTGTGACTGAGACATATATACGCACTCTCAGAGGTGCAATTACCCCGCAATCTAACAAATTGGCCTCTTGGAATGTTGCATAGCCACATCTGATGATGGCAACTGTCTAAGGGGTTGTAGGCATTGCGGCCAGTAGATTTGAAGTGATTTCTGGTATAGAAACAGTTATCTTTCTTAAAGATCTCCAAGTCTAGAAAGGTGACCTGTTGCCTAACAATACACCAAGATAATTTGATATTCTTGGTGTTATTGTTCAGTTTATTAATAAAAGGCTGTAAGCTAGTCATGTCACCTTCCCACACCATCACCAAATCATCTATATACAGTTTGTAACACAACAACTGAGGTGGGCGATCACAAAACACTACTTTGTCCTCCAAGTGGGCCATAAACAAATTGGCCACACTGAGAACCAAACGAGCGCCCATCGCCACAATTTGTGGCGATGGGCGCTATTGATAAGCAACAGGTCACCTTTCTAGACTTGAAGATCTTTAACCACTTGACCACTGGGCACTTAAACCCACTTATAAATGAAAAAAGAACGAAAATTTTGTAAAAAAAATGAATTTTTCTTCATTTCTATTATAACATTTTGCAAAAAAGAAAATTTTCTTCATAAACTTGGCCTAAAATGTATACTGCTACATATCTTTGGTAACAAAACAAAAAAATGTTAGAGATTATTTAGTCTGGGTGAAAGTTATAGGGTCTAAAAGCTATGGTACCAATTACTGAAAATGTATCAATTTGATCACATCTGATGTACTGACGGCCTCTCTCATTTCTTGAGACCCTAACATGCCGGAAAAGTACAGATACCCCCCAAATGACCCCTTTTTGGAAAGAAGCCATTCCAAGGTATTTAGAAAGAGGCATTGTGAGTTTTTTGAAGTTGTCATTTTTTCCCACAATTCTTTGCAAAATCAAGATTTTTTTTAATTTTATTTCCTTTCCACAAAATTTTCATATTAGCAGGTTATTTCTCACACACAGCATATGCATACCACAAATTACACCCCAAAACACATTCTGCTATTCCTCCCGAGTATGGCGATACCCCATGTGTGGGACTTTTACACAGCGTGGCCACATACAGAGGCCCAACATGCAGGGAACGCCATCAGGTGTTCTGGAGCACCCAGACCAATTCTGACATTTCTCTCCTACATGGAAAAATCAACACTTATTTGCTAGAAAATTACATAGAACCCCAAAACATTATATATGCTTTTTTAGCAAAGACCCTAGAGAATACAATGGCGGTTGTTGCAACTTTTTATCACGCATGGTATTTGCACAGCAATTTTTCGAACACATTTTTTTTTGGAAATAAAACCGTTTTGTGCTTTTAAAAAAAAAAACATTAAATTTATCCCAATGTTTTTGCATAATATGAAAGATGAAGTTACGCCGAGTAAATAGATACCCAACATGTCACCCTTCAATATTGCACACGCTCGTGGAATGGCGCCAAACTTTGCGACTTAAAAATCCTAATAGGTGACGCTTTAAATATTTTTACTGGTTACATCATTATAGTTGGAGAAGAGGTCTAGGGCCAAAATGATTGCTCTCGCTCTAACGTTCGCAGCGATACCTCACATGTGTGGTTTGAACACCGTTTTTCATATGTGGGCGGGACTGACGTGCACGTTCGCTTCTGTATACGAGCACGTGGGAACGGGGGCGCTTTAATTTTTTTTTTTTTTTTTTATTGTTCATTTTATTTATTTTAGTTTGACACCTTTTTCCCCAAAAATAAAAGGGTCACAGGCACCACAAAATAAACATGAAAATGCTCTCTGTAAACTCTTATGCCGCATACACACGACCGTTATTCATGTCATTGAAAAAACAATGTTTTTCTCAACCCGATTCCTCTCAAGCCTGCCTTGCATACACGTAAAAATGCTCGAGCAAAGCGCCATTACGTACGACAACACATACGACGACACTATAAAGGGGAAGTTCCATTCGAATGGCGCCACCCTTTTGGGCTGCTTTTGCTGATTTAGTGTTACTGCGTGTCAGTTAAAGTTTGGTGAGAGACGATTCGCGCTTTTCAGTCTTCATGCTTTTCAGTCTGTTACAGCGTGACAAATGTGCTATCTCCATTACGAATGCCATTTTTACCAGAACGAGCGCTCCCATCTCATAACTTGCTTCTGAGCATGTGCGTTTCCCCCCCCTCGTTAAAGCGTACATGTGATCGCTTTTCACAACATAAAAATAGAACGACGTGAAAAACGACAAGAATAGAACAGGTTCTAAATTTAACGGATATTTTTCTCGTTGAGAAAAATGCTCTGGAGCCTACACACTGCCATTTTCACCACCAATTTAAAAAATTGCATTTTTTTTCGTCATGAATGGTCGTGTGTACGCGGCATTACAGTGAAAACGGAAGCTAAAATGTTACAGCCTAAAATATTACCTTGTTTGGAAACTTAGGTACATGCGGATGTTTAAATCCTGGTTTATGTCCACGATGAGGGAAATATTCATATGTAGGTCTGCGTCCATGTGTGGGGCCAAAGAAATGCAGCTTTTTTCTGTGTTCAGGAGAGCCACTATGCTTACGAGACTTATTTGGAGAAAGAAAATAAATGTAAATCTTCTGATCAACTGCAGTATAAAATGACAAACATAATAGTATTCTTGTGCATAGTGTAACTTTTAGGCTGGTCATAGACAGAGCGATTGTCTTTCTTGCAACAGTCAGTGTTGATGGGAAGAAATCCCTCCCGCTGGGCCATTGTGTTCTCCTGGTTAGGACGGCTTCCCCCACCCCCCTTCCGGGAGAACACACTGAACAGTGATTATTGCTAGCGGCCATAACAGCCGCTAGCAATAATCACATGTAAAATCCGTCAGGTTGGTTGTACCCACGTTGATCGATCAATCAACTTAGGTACATTCAGTTTGGGCTCAAGCTTAGAGATTCAGTGGGGTGGATTTACTAAAGTTGCACTCTGCTAATTTCCATCATCCAATCATATGCAAGCAAGAATGCGTTTTTTGTTCCTTGCATGTGATTAAATGGTTTGTAAAGACAAAAATATTTTCCTCTTAAATTAAAGTCTGACAGTAGCTGATAAAGTAAAAAGTAATGTTTTGCATTAAAACTAGTTTGATACCTGTTGAAATCGAGCTGTTTTATTCACCTCTGTCACTCCTGAATCGTTATTCTGACTGACTTCCTGGTTTGCGGTGCGCATTCATTCTTGCTACATCACGGCCTAATGGGAACTACAGTTCCCATTAGGCTTAGCCTCCATGCCTGTGAGGGATAAGAGAGCATCTTCACGCAGGGCTGTAGTCATAGGTAGGGGGTGAGCACATTCTGCTTTCCACCATGCAAATGCTGGTGGAAAGCAAGAAGAGGAGAGACAGAAAATGGCATTTTCAAACCTGGATTACTGTATTTTGGAAGTCAAAAGGAAAAACGAGGCAAGTGATATTTAAATGCTCTAGCTTACAGCAATCAATTGATCTAATAAAGCACAAACCTTTAGTGTTGCTTTAAGTATTCTTTGTAAAAAATTAAGCTTTTTATCTCAATAACTAAGCTCTGGAGAAACTTTATGCCGTATACACACGATCAGTCCATCCGATGAGAATGGTCTGATGGACCGCTTTCATCGGTTAACCGATGAAGCTGACTGATGGTCCGTCGTGCCCACACACCATCGGTTAAAAAACCGATCGCGTCAGAACGCGGTGACGTAAAACACAATGGCCCAGATTCACGTAGGGTGACGTAACTTTGAGCAACTTAGTGAGGCAAGTGCAGTATTCACAAAGCACTTGCGTCCTAAGTTACGGCGGCGTAGCGTAAATGTGCCGGCGTGAGCGCGCCTAATTCAAATGTGGAAGAGGTGGGTGTGTTTTATGGAAATTAATCGTGACCCCACGTAATTGACGCTTTTAACGAACGCTGCATGCGCCGTCCGTGTACGTATCCCAGTGAGCATGCTCCAAATTACGCCGCAACTGCTCAATGCTTTCAATGTGAGTGTAACTTACGCACAGCCCCATTCACGGACGACTTACGCAAACGACGTAAAAAGTGAAAAATTCTACGCTGTTCTGACGTCCATACCTAACATAGAGCACGGGTAACTTTACACCCAAAAACCCCTTACGTAAACGACATAAAAAAAATGCGCCGGGCACACGTACGTTTGTGAATCGGCGTATCAAGCTCATTAATATATTCAACGCGTAAATCAACGGAAGCGCCACCTAGCGGCCAGCGTAAATATGCAACTAAGATACGACGGTGTAAGAGACTTACGCCGATCGGATCTTGGCAAAATTCCGGCATATCTTGCTTTCTGAATACAGAAAAAAGATACGCCGGCACATCCTAGAAGTTACGCGGCGTATCTCGAGATACGCCGACGTAACTTCTTTGAGAATCTGGGCCAACAACGTCCTGAATAAAATGAAGTTCAATGCTTCCAAGCATGCGTCGACTTGATTCTAAGCATGCGTGGATTTTTAACCGATGGTTCGTGCGTACTAATGATCAGTTTTGACCTATCGATTAGGAATCCATCAGTTAAATTTAAAGCAAGTTGGCTTTTTTTTAACCTAAGGTTAAATAACCGATGGCGCCCACACACGATCAGTTTTGACTGATGAAAGCGGTCCATCAGACCATTCTCATCGGTTTAACCGATCGTGTGTACGCGGCCGTAGTTTCAAAGTGCACCGTCTATTTGCCTTTTTGCCACACACAATCATTTTTTACAACCCAAAAAACTACATAGTTTAAAACGTTGTTAAAAAATGCAGCATGATGTGAAGCCCACACATGATCATTTTAAATGATGTTTTTCAAAAACTTTGTTTTTTTCATGCCTGAAAAATGATTGTGTGTACGCAGCATTAGGAGTTGAATGCAGCCTGCTAATAACCCAAATGCTCAGCTATACTATAGGAGTTGAAAAAATGTATATATTTTTTCAACTAGCAGAGGGATAATCATATTTTGCACTTTTCCAAATAATCTTCTAAGTTAAAGCAAAATGAAACATTCTAATTACAGTTTTACTGCAAATGTTTAGGTCAACACATTGTAATTTTTTTAAACTGAACAAAGTTTTTTTCATGCCGAAAAATGATTGTGTGTACGGGCGCTGTATAGTATAGCGCCGTAAAACACCCGAGTGTCACTTCGGGTATTTTCGGAAGGCGTGACGCGCTTTAGCAGCCCGTCAGTCAATCCGCTTGGCTTAGGAATGCCTATTCCCCACAGGAATCCCAGCTCAGAGCCAGATAACAACGGCTGATAAAACGATAAGTACAAAAAAAACAGCATACTGCAGATGTTAGCAGTATGCTGGATTTAATGGCAGAAAGTTGATTTTTGGGTGAACCTCCGCTTTAAATCACAGGCGGAATCGGCGTGATACAGCCTGTGATTCTTAAATGCGGGATGCGCAAAGTTGTAGCTCAAAAAGGAGCAGGTGCTTCTCTTGGGCGACAGCAGCTCGAGTTGCGACATTCAGCAATTGCATTCGCAGCAATGCACATCGATTGGGGTGCCATTAAGAAGTAATGGCATCGCAAACGCTCTCCTGCATTTTGAAGCGGTTTGGAATTGCTGTCAGAATTGTAGCGATTTTGTCTGCATTTGAAATTGCCTAGGTGTGAATGGAGCCTAAATAAAGTACGACAGGTGAAGCATACTTACTGGCCAGCCCTCAACTGCTATGAATAAAATGGCAAAGATTAACAGCAACTTCATCTTCAATTCCTGATGAAAGTAAAACATAATGTAGTTAAATGCATTGTAAAAGTGTATTAGGCCTTTTTTTTCCATTGTCAGTTAAAAAATGTTATTGAGATTTTAAACTTAACTGTACAATATGCCTTCTTTTAAATGTAATAAACAGGCATTGCTTCTGGATGACTTCAGCCAATGCACATCAATGCTTATATGCCGGGTTCAGTACATATAGTACATATAGAACTGCCTGTGCATAGCACAGATATAGCCTGATAATACAAAGTAATATATTCTCTCTTTGGTAAACTGCATTTATATCCTGCTACTCCCATCCACCATAAACTTAACAAACTGACTGCTTTTCAAATGTCTCTTTAGTAAACTGCATTTATGTTACTGCTGTTTCACATTCCATCTGTACCATGTTCACATTATTGTGATGTTTATTTTGTTTAACCACTTAACCCCCGGACCATATTGCTGCCCAATGACCAGAGCACTTTTTGTGATTCGGCACTGCGTCGCTTTAACTGACAATTGCACGGTCGTGCAACGTGGCTCCCAAACAAAATTGGTGTCCTTTCTTTCCCACAAATAGAGCTTTCTTTTGGTGGTATTTGATCATCTCTACGGTTTTTATTTTTTGCGCTATAAACAAAAATAGAGCGACAATTTTGAAAAAAATGCAATATTTTTTACTTTTTGCTATAATAAATATCCCCCAAAAATATATAAAAAAACAATTTTTTTTACTCAGTTTAGGCCGATACGTATTCTACATATTTTTCGTAAAAAAATAGCAATAAGCGTTTGATTGGTTTGCGCAAAAGTTATAGCGTTTACAAATAGGGGGTAGTTTTATGGCATTTTTATTAATATTTTTTTTTTACTAGTAATGGCGGCGATCAGCATTTTTTTTCAGTACTGCGACATTATGGCGGGCACTTCGGACACTTTTGACACATTTTTGCGACCATTGGCATTTTTTTAGCGATCAATGCTATAAAAATGCATTGGATTACTATAAAAAAGCAATTGGCAGTGAAGGGGTTAACACTAGGGGGCGGGGAAGGGGGGGTTAAGTGTGTTCCTGGGTGTGTTCTAACTGTAGGGGGGGTGGACTCACTAGGGGAAATCACTGATCTTCTGTTCATACATTGTATAAACAGAAGATCAGCGTTTGCCCCGCTGACAGGACCGGGAGCTCTGTGTTTACACACAGAGCTCCCGGTCCTTGCTCTGTAACGAGCGATCGCGCATGCCCAGCGACGATCGTACCCACCGGGCACACGCGCAGGACTCGGGGGCGAGGGAGGACGTGCACGCGCCCCCCTAGCGGCCGCTTTAGAGCGGACGTATAGCTACGGGCTCTCGCCCAGCAGAGCCGACTTCCCGCAGTAATATGACGGCGGGCGGTCGGCAACAAGTTAAGTCTTACCTAAATTTTAGGTTCCCTTAGCTTTACAATTCTGGCCTTTTGGTCCTTGCAGTTTGATTGTGGTGTGAAAAATTTGCTGTGCTACCTGTGTGCCTAATATTACCTCCTAGTTGATTAATTGCAGAATTCCACCCACACCCATCACAGTATAAAACAAGACCTTCACCTTCACCTAAGTGGCACTTACACGAGTTGCAAACAGCAGACTACTTTACAGAACACCACACTGAGAGGCTGCTCTAGGCTTTGTGAGGCTTTAGGCAAATCTGAGACATGAGGCCCCACTCATGCCAATAATGGGAAAAATAATTCAAGTGATAAAAATTAACTGTATAAATTGCATATATTACAAGTTTAAAATTCTATGAATTCCCCGTTTATAGAATTTTCTCGAACCAATTTTTCTTTAATCAAATATATATATTATATATTACACGCATATTTCTCCATTAACATGAAGGTCAGGTTAATATAACCCAGCCAGCATAGAGTTCCCCCATATATCAGAGTCGGCAGGATTCCCCCTTACATTGCAAGGGAAATCTGATATAAAGGGAAATGCTACAGGTCATGATCTAAGGGTGAACTGGCAGACTTTGGTGTAAAGGGGAACGCTAATGTAAAGGAGGGAGGGAACTCTGGTGACCAAAGACTACCTTTATATCAGAGTCCATTGCATTCCACTTTACATCACAGAGTTTCAACTTGCATTTAAAATGTGGAGGGGGCTCTAGAGCATCTTCCGCAGAGTAAGTCGCAAACATGATACAGTAGATGGTCAGAGACTGCAGACATGATACAAGAGATGGTCAGAGACTGTGCTGACATACTACAGGGGATGATCAGAGACTGTAGACATAGTACAAGAGATGATCAGAGACTGCAGACGTGATGCAGGAGATTGTCAGAGACTGCAGATGATACAAGAGATGGTCAGAGGCTGCAGATATAATACAAGAGATCAGTAGCGGCTGGTGCTCACAACTCTTGGCGGGGGATGGGGTGAAAACAAATTGACATTTAAAAAAAAAACATCAAATGCAGCCACTGTGCCCATGAAATGCAGCCACTGTGCCCATGAAATGCAGCCACTGTGCCCATCAAATGCAGCCGCTGTGCCCATTAAATGCAGCCACTGTTCCACCAGGTGCAGCCACTGTGCCCTCAATAGCAGCCACTGTGCCCTCAATAGCAGCCAATGTGCCCATCAAATGCAGCTACTGTGCCCATCAAGTGCAACCACTGTGCCATCAAATGCAGACACTGTGCCCTCAATAGCAGCCACTGTGCCCTCAATAGCAGCCACTGTGCCCATCAAATGCAGCCACTGTGGCCTCAATAGCAGCCACTGTGCCCTCAATAGCAGCCACTGTGCCCTCAATAGCAGCCACTGTGCCCATCAAATGCAGTCACTGTACCCATCAAATTCAGCCACTGTTCCATCAAGTGCAGCTACTGTGCCTATCAGATGCAGCCACTGTGCCCATCAAATGCAGCCACTGTTCCATCCATTGCAGCTACTGTGCCCCATTTATACACATCTCTTGTGGGGTGCCACCCCTTTGGTGGCAGACAGCATCTGTTTGATTGGGGGGAGGATATGTGCTAGGTGGTCTTTGGGAGGGTAGAAGACGTGCTGGGGGCTGGGTTTCATATTCAAGCCCCTTTGTAACACTAGTCCTAAAGTGCCCCCTAGCACACAGTGGCGTCACTAGGGTTGGTGTCACCAGGTGCGGCAGAACGTGGTGTCACCCCCCTGCACTTAGGAGGCTAGTGCATCGGTGTGGCTCTCCCCCTTACCTGCTACAATGGATGGAGCAGGGATGGGATTGAGGGGAAGGGGGAATAGAGCTGGAATGGGATCGGGAATGGATGGAGCCAGAATGAGATTGGGGGATGGATAGAGCTAGGATGGGATCAGGGTGGTAGATGGAGTCGGGATGGGATCGAGGGAATGGAGATAGCAAGTATGGGATCAGGGGGATGGATGGAGCTGGGATGGAATTGGGGGATGGAGGGAGCTGGGATGGGAAGGAGGGAGCCGGGATTGAATCGGAGGGGATGGAGGAATCCGGGGTGGATGGAGCCGGGGTGGGATTGGGAGGAATGGATGAAGCTGGGATGGATTGGGGGAATAGATGGAGCCGGAATGGAATTGGGGTGGGGTACTTTTAGGCGATCCCTGAAAACTTTTCTCTTCAGAGAAGACTACCCTGCCGCCACCTAACAACTGTTCTTTTATGTTCTTCATCAGCTCATCCCCCACAGTTATTACTCTTTCATAGCACTTTCCCCTCTGTCCTAGATTGTATGCGATAACGAGCAGGGCCCTCTGATTCTTCCTGTATTGAATTGTATTGTAATTGTGCTGTCTGCCCTACTGTTGTAAAGCGCTGCATGCACAAACTGTCTGAGCTATATAAATCCTGTATAATAATAATGTATAATAATATTCCCTTCATTAGTCTATCATAAATACTGCTGCCAGTCTCATTCAGCTTACCAAACATTCAGTGACCACTGCCCTTATCTGCCAATCCCTTCACTGGCTTCCGCTCGTCCAACAAAGAAACATTGTGCATGGTAACAACAACATTCAAACCCATACCTAACCCAGTTTCAAAATATCACCCAAACCATCTTCGTCACTCTTCTAAAGACCTCCTGCTCGCTAACTCTCTCATTACCTCTTCCCATGCTCACCCCCAAGACTTCTCCAGAGCTTCTCCCGTTGTTTGGAATTTATCTCCATACAATTTGACTTCTACTCTGGTTACCTTGTAGCCAAATCCAGATAACTCTCTTCAGGGAAGTTTAGCCCACCTCTAACAAATGACATTTTTACTTTCTCCATCATATCATCCCTCAAAGTTAACACCTTTTGTATCACCTGCCCTTCCCTTTTAGATTGTAAGCTTTTACAAGTAGGGTCCTCTGAACCTGCTTGTCTTGAATTGTATTGTAACTGTACTTTCTTCCCTTTTTCTGTAAAGCACTGCACAAACTGTTTAATATCTTTATAATAAAAATGTTAATCCCTCTATTATAGCCTTTTTAGCTCTTCATATCCTGATTCTAATTCAGAATTATCACCTAACATGTTGGGTCCCCTTAAAATGTTAATTGCATTATTAGAATGGTATTCTTACCTTGATGAAAGAGGCAAGTCAGTGTTCTAAGAGGCTTGGTTAGAGATTTTCCACAGTGAGCCTATATATACCATTTGAACAGGACTCAAGCCACAAACAAGATTATTGTCTTAGTGATTGATTGCTAAATTCTATGCATAATAAATGCATTTATGATGATGAATAATTGAATGTTGTGCAGTCTAGACAGTTAAAATTACAATACAAAGGCTTCATTTGTAAAATCACAAGCCAAAAAGAACATTATATAATTATATATTACTTAGTGCTTCATCTTTATTAAAAACTACCTATGAACATGTGACCTTTAAAACCTTTTGTATGTTCTTATATATATATTTTTGCCATATGTAATATTTATTTATTACAGGTACTTATATAGCGCCAACAATTTATGTAGCACTTTTACATATATGTTGTACATTCACATCAGTCCATGTGTAACGCTGTTTAATAAAAAAATGTGTTCCATACATTCATACATATACTACGTTCATGTTGTTGGAGTGTGGTAAGAAACTGAAGTAACTGGAGAAAACCCACACAGGGGGAACATGATTGGGATTCGAACCAACAATCCTAGTGCTATAATATAATAGTAATATATAGTATCATATCCACACATCTATCTATTAATGGAAGAACCATTGTTAGATTCCTACAGCTTTGTCCCAGTTTCTTCCACTACCATCCCTTATTTAGACTTACATAGACTAAAGTTTATTTCCACTTTTGCAGACTCTGGAAAGATCCTGGCTTTAATGTCAGGGATCCACCCAGATGCCTGGACCAGCAGCTGGCTCGGCTTTTCAGCGAGCGGCCGGGAGCCTAAGTCAGCCATTCCTGTCCCCTCCACAGCCCAGAATTCCAGTGAGCGCTGGAGGGGCAGAGCAGAGAGCCAATGACTGACAGTCACAGCTCTCTGCTCACTGAAGACCCAGAACTGAGCAATCAACAATCGTTGCTGCATCAACCTAGGTGAGTATAAGTGTTTGTTTTTTAATCCTAAGCTTCTCTTTTAAAGGCAGTGCTTGATATTTAAGACATGTTTTCCTAGGTCCATTTATTTTATTTATTTTTGCTTCCTCTGAGCATATATCCATGTGGTCAAGCAGCTTAGTACATCTTAGATAATAAAAAATCTATTGAATATGTGGTGACATGTCAATATTATACTCTGAAACGTACACAAGAAAGATACACATTTATGGAGTCAACCAGGGCCGCTGATAGGGGGGGACCACCAGCCCTCCTGTAGGGGGCCCGGGCAAAAAGGGGGGCCCAGACAGCAGAGGGAATCATTGTGGTCGGATGGAGGTGCAATTACAGATTTACTTCCCTGCACCGATCCCCCTTCCTTTTCTGCCTGCTTCTGATCCCCCTCTGTGCCCCCTGTCACCAGGCTGCTACCCCACGGCACTGTTGGCTTACCTGTCACTTAAAAAAATTACAAATTGTAAAATAAGATACATTTTAACATTCTTTAAAATATTATATAAAAAAAAGTTTAAAACTATTTAAAAAAAGGGCTAATTCACACAAGTTCTGTTATGTTTGTGTCCGCTAATAATGATTTTAGTGTATTTGTTTGTGAAAATATTATTTTGATATATTTCAGGGGGGGGGGGGGCCCTGTCAGGTAGGCTGTATGGGGCCCCGTGATTTCTAACAGCAGCCCTGGAGTCAACCCAACTGTTTTACTTTAAATCTGATCTCCAGGCTTTCAATAAGATTAAAGTATATGTAAACTCTAGCAATGAACTTCTCTTATGTACTTCGGTTTTGTCTGTTAAATATACTAATAAAAGTGTTTCACCTGTTTAATAGGTGCAAAAAATAACTTATGAACCTGCCAGGCAATCCAATTAGCTCCTTATTTTCTCTGCAGCGTTATCTGAAGCAGTCTTATTAGTCTTGGTTACCTCCTGAGAACAAGAGAATACCTCCCACTTTATTATAGAAATCAGGTGTTCTGTGTTTTCAGTACATTTTATATCTTAGGGTGACAATACTGCTCCTCCATACTGTAGATGCAGTAGCGTAAGTGAGTGTTGTCCTAGGACAGTAAGTACGTCAATAAAAAAAAAGCCTTAAAAAAAGAAAAGAAAATTAATGTAGCCACTGCATCAGAGCACTGGCGAGCTCATATATGTCTTTGTTCTTGGGTTTTATTGTGCTTTAAACTTATTTAATAGCAAAAGAAATCCTCACATTGTTATCATAAATTCCTTTGGTTTATGACGCATGGTTGGATTTACTATATATTGGATAGGCCGCTGATTCATTAATACCAGTATTTTCTTCTTAAAGTGGTTCTTCAGCCTTTAAAAAAAAAAAAAAAAAATCAGCAGCTACAGATACTGTAGCTGCTTAACTTTTAATAGGGTACTCACATGTACAGGGGCCCAGCCCCATGCTCACCTGAACCGCTTCTTCATCGGCCTTTGAGTCCCAGCACCGACAGGTTATTTATGAGCAGCCAGCTGTGATTCCTTGTGGCTTTACAGCCGGCTGTCCACTGTGCATGTGCGAGGCGCGCTGCACTTTGTAAATGGTCCCACAACCTTCTGGGATCTGTGATGTGTCCTAGAACCTTACAGGGGGTGGGGGGGCTTCCAGGGGATTGCCTTGGCGATCTGACTGGAAGTGGAAGCGGGTACCTGTCAAACCCAAGTACCTGCTCCCCCTCCAAAAAGTGCCCAAAACACAAAAGGAAGGAGGGCATAAAGCGGAACTTCCGCTTTATAATGTCATGATTTTGCTTCTTCTTACAGTTGTCTTTTCTGGAGGCTTTCACATGTGGAAGGAAAACTCGAGCAAAATGAACAAATGCCTCATTTGTTCTTTATAGCAGAACTGTTATAGTTTTCTGACTATTACGCGATCATGCAACACTGTACCCAAATGAATTTTAGGTCATACACAGTGGGAGGAAAATGTGAAGGAGTTAGTGTACTGGTCACATACAGTAGCAGGATGGAGATGGCGGAATAAAGATGAAGAGGTTAATGTGCATAAAAAGGTAGGTGAGGGGTTAAACGACAGGTCATCTACAGAATAAAGATCAGATGTATAAAGCGGCCATAGATAGATTGATATTGGTTTGGTTCAGGAGGCACTGGACACATTTTGATCCATCGATGGCTGTTCCCGCTTGACAGAAATCGATCTCATGATCAACTTCTCTCAAACGGGGCTGTTGAAAAAACCTATATTAAATTAACGCCTGTAGACAGTTGGCTACAGCTGCTGATCAGTGTATTCTGACAGTGGATGAGTCCAGTGGCATCGCTAGGGGGGTGCAGGGGTGTGGTCTGCACCCGGGTGTCGTCCACTACAGGGGTGACACCTGGCTCCCTTTAGCATTTTTTTTTCAGCCAGAACACACCTCCAGCACCTTGCCGCACCTGGCCACGTCTGGCCTGTGTTTTTCTCCTCTCTCTACTGTGCTGCTGCCTGAGCCTGGAACTATCTATTCCCTGCCCGGGCAGCGTGGCTGCGCACTGTCCTCTCCTCTCAAGCTGCCACCCGGATGTTCTGTGTACCTGAGCCACCTGATTTGGTGTGGTAACGGGCAGGGGGGTTGACGGTTTGCGATGGGGGGTCCTCTATCACCCAAGGTGAGGTGTTGTGACAGGTGGTAGGGGGGTTGGCATGATGGCGCCACACATTTACACCTGAGCTGCTCAGAGTTGCTGTGATAAGAGAGAGTAAGTGTTTGTGTCCGGTGCCCTGTTCTGGTCTGTTAACATGGGGGGGGGGGCTTAATAATGAGGTTGTTTTTTGCTGCTGAACACAGCTATATTTTATGGAGGGGGTGGTTTATCCTGAGGGGGAACTGTACTGATGGAGGGGGGTGGTTGGTCCTGGGGGGTCTGTAATGATGTAGGGGTTGGGTTGTCCTGGGGAGGGGATCTGTTCTGATGCATGGGGTGGTTTGTCCTGAGAAAGGGGTCTGTACTGATGGAGAGGGTGGTTTGTAATGGGGGGTCTGTACTGATAGAGGGGGGTCTATACTGAGTGGGGAGGTCTGTACTGAGGTTCTATACTAATGGAGGGGTTTATACTTAGGTGGGGCCTATACTGAGAGGGGGGGCTATTATGAGGAGAGACTATACTTTGTGGAGGGGGTCTATACAGATGGAGGGGGTCTATACTGATAGTCGAGGTCTATACTTAGTGGGGTATCTATACTGAGAGAGGGGGGTCTGTACTTAGTGGGGGGTCTATACTGAGGGGGAACTATACTTTGTGGAGGGAGGGTCTGTACTGAGGGGGGACTATATTTGGAGGGGGGTCTGTACTGACAAAGGGGAGTCTATACTTAGTAGAGTGGGGGTCTGTACTGAGGGAGGACTATAATTGGTGGAGGGGGGTATGTACTGATGGAGGGGGGTCTGTACTGAGGGGTGACTATAGTTGGTGGAGGGGAGGGGGGGTGACACCATGTTTTACCACACCAGGTGACACCAACCGTAGTGACACCACTGGATGAGTCCCTGCTATCAGAATACAATAGCTCAACAAGGAGGATCCCTCCTCCACCCACCACACTTGTGTGGATTAGCCTGCTGAGGAATTGAAAAATTATCTACGTATGGCCATGTTTAGAGAGGAGGGGAGGGGTTAAAAAAACTCAGTGGAAAATAATGAATAGATTTGCTGATTCTGCTGCAAATTTGTGAATTTATTCCCCATTTACAAGTTACTGTGATTATTTTCCTTCCACTGTTGTGAGAGGAAGGGGAAGGATCAGCCATATAAACATAATTGGTAATTACAGCGATCACAAGGTAACAAGCTGCTTGAATCTAATGGTGGCTCAGTACACAGTGGATAGCAGGGCAAATATCCATCCTCCAATCCACTATATAAAGACTTACCATGGTAGAAAGGCAAACAATGTTAAAAAATGCAATGGAAAAAAAAACAAAGCAACCGACTGCATACTAATATACATAGTTACATTAAAAAAAAAGCCGGTTTAAACTGGGGCGACTCGTGTCCCATTGAAGGCAATGGAACCGTTCTAATAGGAACGACGCAAGTCGCTCTGACTTAGAAAGAGGTTCCTGTACGACTTCGGGGGTCGTCCTCAGGACGACTTGCAGAGCTGCCCCTGGAGTCGTGCCGCTGCTATGTGAACCGACTCTTACATAGTTAGTCAGGTTGAAAAAAGACACAAGTCCATCCAGTTCTACAATAAAAAATAAACAAACAAAATAAAAAAACATAGTACAATCCCATACACCCAACTCCATACCCACAGTTGATCCAGAGGAAGGCAAAAAAAAAAAAACAGCAGAGCATGATCCAATTTGCTACAGGAGGGGAAAAAATTCCTTCCTGATCCCCGGAGAGGCAATCGGATTTACCCTGGAACCAATTTTACGTACAAATCTTAGTACTCAGTTATATTATGTACATTTAGGAAAGTATCCAGGCTTTTCTTAAAGCAATCTACTGAGCTGGGCAGAACCACCTCTGGAGGGAGTCTGTTCCACATTTTTACAGCTCTTACTCTGAAGTAACCTTTCGGTATTTGGAGATGAAATCTCTCTTCCTCTAGACGTAAAGAGTGCCCCCTTGTCCTCAGTGTTGACTGTAAAGTGAATAACTCAACACCAAGTTCACTATATGGACCCCTTATATATTTGTACATGTTGATCATACCCAACTTAATCTCCTCTTCTCAAGAGTGAATAAATTCAGTTCCTCCAATCTTTCCTCATAGCTTTCCTCTCATTACACTTTCTCCAGTTCCACAATATCCTTTTTGAGAACTGGTGCCCAAAACTGAACTGCATATTCCAGATGCGGTCTTACTAATGATTTGTACAGGGACAAAATGATATCTCTCTCTCTGGAGTCCATACCTCTCTTAATACAAGAAAGGACTTTGCTCGCTTTGGAAACCGCAGCTTGGCATTGCATGCCACTATTGAGCTTATGATCTACCAAGACCCCCAGATCCTTCTCCACTACGGATCCCCCCAGTTGTACTCATCCTAGTATGTATGATGCATGCATATTCTTAGCCCCCAAGTCTATAACTTTACATTTATCAACATTTAAACCTCATCTGCCACGTAGTCGCCCAATCAGACAGAGCATTAAGGTTGGCTTGTAAATTGGAGACATCCTATAAGGACGTTATTTCACTGCATAGCTTGGTGTCTTCTGCAAAGGCAGAAATTTTACTTTTGATCTCAGACCCAATATCATTTATAAAGTTATTAAAAAGTAAGGGTCCCAGTACTGAACCTTGAGGTACACCAGTGATAACCTTAGACCAGTGGTCATCAACCCTGTCCTGCAGGGCCCACTAACAGGCCAGGTTTTATGTATTACCTTGGGGGAGATGCAGACTAGAATACTGCAATCACTGAGCAGCAAATTACATCACCTGTCATGCATTTCAGTTATCTTGCAAAGCTGGCCTGTTAGTGGGCCCTGCAGGACAGGATTGATGACCACTGCCTTAGACCATTCAGAGTAAGAATCATTAACCACGACTCTCTGAATTCTGTCTTTTAGCCAGTTTTCTATCCATTTACATTGTGGATTACGCGGCAAAATTGCGCAAGTCTAACGTAAAGGCGGTGCGCTACGCCGGTCCAATAATGCGCAGATGTACCTGAATCTGGGCCTTTGTTCCCTTTTTAAATATGGGCACTACATTGGCCCTGCACCAATCCAGTGGTACTATTCCTGTCATTAACGAGTCCCTAAAAATTAGTTCCAGTGGCTTTGAAACGACAGAGCTCAATTCTTTTAGGATCTGTGGATGGATGCCATCTGGTCCAGGTGCTTTATCCACCTTTATTCTGTCTAAATATTTCTGGACCATATCACTTTTGAGCCATTGTGGATTTGGGGCTGTGTCACTCCCACCCCCATTATGGACATGAGCTCCCCCTTGCTCCATTGTTTACACAGAGCTGAAGAAAGCATTTAATAAATTTGCCTTCTTTATGTCCTCAGTCACCCACTCTAGATTATTTTGTAAAGGGCCTACATGCTCAGACTTGACCTTTTTACTATTAATATATTTGAAGAATTTCTTGGGGTATGTCCTACTATTTTTTGTAATCTGTTGTTCGTTTTGAATTATTTTTGCATCCTTGATTTCCTTTTTACATATCCTGTTATATTCTTTGTAACATTTAAACGACACTAGTGTTCCTTCATTTTTATATTTTTTAAAAGCTATTTTCTTATTGTTTATAGCTTTTTTTTTTACTTTGGCCGTGAACCACATACGGTAGGCTTTATTTTTAGCCTTTTAAACTTATTGCCCATGGGAATATACTTTGCAGTGAGGTTCCAAACAGTCTTTTTTAAGAATTCCCATTTCTGTTCTGTGCCCATTGATGCCAATATTCTCTCCCAGTCTAAGTCCTGGAGAGCAGCCCTCATCCTTGGAAAATTTGCTCTCTTGTATCTTTCCTGTATGTATTTCTTGCTTACAGCTAACATCAAATGAAATCATGTTATCATCACTGCTACCCAGGTGTTCCTTTATCTTATACCTCCTTTAATATAACACACATAAATCACCACTGGTGCAGGCTATTTTTTTCCAAAGTTATAAAATGTTATTGTTTTCACTAGTTAAATACTGCATATTTTAATATGGCGGAATGGAATCCCACAAGCTTTGTGTAAAATTCAAGAGATTAAGACACTATCCTTAACCACTTCAGTACCGTGGATGTTTTTCAGATTTGGTGTTTACAAGACTAAAACATTTCTTTTTGCTAGAAAATTACTTAAAACCCCCAAACATTATATATTTTTTGCTAACACCCTAGAGAATAAAATGGCGATCATTGCAATACTTTTTGTCACACCATTTTTGCGCAGCGGTCCTACAAGCGCACTTTTTTTGGAAAAAATTCACTTTTTTTAATTAAAAAAATAAGACGGCAATAAATTTGGCCAATTTTTTATATTTATTGTGAAAGATAATGTTACGCCGAGTAAAATGATACCCAACATGTCACGCTTACAAATTGCCCCCGCTCGTGGCATGACGTCAAACTTTTACCCTTAAAAATCTCGATAGGCGACGTTTAAAAAATTCTACAGGTTGCATTTTTTGAGATACAGAAGAGTTCTAGGGCTAGAATTATTGCTCTCACTCTAACGATCGCGGAGATACCTCACTTGTGTGGTTTGAACACCGTTTTCATATGCAGGCGCTACTCACGTATGCGTTCACTTCTGCGTGCGAGGTCGCCCAGACGGGGCACTTTAAATATTTTTTTTTCTTATTTCGTTTTATAAATTTTATTATTTTTTACACTGGAAAAAAAAATTGATCATCCCTTGTAAACATCCTTTGTAATAGAAAAAAGCATGACAGGTCCTCTTACATATGAGATCTGGGGTCAAAAAGACCTCACACCTCATATTTAGACTAAAATGCAAAAAAAAAAAAAAAAAAAAAGAATTGAAAATGTTTCTTTATGACGCTGGGCGGGACTGACGTTTTGACGTCACTTCCGCCCAGCAGAGCTATGGGGACGGGTGAGGGACATATTTCCCTCACTCGCATCCCCACACAGCAGACGAGCGGACCCGATCGGTAAGCGTCGAGGGCGCGGGAGAGCGGCGGGAGGGGGGGGCCCTCTCCCGCCGCCGATAACGGCAATCTCGTGGCGAATCCACTGCGGAGACTGCCGTTATCTTTTACAGGACCGCTCACACTAAAGATGGATACCTCGGTTGTGGTAGCAGCTGCTGCCGTTACCGAGATATCCATCTCTAAAGTGCCGTCGTAAAAAGTCGTAAGGCGGTCTGGAAGTGGTTAACCACTACCTGACGGCCATACGACTTTGTACGGCCGCAGGGTGGTTCTACTTCTCTGGGAGGCCGTGTCTTTACGGCCACCGCTCCTCCAGGCCACTGGGTGGCGCACGAGTGTGCCCGCCGCATCGCTGAGGTGCCGATGCGCGTACCTGGCGGCCGCGATGTCCGCCAGTCATTTGTGATCGGCGGTTACAGGGACAAGATGTGGATCTGTGTGTAATTACTGTTTATACAGTAATTAGTGTATATTTATAGCACTGATCACTGTATAAATGTGAATGGCAACAAAAATTTGTCAAAAGTGTCCGATGTGTCCGCCATAATGTCGCAGTCACAAAAAAAACGCTGATCGCCGCCATTAGTTGTAAAATAATAAAAAAATAATAATTCTGTCCCCTATTTTGTAAGCGCAATAACTTTTGCGCAAACCAGACGCTTATTGCGATTTTTTTATTTTTTTTACCAAAAATATGTAAAAGAATATGTATTGCCTAGACTGAGAATTTTTTTTTTTTAAATTGGGCTATTTATTATAGCAACAAGTAAAACATTTTTTTTTTTAAATTGTCGCTCTATTTTTGTTTATAGAGCAAAAAATTAAAACCGCAGAGGTGATCAAATACCACCAAAAGAAAGCTCTATTTGTGGGGAAAAAAGGACATCAATTTTGTTTGGGAGCCACGTCGCACGACCGCGCAATTGTCAGTTAAAGCGACACAGTGCCAGAAGCTGAAATTTTACCTGGTCAGGAAGGGGGTATACGTGCCCAGTAAGGAAGTGGTTAAAGAGGAACAGCAGTCTGCTCACATAATTTTTAATAAAAACATCTTTGCCATTCTGAAGCTTCCCTCCAACCACTTTGCATATTATTTTATACTGTGATTCTGTACTTGCCAAATATGCTGCAGAAATCTCCTTCTATTGAGTCTGGCTGCAGCCATTTAAATTGTGGGCAGCTGAAACTAACTCATCCCCACTCTCTTCCTGGCAAAATCTCACGAGAGTAAAGCCTTGTACACACGATCAGTCCATCCGATGAGAGCGGTTAACCGTCGAAGCTGACTGATGGTCTGATGTGCCTACACACCATCGGTTAAAAAACTGATCGTGTCAGAACGTGGTGACGTAAAACACGACGTGCTGAAAAAAAGTTAAATTCTTCCAAGCATGCGTCGACTTGATTCTGAGTGGATTTTTAACCAATGGTCGTGCCTACTAACGATCGGTTAGGTATCTATCGGTTACATTTTAAAGCAAGTTGGCTTTTTTTTTAACCGAAGGTTAAATAACCTATGGGGCCCCCACACGATCGGTTTTGACCGATGAAAACGGTCCATCAGAGAGAGAGCTGTGCATGATGTCGAAAGCCTAGACTAATGACCAGACAAGAAAGAAGAAGTGGGCTGTATAAGTTTTACTATCCAAAGTTAAAACAACAAGGGCAGAAGATTTAATAGATGGAAAGTTGAAACAATGACTGAAGGTCCTCTTTAAAGTGTTACTTAACCCAGTAATATGAAAATAGTTCACCCGCAACCCCCCTCGCAGTGCCCACAGCTTATAAATCTTATTTTTACATTAAAATACTGCCACTATATACCCTTTTAGCTGATCTATATACCACAGTCACGTGATAAACTGTAGGTTCTGCCTGAAAGCTCAGTGTTCAGGTAGGAGGAGATTTCCACTATAGCCTGTATCCTCGTGCTTTTATGGGAGGCGGATCATCCACGAATCAAGATGTGACATCCTACTCACAGTGTGTTTTTTGTTACTTGGCATGGAGGAGGAGGAGGGAGGGACTGGGCTGACATTTAGGATCTGTATAAATGCCCAAATGTGTGATGTCAATACCATGTGACCTGGCTAGCTCTGACCAACCAGGAAATGTTCTCTCTAGCAATAGAGACCAAACTGAGCATGTCTAGCCTTACCATACTGACTGTGTCTTATATGGCCTTGCCAAGAAAGACCCTGCATTAGGGGAGGATCTGTACATACAGCATCAAAGAGCCTTTTTACATAATACAAAGGTTTAACCCCTTAAGTTCCAAGGTGAATATAACAAGCACGTTATTCTGCATATACAGACAGCTTTTACTGTTGTGGGGTTAGTAACACTTTAACAAACTGTACGATCATTATGAATTTACATTTTGTGGCTCGGTGGTCTATGGAAAATGCAGGTTTCGTCATATCCACCTATTATCTGGAATAAGAGTTTGGCTGTTCTTCAGTTATTGTGCTTAAAATTCATTGAAATAATTAGGAATATGGCATGAGATTTGTTTCCTGCCTGGAAGTTTGCATGCAAACCTTTGAGCGGTGAAATATACCCTTTTCAAATTAATAGTTGTTTAATTCACGGGAACAAAGCAGAGAGTGTTGAACACAAAGAAACATTCTTCTCTTTGGCACCCTCGTAATGCGATTAAGCCTCATTTGGCTGGCATATAAGATCATCAAGTCCAAACACATACAAATGCCAAATACTGGAATCACTGTTTCAAGAGTACTTATGAGTGTCTATAGGCCAGTTAACCTAAAACAGAAATTAGAAATATAAAGAGTGATTCTAATTGCACCTAAGCAGTATTCTGAAAGAATTCAATAACTGGAAAAAGTGCAGCACTGTCCTAAAAAATGTGGTGCATATGCTGTATAAATACATGGAAATCATAAAGAAAAACAGTGTGTAATTCTCACTTCTTTGTACTTGTTTAACCACTTGCCTACTGTGCACCTACACCCCCTTCCTGCCCAGACGAAATTTAAGCTTCCGGCACTGCGTCGCTTTAACTGACAATTGCGCGGTCGTGCGACGTGGCTCCCAAACAAAATTGGCGTCCTTTTTTTCTTACAAATAGAGCTTTCTTTTGGTGGTATTTGATCACCTCTGCGGTTTTTATTTTTTGCGCTATAAACAAAAATAGAGCGTCAATTTTGAAAAAAATGCAATATTTTTTACTTTTTGCTGTAATAAATAACCCCAAAAATATATAAAAAAAATATTTTTTTCCTCAGTTTAGGCCGATACGTATTCTTCTACATATTTTTGGTAAAAAAAAAAATACAATAAGCGTTTATCGATTGGTTTGCGCAAAATTTATAGTGTTTACAAAATAGGGGATAGTTTATGGCATTTTTTTTTTTTTTACTATTAATGGCGGCGATCTGCGATTTTTTTATTGGGACTGCGACGTTATGGCGGACACTTCGGACACTTTTGTGACATTTTTGGGACCATTTACATTTATACAGTGAACAATGCTATAAATATGCATTGATTACTGTATAAATGTGACTGGAAGTGAAGGGGTTAAATGTGTGTTCTAACTGTAGGGGGAGGGGGGTGACTGGGGGAGGTGACCGATTGTGTCCCTATGTACAAGGGACACAACCGCTCTCCTCTCTCCCTGACAGGGACGTGCAGCTCTGTGTTTACACACAGAGCTCCACGTCCCCGCTCAGTTACTGGGCAATCGCGTGTGCCCGGCGGCGATCGTTGCCGCCGGGCACTCGCACGGGATCCCCGCAGAGCGGCGGGTGCACGCGCGCGTGCCCGCCCGCGGCTTTAAAAAGACATCACGTCATATGAACAATGGAGAACAATGGAGTCCTCCGCCCACCGTCATTTGACGGTGGGCGGTGGACAGGTGGTTAAATACCCAACTACATACAATACTATGAATACTTGTGTTTTTTATTACATAATGTAAAAACAAACTCCAGGTACAGCAATATATCAAACAATTCTCAAATAAATGCATATAAAAAATAATAATACAATTATAATAAATTGCAGAAAAGCACAAGTGAAGTCTCTCTGATTAACAAAGCAATTATCAACCCAATGATAATCTTGAAAAAAATAAATTGAAGTGCCACCAGCAGGTATCCCCTTCTTTCACCACGTGCCTGTTGAAATACTCTCACCTTAAATGGAGACCCCTTAAAGTGTCTGTAAACCTCAGACATTAATTATGAACAAAGCATATCTCGATATAGTCAGGGGTGGACTGACAACTCGGGCACTGCCCGAGGGCCCCATTCCACTAGGGGGCCCCATCAGGGTTACCTGCCTCAGTAAAACCAGGGACCGTATGTAAAAATCTGTGTTTTTATAAAAATCCCAAGATTATAGCTGACCCGCCTCTCCAGTACCTTTTCACTGTGTGTATGTGTATTCTGTGTGTGTGTATTGTGTGTCTGTGTGTATACTGTGTATGTACTGTATGTGTGTGTGTATACTGTGTGGCCCCATAATCTATTGCCCAGGGGCCCCATGAGTTGTCAGTCCGCCCCTGGATATAGTATGTCCTTGTCTTAATTCTGAGTGTAATTTCTGTCTGCTGCTTTATTCCTCTGCTATCAGCATGAATCACTGACAAGTTTTTCTGACACCAAGAGAAAAATGGTGACGGGGAGAGAGCTCCAGCTGATTGACAGCCTCAGCTATGTTCCTGTGTGCTGTATGAAGGGGGGTTTCCCTTCCCTTCAATCAGCTCTCAGACCTCTCCTCACTGATGTAACTTCAGGTCTCCGCCCCTACTTTTCAGAGCTGCGAGATCCTGTGCAAGTTCTGCACTTTGACTGAATATAGGGTAAACACAGAAAAACTGGTAAAATTTATGTAGAAAGATTTGTTTAATCTCTGTATATCACCTGAGACCAGACACTTCACTGTGAATACAGTATGTAAGGGGCTAATCTGTCAGCACTTGAAAAAAGAGAGTATTCAAATTCTCTGCAACCGTGCCCAATTAATACCACAAAGGGCTAACCAAACATCTCGCCCTGTAATTTTTAACTAAGACCACAGCTCAAAAAGGCAAACGAGTAAGTGGTTGGATATTTACACAGTATTTTTATTGCTATATATTTATTTATGCACTAATTTTTTTTAGAACACTGTTGTAAACCTCAGACATGTCTATACTGTGTCATTTTCTCTCTCCAAAGCTATGTAATTTCTCTCTTTTGCTGGGTTCCTCATCAGCATGAGTCACTTCTGTAATTTTTTCCCAACTGAAAATAAAATTGTGACTGGGGAAGGAGCTGCAGCACTCAACCTCTGACTCACAGCTGTTCTTGTTCCCAGTATTGTGAGGAGAGAGGTGTGTCCCTTCCCTCAAATTAGGGCTCAGCGCTGTCGACTGTGTGAATACTTCAGATCCCTACCCCCATTATTAGGCCCCTTTCACACTGGGGTGGTTTGCAGGCACTATTGCGCTAAAAATAGCAACTGCAAACTGACCTTAAACAGCGGATGCTGTTTCTCCAGTGTGAAAGCCTGAGGGCTTTCACACGGGAGTGGTGCGCTAGCAGGACCGCTCCAAAAGTCCTGCTAGCAGCTTCTTTGGAGCGGTGAGAGGAGTGGTGTGTTATCCGCTCCTCTACCGCTCATTCCCATTGAAATAAAGTCATATATGATGAATTTTGGAAGGCAACATGAGCCAATATAATATTTCTGGAATTTCTACATATCTGTTTCCTATTCCCAAGTTCAACCAGGCTGATATTTGCATTTCAAAGGTATTTCATTCCCTGATTGATACAGACAGATGTCACCAAGCAGAATCTACAAGGGGGGCCTGGCTCCTGTCTGAATGAGAATCAGTGATTATCTCTCTGCAAGCAAGCTTCAAAGAGAATACAAGCTAGTTAAGATAGCACAGGGCTCATGGAGATGATATGGGCAATACTGCCCCCAGAGGCCAATTACGGCAGGACGGTCAGTAATATAATCTGTTGAAGAGGAATGCCCCAGGAACACTCTGATTCATCCAAAACCAAGTTGGGATGGCAATGGGAGGGGGTTTGGATGAGGTGTGACTGAGGTTTGTAAAAAGGGCTGTTTTAAACAGAGAGCTCTCTTTTGATGCTGGCCTTTGCCTCATGGCTCTCTCTCTTTCACCATCTTGAGACCTTGCTCTGTTGGCTGGTTTGGGCCTAAGCCATGCGGCCCAGAGCTCTCTCTTTTAACATCCGGAGACCAGCCAACGAGTCTATTCTAAAGTATGTGATAAGTATCTTTTATGTTTGATTGTTGTTATATGTTATAGATATCTGTGGTTCAGTATATTCCTATTTTCTTTTAAAAAAATATAACATTGTTTACTAAGCGTATGTGTTTGTTATATCATTGAGCTTATGCGACTCTTATAGACTAGCTAATTATAGGGACAGGCAAGTTAACACATGTATACAATAGTTATAGTTTATATTAGATTGTATAGTATTGCATAGTTACTTCAATGAATGTTATACAATTCTAATACATTTCTAAACTATGTTTACTCAGTATACTCTTATTGACCGTTTTGTGCTTACCTCATTTAAAGTCCCACAGGCGTAATTCTTTTTTGTTAATTACCCTGAAACAATTATCTTTTATCTTAAGGTAGAACTATATGCAACACTTTTTTTTTCATTTTGGATAGAGTAAGGGAGGGTTGTAAGTAACCCAGTTAGGTTTATTTATTTTGACATCTGTGATCCATTGGGGAGATTTCCCTTCACTTCCTGTTCCATAGCCAAACAGGAAGTTAGAGTAAATCCCTTCAAACTAAGGAAATCTTTTGGGGACCCCCAGGTCACCAGAATTGGTGTCCCCATTGGAAGATTTCCCCTCTAATATTTTTCTGAGGGCAACCCAAAATGTGTGATTTTCTTTTACTTTTAAAGATAATGGTAAACAGGACAAATAGAGAGGGTAGATCTCCTTAATGGGGACACAGACAAAAATGAAAACTGACATGTGTTCCAATCCATCTCCACACTATCCGAAACAAAAAAAAAAGTTTTGCCTTTAGTTATACTTTAAGTTCCTTATGAAAAATAACCATTTTCTTCCAGCGCCCTGAGCTTCATAGTTGTACATCTGAAGTATTAGATCATTGAAGACATTGTGCCTCTGATTGCTAGTCTCAGAATATTGGTGATGTCACTACTGCTGTGCTGGAGAGGAATCTGTATCTGAGGACCTGCCGTGCAAGAATCTCCCTGTTCTGGCTTCATTCATTCTTTAGATCTCTGCTTCCTCCATTGCTCCTGTTTCTTCTTGAAAATTTCCCCATCGGTTATCAGGCCGCCAGTTATCATTGTGGCATTTCTAACATGAGAAAGCAAAGACCTGTGCCTCTACGCAGAGAGACAATGCAAAACAAAGCATTGTAAGTCAGTAATGGGAAAAAATTAGCTGCAGGGAGCCAGCAGGGAATCCTGGTAACTAGTCTTTTGTTCTACGCTTGACATTTTTGGGTACAGCTTCCACAGGTCCTCTTGAGGAATATCTGTATTCTCATGTACACTGCTGTTGGTAAACGGACATTTAGGAGAAGTTGGGCATTTTTTTCAGCTGCCCCTGAACTCTCTTATATGTTATCTTATCAGTACATGTATACAGGGTCGTTTATAGTAATTTCTAGGCAGTTGAGTTTAGAAGCAAAATGCCTGTAACAGCCTGTAAATGCGTGTAAACACGGTAACTCACGTTTAGCCATGTTTCGTTTACAGGCATTTTTAATGGAGATAAATTTTTACTATTTGAAAACAAAAACGCTTCTAAAACTCAAATGCGGCATGTAAATGCGGCAAAACTGACACTTTTAAACGTCGGTTACTATCTGTCAAGTTAAATTGTTTAGGAGAGGTTTTAAAACGTCCTGTGTACATTAAGCCTAACACAGAATATTTTCTTCTTTGTTTGTTCTACTCTGGGTTAACATTGTGATTATTTCTGAATTCTATTGTACTTTACATGAAATTTCTGTTTTATACAGTATATAAATAGAAAACCGTAATCCATTTTATCTGTAATTGAGGAGAAGAATGCTGCTTTGATCTTGCTCGGTTTCTTATTGTCTCATATATTAGCAAACTGTTGTAAATCCACACTTACATTATTATATTTTTTATTCTTGGGAAAACCTCATAGTTGGGTGATCAAAAGCTGCCTTTATTTGGATCTTATATATGCTAAATTGTTTAGTATTAACAGTTGATCACTGTTTACTGGATGGCAGAAGCTGGGGCACCGTCAATAAAATAAAATTTACTGTGTTTGGGTGGTAAATGTTCATATGTACATATCATCCAAATAACATGTACAACCACTTCTCACACTACATGTTTCACTCAAAAGAGCTTCCTGAGGAGTTTCCAGAAGTGCCGCATGAAGTTTAAATACTACAAAAGAAACAAGCATAAAAAAGATTATACTTTTTTAATTTTTGATTAAAAAAAAAAAACAACTGTCAAAAAATATTCATACAAAAATAAGTAAAAAGTTTATTAAATGAGCATTCAATTACAAAGTGATATATAATGATGAGCTGAAGGTGCACGCCTACCGTACGTCTTTATTCACGCAGGCAAAAAAGTTCCAGTTCCTAAATTGAAGTCTGGATTATAAGAGGGGGACCACTTTTGCAATCATAGAGGGAGGGTAACGTTTCTGAAAATCTTTTTTTAGTATTTTTTTATTGAAAATCCATAAATCAAAACCTCTTTTGATTTAATCCAAATGAAGAGAACAAACTCTTAAAAAAAATGCATAAAGATTACCTATGGTTCAAATTTCAAAAGATAGAACCAATCTCGTTCTAGCCCAGATCCAAAACAAGATGAGCAGGAATGAAGAAAGAAACCTGCATTTGATGCTAGGGCGAACTTGGCAAAGGGGCAGCAAATGGTTTTGGCAAATCACAGAAACAGGAAAAGAGGCAGCACTTCTTGCTGCCCAAACTCCTTAACTGAGATGGCCACCAATATAATACTAAAATAAAACCTCTTTAGGCTTGTAGCTCAATAGATTTATACTTCAATATCAAAGGAAAATAAAATGGATCTCGGTGATCAATTTATTTTATTTTATCATATTTGGGAGATGTATATGTGGCGTGCACTGTCATCTCACCATGCACATAGATACATGAAATAAACAGTCCAGTGTTTCCTAAATGGGGAGCCAGCATTTGAATAGATTTAAGAAAGAAAATATAGATAAAATGAATCAACACTTTTTTCAAGAACTTGAAACTAAATTGGAAGGGGTTAATTTTTTGATTTATCGATTTTAATTGAAAAAAATCTACATTTCAGAAACTCTACCCTCCCTCTTGATTACAAATGTGGTCTCTCTCTCTTATAATCCAGACTTCAATTTAGGAACTGGAACTTTTTTGCCTTTATGACGTATGGTAGGCATGTACCTTCAGCTCATCATTATATATCACTTTGTAATTGAATGTTTATTTAATAATTTTTTTTACTTATTTTGTATGAATATTTTTTTGACAGTTTTTTTATAAAAAATTGTTAAGTATAATCTTTTTTATGCTTGTTGTTTCTTTTGTAGTATTTAAACTTTATGCAGCACTTCCGAAAACTCCTGAGGAAGCTCTTTTGAGCGAACCATGTAGAGTGAGAAGTGTTTGTACATGTTATTTGGATGATATGTCTTTATGAACAGCTATTACATTTTAAAAGAAACATGTTCTAAAACAAAATTTATATTTTTATAAAACTGAGATTTTTTTCTATTTCACATTCTAAAACAACATTTGAACCAAAAGTTTCAGTATTGTATTATTTTAGTATTGTATATACAGAACAATAACATACCAGTTTTGAACCATTATTCGTTACTATAGATACAATTCAATCCTCTCTTTTAAGTTTTGTTTTTATTTCTTTATTGTTTTCATTATTTATACAGCTAAGGCCGCGTACACGATCAGTCCATCTGGTGAGAACGGTCCGAAGGACCGTTTTCATCGGTTAACCGATGAAGCTGACTGATGGTCTGATGTGCCTACACACCATCGGTTAAATAACCGATCGCGTCAGAACGCGGTGACATAAAACACAACGACGTGCTGAAAAAAATGTTCAATGCTTCCAAGCATGCGTCGACTTGATTCTGAGCATGCGTGGATTTTAAATTTTAAAGCAAGTTCTGTTTTTTTTACCGAAGGATAACTGACCGATGGGGCCCACCCTCGATCGGTTTTGACCGATCGTGTGTACGCGGCCTCAGACTGACACTATAGAAAAACTATTTGGAAAAATAAAAACAAATAAAACATTCAGCTTACTATAAGAGGCTAATGCCGTGTACACACGATCACTTTATGTGATGAAAAAAAAAAACTTTTTTAAAAACGTCAATTTAAATGACCGTATGTGGGGGAAAACGTTGTTTTATGTCTTGTGAAAAACGACAAAAAAAAAATTGAAGCATGCTTAAATTTTTTGTGTCGTTTTTTGTTTCACAAAAAATCACCCTGTGTAGCAAAAAACGTTGTTTAAAACAACGTTTTTCAACCCGCGCATGCCCAGAAGCTAGTTATGAAGCGAGCTTCAATGGAAAAGAGTGGTGAACGTAACCTCGCTTTGCTAGAGCATTGTGAAAAAACGATGGTGTGTAGGCAACATCGTCTTTGAAAATTGAAGTTTCAAAAACGTCGTTTTTTACTTCACAGAAAACATAGTTTTTTTTCATCACATAAAGTGATCGTGTGTACGCGGCATAATTGTATAAATCTGGAAAAAACAAGACTGATCTTTGTTCCATTGTTATTTCAGACCGAACAAAGATAACTGGAAGTTAATTGGTTGTTAAGAGCAACACAGGAACTTTTTATGGTAAAAATAAGGGTCTGTGTCCATGGACTTTGGGGTTGTGTCCATGACATCTGTTTGAGACTCTTCTGAGATCATTCAGAATTCAATGACAGGTGCAATGGACTTCCTCCTGACCTGTTTCAAGCATGTTTTGAATTCCCATAAATGGTGAGGAAATGTAAAACTTGTCTAATGCAAAAAAAAGCCCATCAACACAGACCCTAGATTTGGATAAAGTAGTGAAGGATCAGAACCACTGTCATGTTTTTATCACTTTATGTGTTCCTGTTAGGGAGATTAAAGTGGAAGATCAGTAATTTTTTTCCAATTTTGCCCTTGTTGTTTTAACTTTGGATAGTAAAACATTTTTTTTCTGCCAGTAAATATCTTATACAGCCCACTTCCTCTTTCTTGTCTTGTAAAAGGCCTAGGCTTATGACATCATGCACTCTCTCGTGAGAGTTTGCCCGGAGGGGGAGGATAGATGAGTCATAAGAGGGTTAATGAGAGCCACAGAGCTGGAGGTGTGCCTCTGTGTGTCGGTGTAAATCCAGAAAGTGAACAGGCAGCAGCTTCAGCTGTCCACAGTTAAAATGGTTGCAGTCTCAGTGAGGGGAGATTTATGCAGCATATTTGGCAAGTACAGAATCACAGTATATATAAAATAATATGCAAAGTGGTTGGAGGGAAGCTTCAGAATGGCAAATATGTTTTTATTACAAATTATGTGAGCAGGCTGCAGTTCCTCTTTAACTTGTTCTAATTGTCTCCATCACCATTGGTAAAGACTGGAAAAGATAGTGAGGGGTAAATCCAAAACAGAAATGTATGGAAAACATTTTGTAGAGACACCTGGAGACATTCTGGTGATATTGAAAGTAAGTTCTCTTACTTCCTGTTGAGTCAACAGTACTGGAAACAAAAGGGAACCCTTCCATGCTATATCCAAAAACAAGGTGTACATATACAGTGGGTATAGAAAAGAATCACCCACCTTTAACCGCTTTAGTACTGGGCCCATTTCCTCCCTTTCTGCCCAGACCAATTTTCAGCTTTCAGCGCTGTCACACTTTGAATGACGATTGCATGGTCATGCAATGCTGTATCCAAATGAAATTTTTATATATTTTTTTCAAACAAATAGAGCTTTCTTTTGGTGGTATTTAATCAACGCTGGGTTTGTTTTAATTTTTTTACCAAAAAAATACTGAAAATCCTAAAAAAAAAAAAGTTTTCTTAGTTTCTGTTCGGAATTTTGTGAATAAGTAATTTTTCTCCTTCACCGATGTGCACTGAGGAGGCTGCACTGATGTGGTGATTGGACACAGCTGATCACATGGGTAAAGAGCCGTGTCTTTGGCTCTTTACTGATTTTCATATGACGTCCCAGAACAAGGGAGCACCCAGCCATCATTTTTCTATACGGCAGGTGGGAGGTGGTTAAAATTGATTACATTTTGTCACTTTGCAGCCTGAAATGAAGACAGACACAGTTTTTTTTTTTATCCAGCTGTATTTACAGTGCAACTTATAACATCCAAGTGAAAGATATAACACCAACGTGCCAGAAAAAAATTCAAAAAACAGAATCACTTCCAAACACCACAACAAATAGTGCTCTCTGTTGTTGGGGCTGGAAAAAAGATCAGTATTTTCTTGAACCACCCTTTGCTTTAATTACAGCTTTTAGTCTGCCGGGATATGTCTCTACTAACTTTGCACATGTAGAATTTGCAATATTTGCCCACTCTTTGCAGAACTGCTCAAGGTATATTTGATGGTGACATTTGTGGACTTCAGTCTTCAAGTCATTCCACAGATTTTCAATGGTGCTTTAAGTCTGGGCTCTGACTAGGCCATGCAAGGACATTCACATTTTTCTCCTTCAACCACTGTGTTGTAATTTTTGCTGTGTGCTTTGGGTCATTGTTATGTTGGAGCGTAAAGCTTCTTCTCATTGACAACTTTCTGGCAGAGGACAGAACATTTTCCTCAATAATTTGACAGTATTGTCAGGTCATAGATGCATACGTTGGAGTCAGGAGTGCACTGCTAAGATATTGGACCCTACGACTGACTGCTATGATTGGAACTCTGGGTGGATCAGGAAGGCAGGTCCACTGGAGCACCATCATGGATCCCACTGGGAGCTAGAGCATACGATTCCCCAGGGCATGGAGTCTAAGAGACAACAGGTGTTCACCAGAGCCTCTAGTGGTGAGCATGGACTGCGCTGCAACTGGCTCCAGGTCGCGGCCCTTCGGGGTCTTCCAGTTCATGCTCACAGTAAGCTACAGGAGGATAGGGAGGAAGCAGGACAACAAGGGATAGTCAGGAGATAAGGCAAAAGTCGGGGGAACTAGCAGACAAGGATAGACAGAGAACACTCCAAAGATCACAGATTGGTAACAGAAACAGCCGTAGAGCACACGGCAAGCAGGAGACAGAAAACCAGACACACAATATTGCTCGGCAAGGCAGGCTTGGAGAACACAGTGTTAAATAGTGGTTCCTATTGAGGTTAGGGTGGAGCCATGCAGAGGGAAGATTACTTAACCATGCAGGTGTGAGAGTGCAGGCCCTAAGGCTGATACACAGACAAGGTAAGAGAGACAGGGCATGAAAATATTACTGCAGACTCATGATAAGTATTTTGCCCCATCCATGTGTCCTTCTATCCTGACATGTGCTCCAGTCCCGTCTGCAGAGAAGCACCCCCATAACAGGATATTACCACCTCCATGCTTTACTGTATGAATTGTGTTATTTGGATGGTGAGCTGTATTAAATTTCTGCCAGACATATTGTGTTGAGACAAATAATAACATTTTAGACTCATCTGACCATAACACCTTTTTCCATGTGGCCTCAGAATCTTTAGGGTGCGTTTTGGCAAAGCTCAGTTGTGACTACATGTGGCCTTTCTTGCGGAGCCATATTTGCGGAGAATTTGTGATATTGTTGTTTCATGCACAATGACAACTCTTTGTCATAAATTCCTGCAACTGCTTTAAAGTTGCTGTAGGCCTCTTGGGAGCCTCTCTGGCCAGGTTTCTCCTGGCTCTTTCATCCAAATTGGAGTTAAGTCCTGACCCAGGGAGGGTCTGTGTTGTACCAAATACCTTCCACTTCTTAATAATAGACTTTACTGTGCTTCTAGGCATTAACCTCCCTGGCGGTATGATTATGTCAGGTTTTTGGTACTGAAAGCAGTACAATTGTTCTGCATGGAAATTTGGCGTTTTATATTGTAGGCCTGTAATTCTTAGGCCGCGTACACACGGAGGGACATGTCCGATGGAAACGGTCCGCGGACCGTTTTCATCGGACATGTCTCTTTGGGATTTTCGTCCGGCGGTGTGTACACATCATCAGACAGCGTGGTGACGTGGCGGTGACATTGACGCCACCACGTCACCGCACCAGGAAGTAAAAAACTTCCACGCATGCGTCGCATCCATACGATGCTTGTGTGGGCAGATATGTCCACTGGTTAGTGTACTAACCAGCGGACATATCCGACGGACATGTTGCCGGCGGACAAATTTTAAAGCATGCTTTAAAATTTGTCTGCCGGTCAGACATGTCAGCTAGCCCATACACACGATCGGATTTGTCCTCTGAACTGGTCCGTCGGACCAGTTTCAGCGGACAAATTTGATCGTGTGTACGCGGCCTTAGAAATAACTCACTTAAATCTGTCCAAAGTCTAGTAGACATGCCAGGTATGATAAAGTTTGAAACACGAAAATCATTAATTATAATATAATAAATAACTATAAATAATTATAACAAATAATAATATAATGATGATAAAACATATTAAATAATGTAATCAAATTAAAAACATTGAAATTTGCTTAGTTGCAGAATTGTCGCTGTCATTACTTTCAGTGTTTAATGATGAATTTTCCCACAAATCGCTATCTCTCAATTCTGCAAGTGATTTTATTATCGCTGTTTTCTAGCTGCTCTAAAAACACTTTTGACATAAAGGAACACTTTTTGGTTGCTATGGACAATCTACAGTTTCCAGGCAGAAAGAACAGTATTTATAATATAAAACTGCATGCAGGTCACTGGACAGACCACTAGGGACAAAGGGGAAGTGAAATTATTTTATACAGTACTGTAATCTGTAAGATTACAGTATACTGTATGTGTACTGTGTTTTTATTTTTTTGAATTTGGCACCGATCTCCACCCCAGCACGTCGTAACGTCGCAGGGAACTAAGCTTGGCGGCACTCGGGGCACTGTGTGAATCGAGCGAGGAGACAGCTTGCTCACACAGCAGTGAGACATTGCAGGATCCAGGGAACAAGGTAAGTAATCTCCGCCTGGATACTGCGATGCGATCCCGAGTCTGGCTCGGGGATACCGCTAATGGTACTGGATTTCCACCCCGAGCCGGACTCTGGATTACCGCCAGGGAGGTTAATAAAGCCTTTGACATTTTTTTGTATGCATCACCAGACTTTTTTGTATCCATCTCCAGCTACACCTGATTCAGTTTTCAAGTAATTTTTTAGGGGGGTGATCCTTTTTTCTGACATGTTATATATTTCACTTGGGTGTTATAAGTTCCACTGAGTAAATACAGCTGAATAAAACAAAAACTATCTGTCTTCATTTCAGGCTGCAAAGCAACACAATTTGATTATTTTAAAGGGTGGGGTGATTCTTTTCTATACCCACTGTACATGTAATGATCATAACCCAGTCTGGGTGATTACATCTGGTTCAGACGATCATTATGTCTATGGACTTTTCCTAACCACTCCAAGTTGTCTAGTATTCGTGGGAATTGTTTGGCTAGGTTGAGTTGTTCCATCTCATTGCTAATTTTTTTTGGAGTAAATGCCAATTTGGTGTATCATATGAATGCATGCTTGGACACATTTTTTGAGCACATTTTGTCACATATGATAGCTCAGCAACCAGATCTTCCAATTCCCATCTCTTATCTGAGAGAACCTTAAATCGCTCTGCTTTAAACTTAAGAATATGTATTTCTGGTTTGTTGCAATACTTTAAAGCACCAGTTGTTCATTAGGGCTACACCCAGTTATTTATTAAGAATTAAACAGTCTGGGGCATTATTTACTGGATCGCTTTCTGCCAGCTGAAGAACTAAAGAGCCATCTTGTTTTTTGATTCCAGGCTCCCCATTGGAAATCTCGTGCCCCAAAGAAAAAACATCTATTTTATTTCTGTTGTCTAAACTTGCTGGTGTGCCAGCCTCATGCATCTGCCTGTCCTGGGGACATGTCAGAATTTGCAATAATTTTCCTGTTCCTTTGTTCGTTTTCACATTATTTTCACCATGACGTGACCCATCATCTTGGACATTTATTTGTAGTGTTTCTGTCTTTTCTCTGCCATGAAAGATTTTCTTCTGTGAGTTCATTTCTTCTTGCTTAGGTGACAAATAATTATCTCTTCGTGTCCCACATGGTGCTGTAGCAAAGTTATTGAAACCTTCATGTGGATGTTCCAAATTCTGGTCATCGCATGCTTTTGTAGCACATGGTGTCCCTCCTGGTTCACTTCTAAAAAACTGTGCATTTTCAGGAGTATTTGAAGCATTACAGTTTGGTAACAAAGAATTATTAGGTTGGTTATTTACTGTTTTGGGGGGATCTCCTACATTTCTTGTGTGTTGTCTATGAGTTCTATCCCATTGTGGAATAAAGTCATTATATTCCTTCAAAGTTAGCCTGAACTCAGGGATGTTGTCTGCAGTCATTGAAGGACTTCCTTGGTCAACCTGAGCAAGTTTGCAACAAAGGTATAGTAGAGAATTAGTAATACCTCTTCCAGTGTCATCGCCCACAAAGGGTAATGTGCACATATAATATTGTTGACCCACCCCATGTTCCCTTTTCATCTCTCTCTGATAAGGCAGGTGGACTTTCATATTAGAAGGATAGCTATCATAGTTGTTGTATTGTCTCTGCTGTGATGGAATCTCCTGTGGATTGTAGCCCCAAGGTTGTGCTTCAGGTAATGTTAATATTTGCAAATTAATTGGTCTGCTTTCTCTGACATTAATCTCATCTCTATTTGCAATTTGAACATTTTCCACAGGGTCATATGGTCTGCTTCCAATAGTTTGTGTATTCTTACCTAATGTCTGCGGATTCGTTTCATAATCTGTGTAATATCCTGTATGATCCAAAGTATCTGCTAGTTTCTGAGAACTGGGTTCCCTGAACTGAGGTGGTAGCTCAATCCCAGAGAAATGAATTTGCTCTCGGGTTTTTGGGACGTTAGGTTTGGAAATAAAGAAGAACCGTTTTTGATTATTTGGATATCTGCCTTCAGTGTTGATGTACAATTCCTTACCTTCGATTTGAAGATTCCTTGAAGGTCCTAGCTTTCTGTATGGCTGTGGTTTCAGATTTTCACTCTGAGCTGTAGCAAAGTCATTAGCTTGCCAAAGTTGGTTTTCAGACTGAGGGCTAGTACTAGTTTTAAATTCATTTGTTTTGAGATCATCTTCTGTGTAAATGTTAGCTCCTCTTTGATCTGTTACATATTGTGGACTTTCTTTTAGATCCGGTGTATATTCCTTTTGATTTTGTTTTTGATTACTATAAGCATGAACTGCATCAATATCTAAAGGAAGAGAGCTCATTAAATAAATAATTTCTGGTGGTTGTCCTGACTCTCCTGCACCCACTGAAATGTATCTGTTATTCCATGTACTGCCTGAGTCAAAAGCCCATCTTGGTGCATAGGGGTCTTCATTTCTGGCAGGTATATCACTGTTGTGATTCACAATTGTACCTTTAAAGTCATAAATGTTACTTCTTTGGCTTGTCTCACTTTGTTTAGGTTGATACTGTTCATTGTGATGGCTTGAAAAAATGCCACTGGGAATGTTTGGTTTTCTTTCTTCAACAATTGGATATCTGGAATATTCTGAAATACGCTCATTATGTTGTGGGTGTACAATGATGATATTACGGTCTGGCACAATATTTCTGTTAACTTGCAAATTTGGATGTTCTCTTGGTTGAGAATGATCCACAACTTTTGGGAAATCTCCATGGACTCCAGTATTAAAGCCATTGTGTTTTTGGCTATGTTCTGTCCTGGAGACGCTCAGTTTGGGATCATTAAATATACCTCTAAAAGCATTTGCTGGTTGGGAAGCAGGTCTACCAGAAACTCTATCTCCATGAGTGGGTTGTGTTCCTCCATTAATGACCCGTTTATCAGCTGGAAGGTGAGGTGTGGAATCTTCTTTATTTATTAAGTGATTAGATGGATAGATGCTGCTTGGATGGTCTCCGCGTCCTCCTAAAACTCTGGTAACTGTATACCTCTGTTGAAAGTTTGGTGGAAGATTCTCCCTATTTGGGATTCTTATAATGTGATGAGATGGTCTTGGTGGACCAGGTATTATGCTACCATGTCTTCCATGATTAGAGGGTATCATATGTTCTCCTGGTGGAGTTATGTTTGGCCCACTCATTACTACATTAGGAGTGTGTTGAATTTCTCCAGCAATGCTTTCATTTTGTGCTGTATTATTACCTTGAGCATGATCTACTATTGTTGAATTGGTTTCTACAGTTGATGTGTTGCTGGACTCTGTAACTGGAGGTTCTGCTTTTGGTGGATCTTTTTCTTTAGGTGCTTCTTCATCTTCATTTGCCTCCTCAGAATTATATGGAGGTCTACCTCCAAATCCAAAGTATCCAAAGTAATTACCCTGTTTAAAGATTGACAGTTTAGGCACCCAAATAGCTTATACATACATTTATCAATTATTTTGGATAATGACATAAACATATCTAAGTTTAGAGTGTTTAAAGCTAAAGTTTGCAATTTTTTTTTTTTGCAGTACCAAGAACATAACTTACCTCTAATTAAGTGTGTCCCATGTCCAGCTGGCTGCTGCATACTAGAAATTGTTTCTGCATATCAGCCTTTGTGAGCGTGAAAGAGTAGTACCACTTGCCCTTCGCTTTCACACATTTCCTTCATTCATTGAACTCTTATGCCGCGTACACACGATCACTTTTTGTGAGGAAATTTTTTTTAATTTTATCTCACAAAACAAAACAACGTTTTTCAAACTTAATTTAAAAAAAAGACGTTGCATACACACCATCGTTTTTCCAAAATGCTCTAGCAAAGCGTGGTGACGTACACCACGTTCGACGGCACTCTGTTCCATTGATGCTCCGTCTCATAACTTGCTTCTGAGCATGCGCGGGTTTAAAAACCTAGTTTTCAACGTCGTTTTGCCCACACACGATCACTTTTTATGACAAAAAACGACATTTTGAAAAACGACACAAAAAATTCAAGCATGTTCAAATTTTTTATTTTGACGTTTTTCAGAAGACATAAAATGACGTTTTGCCCACACACGATCATTTTATATGAAGTTTTTTAAAACGTCGTTTTTTTTTATCACAAAAAGTGATCGTGTGTACGCGGCATAAAGCCCTGTACACATGATCGGTTTGTCTGATGGTTTGTCTGATGAAAACAGATGGTCTGTTTTCATCGGAAAACCGATTGTGTGTAGGCCCGATTGGTTTGTTTTCCATCGGGGGAAAAAAAATAGAGCATGTTTTACATTTTTCATATGGATAAAAAAAACAATAGAAAAAAACGATCGTCTGTGTGGAAGTCCATCGATCAAAAATTCACGCATGCTCAGAATCAAGTCGATGCATGCTCGGAAGCATTGAACTTAATTTTTCTCAGCACGTCATAGTGTTTTACGTCACCGCGTTGGATTTTTGACTGATGGTGTGTAGGCAAGACTGATGAATGTTAGCTTCATCGGATATCTGACGAAAAAATCGGATTTGATTCCATCATATATCCGATTGTGTGTACAGGGCTTTAGTATTTTTTCAGAATGCAGAATGTTCTGGGGTTGGAGGAGGCAGATTCGGTCATTCATCTGCCCATCCTCCATTTATAGAATGCTTTGCTGGAAAAACTTGTAGAATTCTATGAATAGAGGAGGCATGCAAAATAACCTGGTGAGTGGCACAACTCTGCACAGTAGCTGGAACTGCCCTAGCTAGTCTATAGCAGCGTCCTGAGTTTGGCCAAATCAAATGTTTGATGTATAGTCAGCTTTATTTTATTATATATCTCTAAATACAGATCTTTTTTTCCCCAACTACAGTCCTTAAGGACCAAAAGAACATATTTACAGATAAATTAAAATCTATAACTAATATTTTTACCTGTGTTTGTTTGAAGTGTTACCTGTATATAAAATTCTGTATACTATGGCTAACTCTGAGTACCCAGTACTGGTATTGTTTAGTTTGAGGCTTTTGGTGCAGATAAAAAGGTAAATTCCATAAGCACCTTTCTGACCTCTCTAATAGCCAAAATCATAAAGTAACTAAAAACATCATCAGAAGCCTCTGAGACAACACATCTCCGAATGACACCATTTCCACAAAACTCTTGAAAGAATGCACCGACATCTTGGCACCCATCATAACGCACATCATAAACCAATCATTCAGGGAAGGGATTGTTCCGATCCTCCTCAAGAAAGGCATAATTTCCTAGAAAATCTAATGCCGCATACACACTGACGTTTTTTGTCTTGTAAAAAAACGTCGTAGTTTCTCATGGAAAAAAGACAAAGTTTTTCAAAATTCATTTTTTTTCTCTGAAAATGCTCTTGCAAAGCGCGGTTACATACAACATGTACGACGGCACTCTGTTCCATTCAAGCTTGCGTCATAACTTTCTTCTGAGCATGCGCGGGTTTAAAAACGTTGTTTTAAACGTCGTTTTAGCATACACACGATCATTTTTTCTGACACAAAAAACGACATTCTGAAAAACTACATAAAAAATTGAAGCATGTTCTAAAAAAAATTTTTGTCGTTTTTCAGAAGACATAAAACAACGTTTTGCCCACACACGATCATTTAAAATTACGTTTTTTAAAACTTTGTTTTATTTCATCATAAAAAACGACCGTGTGTACGCGGCATAACACAGACTGTGAAACTAGGAGGCTTCATGTCAGAAACACGGACCATTACATGTGGAGTCCCTCAAGGATCACCCCTTTCCCTGGTACTCTTCAACATCTACATCTGCCCACTCCTTAAAATCATCAGCAAACAGGACCTGCGCTACCACTCTCATGCTGACAACATGCAACTTCATTTTCGAATCACCAGCAAATAACACCAATATCAGGAACTAGGAAAATGCCTCACACTGATCGATAATTGGATGACTGAAAGCTCACTCAAACTCAATGAATCCAAAACAGAACTTCTTATCCTTCACGCAAATCGGAAATCTAATTCTAGGACCAGATGGACACCACCCATCATCCTTGGACAAACCATCAACCCAAGCAACAAAGTCAAAAGCCTCTGAGTCATCTTTGAATCAGACATGACGATGGACGACGCACAAATAGGAGCAGTAGTCAGCGGTTCCCACCATCTTCTCTGCTTGCTGCGTAGACTCATCCCCTTCATCCCGGAAGAGGATACAGCAGTAGTGGTTGGAACAATCATCAATTCCCGACTCGACTATGCAAACTCCCTCTACTTAGGACTACCAAAATACCAGATTTCGCATCTACAAGTCATCCAGAACACGGGAGCCAGACTGGTAACAGGTGAAAAAACATGGGAACCTATCGCCCCGGTCTTGAGGTCCCTTCACTGGCTAGCCATAAAAGATCGGATCACATTCAAGACATTCTGCCTCACCCACAAATGCGCACAAGGAAATGCTCCTCAATACTTAAGCGAAAAAATTAAACCCTACGTCACCAATCGCGTGCTCCGGTCAACTAACCAAAACCTTCTCCAAATCCTGCTACAAATCTAAGGGAGAACGTAGATTTGCAGTCCAGGGACCTCGGTTTTGGAATGCTCTACCCACGACCGTTCGCATGGAAAAAAAAACATTGGGCTTTTAGAAAAAAACTAAAGACCCACCTCTTCTGAAGGATCAGTACGACAGTGGATGCAAAGTGCCTTGAGGCGATTCGGTTCGCACTTTTTAGCGCTATACAAGTTACTCGCTCACTCACTGACACTAAGGTTTACCATAAATCCTTCTAAACCTGAAAGTATATGTGAACCCTCACTTTGTACAAAACCCATTCAGTTTAAAATAGAAATAAAAGGCAAAATATTTGTGTGTGTGTGTATATATATATATATATATATATATATATATATATATATATATATATATACACACAGTATCTCACAAAAGTTAGTACACCCCTCACAGTCTTGTAAATATTTTATTCTATCTTTTCATGTGACAGCACTGAAGAAATGAAATGCCTTTACACGCACATGAACTTTGATGGCATCCCAGTCTTCATCTGTTCAATATTGAGTTGGCCCACCTTTTGCAGCTATAACAGCTTCAACTCTTTTGGGAAGGCTGTCCACAAGGTTTAGGAGTGTGTCTAAGGGAATGTTTGACCATTCTTCCAGAAGTGCATTTGTGAGGTCAGGCACTGATCTTGCACTGTGCCAAATCATTTGGTGGAAGAGGGATTAGGGTGTGGGGTTGTTTTTCAGGGGTTGGGGTTGGCCCTTTAGTTCCAGTGAAGGAACTAAAGACATTTAGGACAATTTCATGCTCCCAACTTTGAGGGAACTGTTTGGAGATGGCCACTTCCTGTTCCAACATGACTGCACACCAGTGCACAAAAAAAGGTCCATAAAGACATGGATTAGCGTGTTTGGGGTAAAGGAACTTGACTGGCCTGCACAGAGTCCTGACCTCGATCTCACCTTTTTGTTTGGTTAACTTCACATGTTAAAAAGCATGTAGAGATATGTTATAAGGATTGGTTAGGTTAAGAGTAATTAAAACTGAACTCTAGGAATAATCTTTTTTTTAATTTACATTTGACCAGTTTGTCACCTCCAAAGGATTGCAGGAGAGTATCAAAATCACCTTAGTATTCTGTGTCAAATACAAGAATTACTTTCTTGTTTCAGTGGTGCTGGAGTGACTTTCCCTCTGGTAAACTGAAAACAGAGAGTCGCTTCCTCACACAAAGTAGAGAGGAGAGACCAATGATGACATTCTACCCTTGTCCAATCAGAAAACGCTTTGAAAAGAATACAGTGCATTTTCTGAATGGTAGATGTGCTGAGCGGGCAACTCTACCGGTGTTCAGTTCACTGGAGCGAAGATGCTCTAGCACTGAGGCCTTGTACACACGAGGGAATATTTCCGCTGAACATGGTCCGACGGACCATTTCAGCCGAAAAATCCGCTCGTGTGTAGGGGCAAACGGACCGTTTTGGCCGAATTCCTCCGGCGGAAAAATTCCAAAGCATGGAGAGCTGTCCATCAGATATGTCTGCTGGTTAGTACGGCAAACCAGCGGACATATCTGCCCGCACATGCGTCGTATCCTGTGAATGGATCCGACGCATGCGTGCGGAAGTGTTTACTTCCTGGTGCGGTGATGTGGCGGTCACGTGGCGGCGTCAACGTGTCCGCTGGTGTCCGCTATGTCCGCTGGTGTGTACAGCCATCGGATCAAAGCAATCCGGCGGACAGATCCGATGGGAACGGTCCGTCGGACCGTTCCCATCGGATAAATTCAATCGTGTGTACAAGGCCTGAGAGGACAAGAAAGCGCTTTCTGTACATGACACAGACTACTAAAGTTATTTTGAGACTCTCCTGCAGCCCCCAAGATCTATTGATAAATACAGATAACCATGCTAGCCCAATGTAAAAAAAAAATTTGTTCCTGGAGTACTTTTTTAAATATTATAACATTTCCTGTTAAATATTTTAGTATGTACATTCTGATCAACCTCTTACAACCTTTTGAAACGAATTAAAATGATTCTAAAGGTTGTTGTTTTTGTTTATTTAATAGCAAACATGTTATACTTACCTGCTCTGTACAATGGTTTTGTGCAGAGTAGCCCCGATCCTTTTTTTTTGGGTCCTCAGCCAGTGGTCCTGGCTCCTCCCCCCTGCAAAGTGCCCCCAATTTGTGGCAGGTGACGTGGCCAGGTGACATGGCAGGCGACGTGGCAGGTGACGTGGCCAGGTGACATGGCCAGTGGACAATCCACAACTTGTGGCAGGTGACGTGGCAGGTGGCACAGCCAGGTTATGTGGCAGGTGATGTGGCCAGTGGACAATCCACAACTTGTGGCAGGTGATGTGGCCAGGTGATGTGGCAGGTGATGTGGCCAGGTGATGTGGCAAGTGAACAATCCACAACTTGTGGCAGGTGGAGTGGACAATCCACAACTTGTGGCCAGGTGACGTGCCAGGTGATGTGGCCAGGTGACGTGGCAAGTGGACAATCCACAACTTGTGGCAGGTGATGTGGTCAGGTGACGTGGCCAGTGGACAATCCACAACTTCTGGCAGGTGACGTAGCCAGGTACATGGCAAGTGGACAATCCACAACTTGTGGCAAGTGACGTGGCCAGGTGACGTGGCAAGAGGACAATTCACAACTTGCGGTAGGTGATGTGGCCAGGTGACATGGCAGGTAGAAAAAGACCAACTCATATATAACGGCATGTAGTTGCCATCATCCCGTAATTATTAGAAGTATTCGAATAAACCTCATAAGGTGGGATTATATAGGCAACACGCAAAAAAACTTCAAAATATATAAAAAATATATCAACTTATTACAAACATAGAAATATTATACGAACACAAAAATATCAAAAAACCCTATACATATAGATAGATATACAAATCATAAAAGATGCAAATATTGTCCGGCATACGGTACCATCACCAATTTTTTTGGGAGGTAAGTTTGTAGCTGAAAGCCGACGCGTTTCAAATGCTGTGCATTCTTCCTCAGGGCATGTGCAAGTATTACATCTAAAGTAGATCAAGATATGGTATAGATATTAGACATATATATAACACAATAATATACTTTCTACATTGGGTAGAGGAAAAGCATATATTGATGAAAAGCTCACCTGTTGTTTAAAAACTTTGTGCAGGGGGGCGTGGCCTGGACATGGCCGAGTGAAGCAGCACATCTTGTGAGCTCCCGGCCTGAGCCCACTATAACCGGCAGAAAACGACGAAATACCGGCATGAACTCTGCTAAGAGACACAGAACGAGAGCAGTGACACGAGGGACCCCAGCGGGGAAGTCAGCGGGAGAGAGCCCACGCTTCTACGGGCTGTTTAAGGAGAAGTCCCCGGGAGCCTGGGCCGCAGCGCCCAGAGGCCTAACACGTGGTCCACAACTATTAACACAGCCTCCCAACTGCAGCACTGACCCGGGCGATCTACCACCCCAGCAGGAACACCTTACCTTAGCCCAGAGCCCCGATCGTACGAATATGGAGAGGGCAGCTTCACCAGAGGTCCCTTTACTGGACCGGGATATCCGTGCTCTTCTGCAGGCTCTCCCGACGTGCACGGATATCGAGGCCCTCATCCTTCGGTTGGAGGAGACGCATCGGCGGGACATCCAGGAGGTTTGGGGAGAGGTGGCTACTCTGACGGAGAGGGTCTCGACCGGGGAAGCCTCGGCGACGTCCCTAGAGGCCCGTGTGGTGGCACTGGAGGGAGCCGGGAAGCATCACCGGGAGACAGCTATCGCCCTCCAGCTCCACATGGAAGACCTGGAAGACCGGAGCCGACGCAATAACCTACGGCTGAGGGGGCTTCTGGAGAGTGTTCTAGCAGAGAATCTGAGAGACGCGGTGAGGGACGTATTCAGGGAGGTCCTGGGCGTACCGGAGGCGGACGTGGTGCTGGACAGGGCACACAGGGCCCCCGGGCCCAGGCCAACTGACGCATTGAGGCCGCGAGACGTTGTGTGTCGGCTCCATCGTTACACGCAGAAGGAGGCCATCCTGCGCCGCACCTGGGATCACGGCGCAGGATCACGGCACAGGTCAAGATTCTCCCGGATCTGTCAAGGGCGACGCTGCGCCGAAGGGCTCTCCTCGGCCCTATCCTAGATTTAGCCAGGCAGAGAAACTTGACCTATCGCTGGGGATACCCTCTGTCGGTCACCTTCCGTGGTGACGCCGGCTCCTTTGCCCTACAGTCAACAGCTGACCTCCCAGCACTGTTCGACTTCATGGAGTCTGAGCCCATCCCGGTCCCCGACTGGCTGCAGCTGCTGCCGCGCTTCACAGGAGGATCCGGTCGGTCGGTGCAGCGGGGCCTCGGTCAACAGCACTTGCAGAGGGGAAGATGGAGGAACCGATCGGCCTCACGAGGAGAGCGGCGTGAGTAGGCTGGTGGCCCCCCTTTTCTGATTTACCCCCCCGTCCCGCTCCTGTTTACCACCCTGTTTTAGTTTATCTCTCAACTGGGGGCCCCGGGAGGAGGTGTACATTGAACTGCGGTTTTGGCCTACCCCGGGGGCTGCCCCGCTCCTGTTGCCCCCGCTGTATCCCATCCCACCACCTGGCGAATGATGACTTTCTGGCCGCCCCGGGAGAGGGTGAAGCCTTGGCCTGGCCCCGAGGGGACTGGAATGGTTCATTGGGCATCTGACTGATCTGCCGCGCACGTTTTCCCAGGCCCCTGCCACACCGGCAACTGTCGGCGAGCAGCCCAGACTATGGGACCGAGGACCATTGGGAAGCTGGGGAGTACAGTCATTATCGCTAGAAGACTATTTTTCAGGGGGACCTGGGAGGGGGTAGTGGGGATGGGATCGTGGCTCTTAGGGGGAGGTGATCTTACATGTACAGGATGGGACATAAAGGGCCGGAGCCCCAACGTGATCTGGTCTGGTTCCCCCCCCCCTTCTATATGCGGCACCGCAGTAGCCCGGAAACTTCCTCGGGGTCACCGGAGCGGACTGCCCCCCTCCTAAGTGGGAGATGTCTCCCCCCACTGGTCCCTGAGAAGGAGGGGGGCTATGCTATGTTATGTTATATCATGTTGTGTTGGGTGGGAGGGGCGGTGGGAATGTTGCTACGGTTGGAGACAGAAAGGGGTTTCTCCTCATCTCTACGCCGCACCCTTGTTGAATACTGCACTTTACTTGCCCTGCATTGCGTTTTCTAGGTGCCTATTGGTTTGATTGCATACATCCTTATTTTGTGTTTCTTGAATACATGCCAAAAAATGGAGTTTAAAACACTGTGAGCTACTTAGCTCACTGTTCTACTATTGAATTGACCACTGTGATGTTTTCCAGGACTTAATTATCATTTTATTTTGCCGGTATACATTAGGTAGCCACACAGACATGCCGGGGGTGGGTGGGTGAGGACCGGGAGCTCGCTCCTTGGCTCTGTTCAATCCATTACCCCAAATAGGACGGTGCTCTATACCCCAGGAGCTGGTTCTGTGCTCCCGGTGAGTACCACAGCCGTTTAGGCTAATTTAGTTTTCCCTTACTTTCGGCTGCACACGCCCTAGTGGCAGCTCTTTCTACCTTTTCTTCCCTATTCTAAACTCTAACTTCCCCTACCCCCAATTGCCCCCTCCTCCCCCCTCTACCCCCTGTGCCGGTGAGATTGCGGGCATGGACCAACTCAATATCCTTTCGCTTAACGCGAAGGGGCTGAATACGCCTGAGAAACGAAAAATCCTGCTCCAGGACGCACGTCGCTTGAAGGCTGACATAATCATGCTACAGGAGACCCACTTTAGGGATCTTAGGCTCCCCTTACTCAAAAACAGATTCTTCCCACAAGCGTACCACTCGGCTTAGACAGAAGCCAAGTCGAGAGGCGTCACTATCCTCATCTCCGCAAGAGTCCCATGGACACTGATAGATTTACAGACAGACAGAGAGGGCCGCTTCTTATTTTTGAAGGGCCTCATAGGCGATAAGAAGGTGACACTGGCCAACCTATACGCCCCAAATACACGCCAGGACGTGTTCATAGTGAAACAAATAAAGAGGCTAGTGCATTACACGGAGGGAAAACTGGTAGTTGCGGGAGACTTAAACGTACCCCTGTCGCCCACGGAAGACACCTCATCGGGTACCTCTGCGGTCACCCGCGATGCCCGTAAACGCATCGGGGCGGCCCTGCACTCAGCGCAATTGATTGACGCATGGCGCCTTTTCCACCCAGGAGAGAGAGATTATTCTTTCTTCTCCAGACCACACCAGACATATTCACGGATCGATTATCTCCTCGTCCTGCACAATCAGCTTCAAGCAATTAAGAGCACCTCAATTGGATCAATAACGTGGTCACACCACGCCCCGGTTATGATGACATATGCCCTATCCGACGCCCAGGCTTCACAGCGACCGGTCTGGAGGCTTAATGATAGCCTGCTACAGAACCCTGAGGTTGTGGCCGAAGTGCTCACTGAGATCAACCACTACTTCTTGACCAACGCGACGGAGGGGAGCGACCCGGGTCTAGTATGGGAGGCTCACAAGGCCGTGATCAGGGGAGTGCTTATTAAGCATGGGGCTAGGCTGAAACGGGAACGGGCCGCACGACTGGACACATTGCTAGCCAAATTACAGACACTAGAGACACAATACAAGACAGCACCATCCAGACAGGTAGGGATTGAGCTTGACGCAACCAGATCACAGATCACAGACGTACTACAGTTTAAGGCCAAGGCCGCCATGCAGGTTTGCAGGAGGAAGGGGTATGAATTTGGGAACAAATGCGGCAGACTCCTAGCCCAGTCACTGCAGGCCCAACGCCAAGCGTCGTTTATTCCCCATGTAGTCTCCCGGTCGGGGCAGAAAGTCACGCTTCCGGGGCAAATTGCGCGCAAATTTAGAGCTTTCTTTGACTCTTTGTACAATATCCATGCCTCAGTACCGGAAGGGGATCCCGTAGCGGAATACCTCACGCAGTCTAATATGCGATCTACCACCCCAGCAGGAACACCTTACCTTAGCCCAGAGCCCCGATCGTACGAATATGGAGAGGGCAGCTTCACCAGAGGCCCCTTTACTGGACCGGGATATCCGTGCTCTTCTGCAGGCTCTCCCGACGTGCACGGATATCGAGGCCCTCATCCTTCGGTTGGAGGAGACGCATCGGCGGGACATCCAGGAGGTTTGGGGAGAGGTGGCTACTCTGACGGAGAGGGTCTCGACCGGGGAAGCCTCGGCGACGTCCCTAGAGGCCCGTGTGGTGGCACTGGAGGGAGCCGGGAAGCATCACCGGGAGACAGCTATCGCCCTCCAGCTCCACATGGAAGACCTGGAAGACCGGAGCCGACGCAATAACCTACGGCTGAGGGGGCTTCTGGAGAGTGTTCTAGCAGAGAATCTGAGAGACGCGGTGAGGGACGTATTCAGGGAGGTCCTGGGCGTACCGGAGGCGGACGTGGTGCTGGACAGGGCACACAGGGCCCCCGGGCCCAGGCCAACTGACGCATTGAGGCCGCGAGACGTTGTGTGTCGGCTCCATCGTTACACGCAGAAGGAGGCCATCCTGCGCCGCACCTGGGATCACGGCGCGGTGCTGAAAGAAGGAGCACAGGTCAAGATTCTCCCGGATCTGTCAAGGGCGACGCTGCGCCGAAGGGCTCTCCTCGGCCCCATCCTGGATTTAGCCAGGCAGAGAAACTTGACCTATCGCTGGGGATACCCTCTGTCGGTCACCTTCCGTGGTGACGCCGGCTCCTTTGCCCTACAGTCAACAGCTGACCTCCCAGCACTGTTCGACTTCATGGAGTCTGAGCCCATCCCGGTCCCCGACTGGCTGCAGCTGCTGCCGCGCTTCACAGGAGGATCCGGTCGGTCGGTGCAGCGGGGCCTCGGTCAACAGCACTTGCAGAGGGGAAGACGGAGGAACCGATCGGCCTCACGAGGAGAGCGGCGTGAGTAGGCTGGTGGCCCCCCCTTTTCTGATTTACCCCCCCGTCCCGCTCCTGTTTACCACCCTGTTTTAGTTTATCTCTCAACTGGGGGCCCCCGGGAGGAGGTGTACATTGAACTGCGGTTTTGGCCTACCCCGGGGGCTGCCCCGCTCCTGTTGCCCCCGCTGTATCCCATCCCACCACCTGGCGAATGATGACTTTCTGGCCGCCCCGGGAGAGGGTGAAGCCTTGGCCTGGCCCCGAGGGGACTGGAATGGTTCATTGGGCATCTGACTGATCTGCCGCGCACGTTTTCCCAGGCCCCCGCCACACCGGCAACTGTCGGCGAGCAGCCCAGACTATGGGACCGAGGACCATTGGGAAGCTGGGGAGTACAGTCATTATCGCTAGAAGACTATTTTTCAGGGGGACCTGGGAGGGGGTAGCGGGGATGGGATCGTGGCTCTTAGGGGGAGGTGATCTTACATGTACAGGATGGGACATAAAGGGCCGGAGCCCCAACGTGATCTGGTCTGGTTCCCCCCCCCTTCTATATGCGGCACCGCAGTAGCCCGGAAACTTCCTCGGGGTCACCGGAGCGGACTGCCCCCCCCCCCTAAGTGGGAGATGTCTCCCCCCACTGGTCCCTGAGAAGGAGGGGGGCTATGCTATGTTATGTTATATCATGTTGTGTTGGGTGGGAGGGGCGGTGGGAATGTTGCTACGGTTGGAGACAGAAAGGGGTTTCTCCTCATCTCTACACCGCACCCTTGTTGAATACTGCACTTTACTTGCCCTGCATTGCGTTTTCTAGGTGCCTATTGGTTTGATTGCATACATCCTTATTTTGTGTTTCTTGAATACATGCCAAAAAATGGAGTTTAAAACACTGTTAGCTACTTAGCTCACTGTTCTACTATTGAATTGACCACTGTGATGTTTTCCAGGACTTAATTATCATTTTATTTTGCCGGTATACATATACATATAGTTAGCCACACAGACATGCCGGGGGTGGGTGGGTGGGTGAGGACCGGGAGCTCGCTCCTTGGCTCTGTTCAATCCATTACCCCAAATAGGACGGTGCTCTATACACCGGGAGCTGGTTCTGTGCTCCCGGTGAGTACCACAGCCGTTTAGGCTAATTTAGTTTTCCCTTACTTTCGGCTGCACACGCCCTAGTGGCAGCTCTTTCTACCTTTTCTTCCCTATTCTAAACTCTAACTTCCCCTACCCCCAATTGCCCCCTCCTCCCCCCTCTACCCCCTGTGCCGGTGAGATTGCGGGCATGGACCAACTCAATATCCTTTCGCTTAACGCGAAGGGGCTGAATACGCCTGAGAAACGAAAAATCCTGCTCCAGGACGCACGTCGCTTGAAGGCTGACATAATCATGCTATAGGAGACCCACTTTAGGGATCTTAGGCTCCCCTTACTCAAAAACAGATTCTTCCCACAAGCGTACCACTCGGCTTATACAGAAGCCAAGTCGAGAGGCGTCACTATCCTCATCTCCGCAAGAGTCCCATGGACACTGATAGATTTACAGACAGACAGAGAGGGCCGCTTCTTATTTTTGAAGGGCCTCATAGGCGATAAGAAGGTGACACTGGCCAACCTATACGCCCCAAATACACGCCAGGACGTGTTCATAGTGAAACAAATAAAGAGGCTAGTGCATTACACGGAGGGACAACTGGTAGTTGCGGGAGACTTAAACGTACCCCTGTCGCCCACGGAAGACACCTCATCGGGTACCTCTGCGGTCACCCGCGATGCCCGTAAACGCATCGGGGCGGCCCTGCACTCAGCGCAATTGATTGACGCATGGCGCCTTTTCCACCCAGGAGAGAGAGATTATTCTTTCTTCTCCAGACCACACCAGACATATTCACGGATCGATTATCTCCTCGTCCTGCACAATCAGCTCCAAGCAATTAAGAGCACCTCAATTGGATCAATAACGTGGTCAGACCACGCCCCGGTTATGATGACATATGCCCTATCCGACGCCCAGGCTTCACAGCGACCGGTCTGGAGGCTTAATGATAGCCTGCTACAGAACCCTGAGGTTGTGGCCGAAGTGCTCACTGAGATCAACCACTACTTCTTGACCAACGCGACGGAGGGGAGCGACCCGGGTCTAGTATGGGAGGCTCACAAGGCCGTGATCAGGGGAGTGCTTATTAAGCATGGGGCTAGGCTGAAACGGGAACGGGCCGCACGACTGGACACATTGCTAGCCAAATTACAGACACTAGAGACACAATACAAGACAGCACCATCCAGACAGGTAGGGATTGAGCTTGACGCAACCAGATCACAGATCACAGACGTACTACAGTTTAAGGCCAAGGCCGCCATGCAGGTTTGCAGGAGGAAGGGGTATGAATTTGGGAACAAATGCGGCAGACTCCTAGCCCAGTCACTGCAGGCCCAACGCCAAGCGTCGTTTATTCCCCATGTAGTCTCCCGGTCGGGGCAGAAGGTCACGCTTCCGGGGCAAATTGCTCGCGAATTTAGAGCTTTCTTTGACTCTTTGTACAATATCCATGCCTCAGTACCGGAAGGGGATCCCGTAGCGGAATACCTTACGCAGTCTAATATGCCGATCCTGACCGAGGACACGCGGGAAATGCTTAACGAACCGATCACCCTGACTGAGCTGCAGCTTGCGCTTAAAGAGACAAAGCTAGGTAGGGCTCCGGGACCTGACGGTCTGACTACCCATTACTACAGGACCCTTCTCCCCTCCCTAGGCCCACACATGGTGAAACTGTACAACGCACTAGGCACAGGTCAATCTTTCCATACTTCCTCCCTGCAGGCCCAAATCGCTCTCATCCCCAAGGGCGGTAAAGACCCATCCCAGTGCGGGAGCTACCGCCCCATCTCACTCCTTAATACGGATCTAAAACTTTTTACAAAAGTCGTAGCCTTCAGACTGCGCAGCATCTACCCGGGCTGGTACATCTAGACCAAGTGGGGTTTGTTCCGGCAAGGGAGGCAAGGGACAACACCACCAAGGTCCTTAACCTATTACACGCTGCCAACAGAAAGAAAACGCCGTGTGTCCTGCTGGGGACAGACGCCGAAAAGGCGTTTGACCGAGTGAACTGGAAATTCCTATTTGCGACACTAAGACATATAGGTGTCGGATCCCAGATGCAGCACTGGGTGGCGGCGGCCTATTCGGGTCCGACGGCCAGGGTACAAGCAAATGGGGTTTTGTCTGACCCTTTCCCGATCTCCAATGGGACCAGGCAGGGCTGCCCACTTTCACCCCTACTTTTCGCGCTGACGCTAGAACCATTTCTATGCCATGTACGTTCAAACCCAGAGATCACCGGTATATCCGTAGGAGGCGTACAACATAAGGTCTCCGCGTACGCGGATGATCTTATGTTCACGCTTACACAGCCACTCACATCGCTGCAGAGCCTCATGACAGAATTTGACATTTACGGCCAAATATCCAATCTAAAAATTAATTTCACTAAATCGGAGGCCATGGGGGTGCGGATTCCCCCCGCTCAATTAGAGGGACTCCACCGTGACTTCCGTCTAAAGTGGACGGACACGGCCCTGCAGTACCTGGGCACCCTGATACCTGCATCCCTCCCCCAGGCCTTCCAGATGAACTTCCCACCACTTCTGAAGAAAGTTCAGAAATTGTTGGATCAGTGGACCTCCGGCCTTCATTCATGGCTAGGACGCTGCAACATATTAAAAATGTCGATCCTCCCCAAATTCCTGTACCTGATGCAAGCCCTACCAATAGCCATCCCAAGTAGTTTTTTTAAGCAGACACACGCCGCCCTGACCCGGTTTCTCTGGGCAGGGAAGACCCCGCGACTGAAACGAAGCGTACTCACACGTCCAAAACTTTACGGGGGGATTGCCATGCCAGAGATTCGTACATACTACCACTCTGCTCACCTTACTTGATTTTTAGATTGGTGCCGGCATACCGACAACAAGCTCTGGACCCGCATCGAACAGGCCCAGAGTCCTGTCCCGCTCCACAGAGCCCCATGGTGCCACTCTGCCTTGCCTCTGGAGCTTAGGCGACACCCTCTGTTGGGCACGACCATTGGAGTTTGCGCCGGGCTCCTGTCGGAGTCTCACCTCTCCGCATACAACTCGCCCCTGAGACCAGTGATTGGCCACCCCCTATTCCCTCCGGGATTGCGAGACAGGACATTTTTGGAACTAAGAGACGCAGGGTTATATCAGGCTTCCCACTTTAGTGAAAGAGGCAAGTGGACAGGGGTGATAGACCTTATGGACCCCGCAGGCCGATTCGGCCTGGACTATATGAGAGCGTCCCAACTCAGCCATTTCTTGAACACGCTACCACCACCGGACACTACGCACCACCCCCCCCACGACATTTGAAGAACTCTGCACGGACACGGGAACGCTCCCTCATGCGCTGTCCCTGACATACAACATACTGATTACACCCCAACCGGACGACCCGATCCCCTGCCTAGCTAAATGGGAAAGAGACCTGGGACGCACATTTAGCAGCAGTATGGTACAACACAACATATACTCACCTTTACACACAAGTCCTCACTGAGCGCAAGAATACAGGAAACAAATTACAAGGTACTTACCAGGTGGTACAGAACACCCGAGCTTCTACATAAGCTCTTTCCGGAGTCCTCGGAACTCTGCTGGCGTTGCCAGAAGGAGAGGTGAACACTCCTACACATATTCTGGTCTTGCTCCCGTATACAGGGCTTCTGGAGAGAAGTCCGCCGTATAACCCAGAAATTTACAGACCACACGTTGGAGGAGGACCCAGCGCTCTTTCTGCTCCATGCAATGGCTGTCCCAGCAAAGGCATATAAGAGCTCTGTGGTCCGCCATCTGCTGGACGCGGCCAAGGCCTGCATCCCACTATGTTGGAAATCTCAGCAGCCTCCAATGGTGGCGCAATGGCTGAGGAAGGTAGATGAGGTGGGCCACATGGAGGACCTGATCCTCACTAGTCAAAACAGGCATGAGAAGTATGCAGAGATTTGGCGACCCTGGAACATGTTTAGATATTCGGATGAGGGCCTGACCCTCAGAGGAGAGAATCAAAACCCACCCCGGATTGGGACAGATACATGAAAACAACCCGAGCCCCAAGCGGGGTCACCATGCTTGCATCCACCCCACCCCCCCTTCACCCCCTCCCTTCCCACTCTAATTCTTTTTCGTGGATTTAGGCTATTTCAAAATCATAGCCCATATCCCGTCCTGTCCTCGTTCCCATCAACAAGCAGTGATAATTTACACTGCTTTGGTTAGTTTTACACCTCCCCGTCATTTTAGGCTTTAATTGTTTTGTCCTGGCTGCTCTACGTATTAAGACGCATGCCAGGCCTCGATTGCACCACAAGCCCTCTTTCAAAATGGCCGCCAAGGAACTTCCGGTTCCGGTTGTGACGTTTTTGGCCATGTATTGCTAAAACCCTTTTGCAAGATGGCCGCGACGGGACTTCGGGTCGCGGAAGTGACGCCGGCTGATAGCCGTCCAATGACGGCTCCTCAATACGTCGCATTTGGATGACGTAATCCAACAAGGGACACACGAGGCAAGAATATGTTTTTTTTGTTTGAAAGGCTGCGTAATTAGCGTGGTGACCAAGGGGAGGAACGCACCACCTGGAACGAGGACAGGTAAGTACTTAAGGAACACCAAGGGGGATGTCTGGCGCTACTCCCTCTCCATACATAGGAGAGCCTGGAGATTTTTTTCACTCCCAATGGGAATTTGTCTGGAGGTAGCCAGGAATCCATCTCAGCACCATCCTGGAGACCTGAGACGTGGTCTAAAAACAGCTGGTGGTAAGTCCCAAATCTGCCTGGAATTTCTTTACCATTATAGCGGATTGATGCACCAATATACTCTATAGTGATGAGAACCTTTGTTTCTCTCCCCCCCCTTTTTTTTCTCTTTGGGGGCTGCCATTTATATCTCCTAAATCCAGGATTTTTAACGCCACTCAATTGAACCTATCAGTTCTGTCCACCCTATGAGTGATAGGAACAGGGAGTCCTGTATGGCACAGCTTGCAATAGGAGACATCTGCATCCTAATACATGAGGGGGCTCCTGGCTCGACCTCTTTGCACAAAGTTTTTAAACAACAGGTGAGCTTTTCATCAATATATGCTTTTCCTCTACCCAATGTAGAAAGTATATTATTGTGTTATATATATGTCTAATATCTATACCATATCTTGATCTACTTTAGATGTAATACTTGCACATGCCCTGAGGAAGAATGCGCAGCATTCGAAACGCATCGGATTTCAGCTACAAACTTACCTCCCAAAAACATTGGTGATGGTACCGTATGCCGGACAATATTTTCATCTTTTATGATTTGTATATCTATATGTATAGGGTTTTTTGATATTGTTGTATTTGTATAATATTTCTATATGTTTGTAATAAATTTATATATTTTTTATATATTTTGAAGTTTTTTTGCGTGTTGCCTATATAATCCCACCTTATGAGGTTTATTCGAATACTTCTGGTGACATGGCAGGTGATGTGGCCAGGTGATGTAGCAGGTGATGTGGCCAGGTGACGAGGCCAGTGGACAATCCACAACTTGTGGCAGGTGACGTGACCAGGTGACATGGCCAGGTGACGTGGCAAGTGGACAATCCACAACTTGTGGCAGGTGATGTGGTCAGGTGACATGGCAAGTGAACAATCCACAACTTGTGTCAGGTGACGTGGCCTGGTGACGTGGCCAGTGGACAACCCACAACTTGTGGCAGGTGACGTGGCTAGGTGACGTGGCAGGTGATGTGGCCAGATGACATGGCAGGTGACATGGCAAGTTGACAATCCACAACTTGTGGCAGGTGACAAGGCCAGGTGACGTGGCTAGTGGACAATCCACAACTTGTGGCAAGTGGACAATTCACAACTTGTGGCAGGTGACGTGGCCAGGTGGCGTGGCAAGTGGACAATCCGCAGCTTGTGGCAGGGGATGTGGCAAGTGACACGCTAAATACAAGTACACTACTGCTCTCTCAGCTTCTACTCACTCTGGTCTCACAAAATGGCTGAAATGGTTAAATGATACTGTTTTTGAGCTTAGGGAGTGTCTTATGATGTTTCTTAACTAAACGCTTATAAATGCAAACGCTGTAAAACGCTGCAAAAATTGTGGCAGAATGGGCGTTTCTAAACACTAGTTTTAGCCTTTAAACGTGTGTTCAGCAGAGTTTGCACCGGCGTCCCGTGTGCATGGGGCCTTAGGGCTGGTATCCCAGGCAAGTGGCTGGAGGAATCTAGGTGCTAGTACCACAGTGGAGGACCATACACCTGCAGAACACATTCCTGACTACCTCCGCCTTATCAGTTGCAGTCTCTCTGAGCTGCTGAGGGCAGGAAACCTGGCAACTTCTATCCCCTGGGTGTGCCCAGGAGCACAGGGGATTGTGAGAAAAAAAGGTTAAACAAGCATGCACTTGCATCTAAATAATAATGGGATGTTCTGCTACATTAATATTTTCTCATAATTTATAAACTGAAAGATTATCATTGTCAGACACTGAGAACATGAACAAGCAGCTCTGGTACAACCTTATTAGACTTTACTAATAAATACTACAGGTTAAGCTCATTGGACACTGACATTTTTGGGATAAAAAACACAATATCCTTGGACCTTGCATCTTCAAATGCATGATATTTGTTGTCCTGTTGAAAGAGAAAATATTATGTATTTGTTAACTCACACACCTGTGGCCAGAATGGGTTCATTGGATTTAAAAATTGAGGAAACATCTGAAAAAAACAACATACATGTATTAAGCCTCAACATGCAAAAATGCTTGATTAAAATTGATGAGTAAGATTTTTTTTCCTGACAGAAATAATAAAGCTACATTTTTTTTCTACTTATCAATTTATATTGCTCATGAATCATAGCTATTTGCAATTTAATGTGTATTTGTGCAAGAGTGGTAAATTCCATATGTGATTTTTGTTGACTCTTTTGTTAGTGTTCAAGTTTGTCCTTGTGATACACCATTAAAATCCAGGCCCAGGCTGGAGCCTTGTCTCTGCCCAGGTTCTGATTAAAATGGTTTTAAAGGGAGGGTTATTTCCTCTTTTTTTTTACTTTAATGCATTCTTTGCATTAAGATAAAAAAAAGAAACTTTTATAATCGGCTCCCTGCAGCAACAGCATGTAATGTAAAGCAACTTTCTAGTGTGACTATAAGAAAAAAAGCCCTGGGTAACAGGCACCCAGGCATTGGAGAGGATACTTCAGGCACTGGAAATAATTCTACAGTGAGTCAGTGTGTACTGTATACAAGTGGCTGAAAGATGACAAGTGGTTCAGATGTGAAGTTTGCAATCGCAATGCTGAACAATGCCAATTACCAGCTGTGGAAGTTTAAGTTACAAATGCTTTTTAGCATTGTGACGGTATGCGAGGTGAGATACTTGACCATAGATATATTTCACCGCGCATACGTTCTATTTTAAGAAACTGAACCGGAATCCGGGCCGGGTTTTACGGCCTCTGGTGTTCCGGTCCGGATATTTGGGTCCACTGGAGTTCAATGTCAGGTGGACCTTAAAAACAACCAGGAAGAGATCAGACGGGAGCTCTCTGGTTTTGAGACACTGAGGAGGGAACCTGAGTGTGAGGAGCTCTCTAAAGACATTGCAAGAAAAAGGTTTGCGTTGTTGTTTATTTTGTGGGTGGTGGGGACCAGCCCCACACTGTATAGATAGGAGACCCTGATGTTTAGTTTAGCGCCGGACAGCAAGGATTTAAGTTTACTGTTTTGTTTATTTTAACCTGCAAACCTTTTGTGAAATAAACCTGGCAGCTGCCAGACTTAAAAAGAAAGTGCAGACTGTGTTTCAGAAAAGTGATCCCCACGAGCTAATCTCCCACAGCATGGATGACTTGTGACAAGTGCTGACTACAGAAAGACCCACAGATGGAGGATTAGGATAGGAAGGATAGACAGGCAAAAGCAATTATACACTTACTAGTGGAAGGTGACCAGCTTTTTCCACATAAGAACAGAGAAAACGGGCAAAGGTGTGTGGACTTCATTACAAAAGCTGCATGAGTGTTTAACTCTAAACAGCAAGCTGTTTTTGCTACGAAAGCTGTATAACATGAGACTAGAAGAAGGCCAGCAAATGTGTAACCACATGAAAGCTATGCTAGAAATCATAAAGCCGCTCCGTGCCGTCAGGAAGGACATAGATAGCCATATTGCTGCCCTGTTCCTCTGCAGCCTTCCAGAGACATATACTGCTCTCATTAACGCTTTAGAAACCAGACCTGAGCAGGAGCTGGCACTGGAATATGTCAAAGGAAAATGAATCAATCAATATGACAGAAGGATATTAAATACACACCATGATGACAAAGCCCTTAAGATGTAAAAAGGTACATAGCACAACAAAGAAAGCAGAGCCTATTTCCTCTGTAAGAAGACCGGCCACTTAAAAAAAAGACTGTTCTATCTGGAAAGCTGAGCAGTGAAAGCTAGAGCTATTCACAAAAGAAAAAGTCAAAGCAATCACAAAGGAAACTGCAGACACATCTTGGAGTGGCACCTTTAAAGAAACACATAGCACATGGCTGGTGCATAGACTCAGGTGTGACAAGCCACATGACTAGCAATGAGACCTTCTTCCTAAACATTGATTACAGTGCAAAAGACAATGTTTCCCTAGCAAACGGGAAAAGCATCGCCTCTAAAGGTAAAGTCCAGGGCTTCCTGAACTTCATTACACCACAAGGAGGTCACCATAGTATCCTTGTAAAGAAAGTGTTGTATGTTCCAGAACTAAAAGGCAGCCTTCTATCAGTGAAAATTCTTGCACACAATGGTCTCACAGGTAAATTCCAGAGTGATGAATGCACAATAATAAGCAATTCCTCGCAAAATGAAAACTGGATGATCACCTATACAGGCTTATCACCACTAACCAGCAAGCCAATATAGTCTCTAATGACATACACAGCAAATATATTCAATTATGCCACAGGCAGCTGGGACACAGAAGTCCAGAAGCGATACAGAACGTTATAAAGAGAGGCTTATCAGAAGATTTGACAATAGCACCTTGCAAAGTGCTCATGACACACATGCTTCCCTTCCACAAACATCTCAACGAAAAACTACCTATCCCCTGCAACTCATACACAGTGACGTATGTGGTCAAATAAAAACTCCTGCATCCTGACCTGCATTGATGAATATTCCAGGTACACAACTACTTATCTGATGAAACATCAGAGAAACTTTAAGGCCGCGTACACACGATCAAATGTCGAATGGATGCGACACATGCGTGGAAGTTTTTTACTTCCTGGTGCGGTGACGTGGCGGCGTCAACGTCACCGCCACGTCACCGTGCTGTCTGCCGGCGGGGATTTTGATCCGATGGTGTGTACACATTGCCGGACGAAAATCCCGAGGAGACATGTCCGATGAAAACGGTCCGCGGACCGTTTCCATCGGACATGTCCCTCCGTGTGTACGCAGCCTAAGGCCTCGTACACACGATCAAATCTGTCTGCTGGAAACGGTCGGCCCGACCGTCCCAGCAAACAGATTCGACCGTGTGTACGGGCAAGCCGACGGATTTGGCCACCCGACAGATTTCAAAGCAGATTTCCGCCCGACATGTCTGCTGGTTAGTATGCTAACCAGCAGACATGTCTTCTCGCACACGCGCCAAATGATTTAGACGCATGCGCGGAAGTGTTTTACTTCCTGGTGCGGTGACGTGGCGGCGTCAACGTCACCACCACGTCACCGACACGTCAGCGCGCTGTCTGCTGGCGGGGATTTTGGTTTGCTCGTGTGTACACGCGAGCAAACCAAAATGCCAGCAGACAGATTTGTTCAAATCGGTCGGACAGACCGTTTTGAACAAATCGATTGCCTCGTGTGTACGAGGCCTAAGAGTTCCTTGCCATGCCCAGCAACAAATTCCAATGCAAACCATGAATAATACACACCAACAATGCGGGAGAATACATAAGCAAAGAAATGGCCTCATACCTGAAGAGATAAGTAATAGTACACCAGACAACCACGTCATACACTCCTGAATAAAACAGTGTAGCAGAAAGGAAATATCGCACTCTTATAGAAATGACCAGATGCATGTTGTCGGATGCCAACCTACCCCACGAGTACCGGGGAGAAGCAGTCATGACAGCAACCTACCTACAGAACAGACTACCTTCAATAGCCATTAAAAGTATTCCATTTAAAATGTGGCGTGGATCAAGCCTAGCATAGGGCACATCAGAATGTTTGGAAATAAAGCATATGCCTATGTTGCAAGTGAAAAGTGATCCAAGCTGGAGAACAGAGCAATAGAGGGCATTCTAGTAGGCTACAGTAAGCAAACGCAGGGTTGAAGAATCCTACACCCAAAGACTCTCAAAGTGACAATAAGCCATATTGTTTATTGTCACCAGAAACACAGATTCCTGAAAGCTGTGAAGTGAAGATGCCAAGCAAACCAGAAGAAAAGGTCAACCAAAGCAAACATTTGCAGGAGTCAAAACAAGAGGTAGAACTCACATTGCCAAAATCAAGTTCCCCACCAGATCCTGCTGAAGTCAGAAGATCCTCTCGGACTACAAAGGGGATACCACCCCGACAGCATACTTTAACCAACATCCTGGGAAGACATAGGAAAACTGGCAAAACGTGAAACCAATAAATAAAGGCAACAGAAGAAGAATTAAAGTCACTTTAAGAAAATAGAACCTGGATACTCACGAGCTCCCTCCTAACAGCAAAACTATAGGAAGTAAGTGAACTTTCAAAACAAAGTCAGACACAGAAGGGAATATCTACGAATACAAAGCCAGACTAGTTGCCAAGGGTTACTCCCAGAAATTTGGTGAAGATTACAATGATCAGGAGGCTTCTTAGTGTTGCAGCTGGGAAGGGCATGCAAATGAAACACCTAGACATTAAAACTGCTTTCCTATATGGAGATATTAAGGAAGATCTCTACATGGAGCAACCACCAGGGTTTGAGCAAGTAGACAACCTTGTGTGTAAACTTCAGAAGAGCATCTACGGTCTTAAGCAATCTGCAAGGATGTGGAATGAGAAAGTGAATGCAACATGCAAAGAAAATGAAAACTCCTATGGAACCAGGCTATCAAAAGAGCAATGAAGCAGAAAAATGTTCTGCCCAACAATGACATGTATCGCAGAGCAATCAGTAAGCTGCTATATGTTGCCACTGTGACAAGACCAGACATAGCTGCAGCAGTGGGCATACTATGCAGGAAAGTTTCAGCTCCCTGTCAGCATGACTGGAACGCAGTGAAGAATGATGCAATACCTCAAAGGTATAATTCAGATGAAGTTACGGTTACCAGCAACATCCTATCCAAAACTGGTCGGTGACCCTGCCCCCCCTGACATCACATGACGTCAGAAGTGGTGGAGTCACCTGTTTATGTCTCCGGATGGCCCGCCCCTTGACTATATAACAGCTGTCACAGTAAAAAGGCTGCAGTCGGCGGGACGCAGAGTTTTTCAGTTTTTGTTCTTGGGACTGCCGTGATTGAAGATGGATTTACAGTAGAAATATTTGCCAGCACAACATGGAACGACATTAAATAGTGTCCAAATGGATGTTTTATTGCATGATCACAACACAAAGAGAGTGCAACGTTTCGGCCCTGCGTGGCTCCAAAACTTTGCACTCTCTTTGTGTTGTGATCATGCAATAAAACATCCATTTGGACACTATTTATGTCATTCCATGGTGTGCTGGCAAATATTTCTACTGTAACGTGTACCAGTATCCAGCTGGTTGTTGCTACGAGCACCCAAACCCAAGAGCGGATCCAGGGAAGTGTGCGATGGGAATATGAAGTATGAAGATGGATTTACATTGCGTGACACTTTCAAATGGGGGGGTGGGATCTGGGGGTTCCCTTGTTAAAGGGGGATTCCAGATTCTGATGAGCCACCCACCCGCAGACCCCCACAACCATCGGGCAAGGTTGTAGGGATGAGACCCTTGTCCCCATCAACATGGGGACAAGGTGCTTTGGGGGACCCCAAAGCACCCTCCCCATGTTGAGAGCATGTGGCCTGATACGGTTCAAGAGGTGTGTCACTCTCACGTCCCCCTTTTCCTGCAGCCTGCCAAGTTGCATGTTCGGATAAGGGTCTGGTATGGATTTTGGGGAGGCCTCAAGCCATTTAAAAAAATTAAATTGGCGTGGGGTTCCCCTTAAAATCCATACCAGACCTGAAGTGCCTGTTATGGATTTTGGGGGGACCCCCATGCTATTTTTATTTTTACATTTTGGCGCAGGGTTCCCCTTAACCACTTCAATACACTGTGTTATATAAGCTACACTGCCTGCATTGACTGAATATAGAGTCTACATAGAATATATAGGCTACACTGTATGCAGAGTATATATATATATATATATATATATATATATACTAGACTGTATATATATATACCTGTATATATATATATCAAATACACTGCCACTAACTAACCTGTCTGCCTAATCTAGCTCAAACCACCTCCGTCCACACACTATAAACGGGCGCTATGTAAACAGCCATATATATATATATATATATATATATATATATATATATATAAATATGTGGGCGTGGACCTTGTCCCCCTGAGCCATGATTGGCCAAAGACACCCTGCCTTTGGCCAATTATGGCTCTCTCAGCATGTGATTGGCCATAGCATGCAGGTCAGGTGCATGCTTTGGCCAATCATCATACAGCAATATGATCTTGCAGTGCAGTATGTGGCATTCCACGGCGCTTTAATCTCCCATGAATGCCCTATAATATTCACTGTTCGTCGAACGGGTGAACACCTGATGTTTGAGTCAAACTTACTTTTGATTCGAACATCGAGCTCATCCTTATCTCTGAATAATTAATTTATTACCTTTAAGGGGTTATTTACTTAACTACTGGCATTAATTTGTAGGCTTACTATATACTGTATATTCTGTTTTTGTGGTTACCTGTGGAGCCTGAGATTCAGGTGCTGGAGGCAGTTGTAAAGGTTGTTTTTGTACATGTTGATAATTGGGATTTGGCTGTGGCAGTGGAAGAGATGGAAGCTGTGGAAATTGCTGCTTTATTGGGGATTGTGGCATTTGAGGGGGAGCCGTCTCTTTATTTTGTGGAAGGTGTGGCAGCCATGGAGGAGGTTGCCGGGATAATGCTTGTTGCATCTGGATCATTTGTGAATAATGTGGAAGGCCAAATCCATATATGGCACCAACATGAGGCATCTAAAAGATAATGACAGATTATAAGAGTTTAAGCGGACTGTGCACGTGTACAGTACATCTCAATTAATTTGAGTTCTTACAAGTTAAATGACAAGATGACTTCTACCTCTTGGAAACTGCAAGGTTGGGACAACTGCACCAAAATGTTGCCAATTTTGCCTACCTGCCACAGACAATGGAAAAATAGGATTTTTTAATACAGCTTACCTGTAAAGAGCCTTAACTAATTAATGGGTTATGTAGTCACCACAGGTGATTGGACACTGGCAAACCCAATTAGAATTGAGTTCCTCCCCTATATAACCCCTCCCAAATGGAGAGTACCTCAGTTTTGTAGCAAAGCAATAAGTGTCTCACGTTTAACTCCGAAGAGGGGCAGGAGCTCTGTGTTCCGTGATGTATTCCCAAGAAGAGGATTTTACAGGTAAGCTGTATTAAGAAAATTATATTTTAATGGTCTAGAAAAAACAAAGTTTTTGTTCAACCCGATCATTAAAACGGCCTTGCTTACACACGATCGTGAAAAAAAAATGCTTTAGCAAAGCGCGGTGACGTACAACACGTACAACGGCACTATAAAGGGGAAGTTCCATTCGGATGGCGCCACCCTTGGGGCTGCTCTTGCTAATTTTGTGTTAGTAAAAGACGATTTGCGCTTTTCAGTCTGTTACAGCGTGATGAATGTGCTATCTCCATTACGAACGCTAGTTTTATCAGAACGAGCGCTCCCGTCTCATAACTTGTTTCTGAGCATGCACGTTTTTTTTTACGTCGTTAAAGCCCACACACGACCATTTTTTATAACGTAAAAAACGACAACGTTAAAAACGACAACGTTAAAAACGACAACGTTAAAAACGACGTGGAAAATTAGAGTATGTTCGAAATTTTTAATGCCCATTTTTTTATATTGTTAAAAATGCTCTGGAGCCTACACACACAATCGTTTTTAATGACAATAACAAAAAAAAGTAATTTTTTACAACACGAAAAACATTCGTGTGTACGCGGCAAATAATGACTTGTCGTATACAACATGCAATAGTAGATTTTGACGCTGCCTGGCCCTTCCTTGGGCCCTGTGGCAGAATAAACAGACAAACAGTCTTCTGTATCTGAGCCGTAGCTTGCAGATAATATTTTACTGCTCTTACCACATCTAGAGAGTGTAGACTCTCTTTCTCCCCAGACTGCGGATCTAGAAAAAAAGACGGTAGGACTATATCTTGAATCAGATGAAATCCTGAAACCTCCTTAGGTAAAAAAAAGTCGGGTGAGGACACAGCACCACACTGTCATCATGAATAATCATATACGGCTCTTTACACGGAAGAGCCGCCAGTTACGATACCCTCCGTGCTGAGGATATGAGAAATATGAGAAAAAAATGTTTCTTTGTCAAAAGACTTAAAGAAGCAAGGTGTAATGGTTCAAAGGGTAGTTTCTGTAAAAAAGACCAAATTCAAATCCCATGGGCACACAGGGGACTTAACAGGCGGATTCGAATGCAGCACTCCCTGACCAAAGGCCCGGATTAGGGAATGAGAGGCAAGCGGTCTTTGAAAGACAAGGCCGTGATTTGGCCCTTGATAGTGCTCAAGGCCAACTTCATTTTTAAGCCCAACTGAAGAAAGGCAAGAATCCTATTAATGACATATTTCCTAGGATGCCATTTTCTGGGTTCACACCAGATGAGCCTGCATTTTCTGGGTTCACACCAGATGAGTCTGGAAGCTGACTTCCTAGCATTAACTAGAGTGAATAGGACTGGGCCTGAGAGCCCTTGTTTTCTCAGAATGTGGGTCTCAACAGCCAAACAGTCAATTTTAGACTTTGTAAGACAGGATAGAATATTTGACCCTGCGACAGTGGGTCCGAGCGTAGTGGGATAACCCAAGGTCTTCCTTCTGCCATTTTTACAAAATCTGAGTACCAGGGTCTCCTGAGCCAAGTTGGTGCAACCAAAATCACTGGCTTTCCTTCCGTCTTGACTCTCTGAAGGAATCGTGGGAGAAGTGGAACTGGAGGGAATGCATAAATCAGAAAATATCGATCCCACAAAATTGTCAGGGCATCTGACCCTTGAGCAAAAGGACCTCTTGTCCTTGACACAAAGTGTTCCAGTTTTGTGTTGAACCTGGAAGCCAACAGGTCCACATCTGGGGTACCCGATTTCAGACATATGACTTGAAATATGTCAGGGTGTAGAGACCATTATCCTGGACTCAGTTGCTGGCGGCTTAAAAAATCTGCCTACCAATTTTCTACCCCTGGAATGAGGACCACAGATAGGCAAGGAATATGTCTTTCTGCCCAGGAGAAGATGTGATTCACCTCTCTTTGAGCATCCAGACTTCTGGTGCCCCCTTGGTGATTGATATAGGCCACAGCTGTAGCATTGTCGGACTGTATCCAAACAGGGCAACCCTGCAGTCTGTATGTTGATGGGTAGGAGCTTTTCAGCTCCGGACCACTAACCCTGGGAAGATGCCTCTTCCAGAACTGCCACCCAGCCTAGAAGGCTGGCATCTGTGGTTACCATTTTCCAGGTAATCGGAGTAAAGGATCTTCCTTTTTGATAGATTTGGGGGGAGATTTGTGAAAATGTTTGAGTAAAACCCTGAGCCCTGATCCTCTGGGGCTAACTCTATGATTACCCTTTGGGACAACAGGTGTTCGAAGGCCAAAAACAAAAGCCTTCTTTTTTCGGGATCTTTGGCAATTCTTGATCTCAGAAAACGGGGTGGTGGAAGTTCTCTGAATTCCAGCTGGTAGCCTGAGGACACCGTGGAGATGACCCAACTGTCCTGAACTTCTTCCCGCCAGGCATTTGCAAATTGCAACAGCCTTCCCCCCACTCGGCCTAGCGGGGGCGTCCCTTCATAGGGAAGTTTTAGTGTTCTGTTTGGAAGATTTTCCACCCCCTAGTCTTTTTCTGCCCCAGGGCTTGGCTCAGGGCCCTTTCCCTTGGTTTAGACTGGAGAGGCCGTCACCAATGCCTGGAAAATGAGGTTCCAGGGGCTTGGGAAAGAGAACGCTTAAATGAAGGACGTTTACTCCTCTTTTTAACCGGTAACAGAGTAGACTTGCCTCCGGTAATCTTTCGGATGTATTTATCCAAATCATCCCCAAACAGGCGTCCTCCAGCAAAAGGGAACGCTCCCAAGTATCTTTTGCAAGAAACCTCGGCTTCCCAATGTTTCAACCAAAGGGACCTGCGCATGTGTACCAGCAATAGATTCAAGCTGGATGCTTGCTAAACAGAGTCCATAATCGCATCAACTGTAAAACACAGGGCCTTAGGAAGGTCCTCATAAATCTCAATCTCCTCTGTAGGGAGGAGGTTAACCATCTGCTTTACTTGTTCCTTGAGAAACTGACATATGCCAATTGCTGCAACTGCAGGGTGTATTACAGCACCGGCCATAGTGGAGGAGGCTTTCAATAAAGATTCCAGCTTTTTATCAGTTGGATCCTTAAAGCCCTGAGCATTGTCTATAGGACAGGTCCGGCTTTTGTTTGCACGAGAAATAGCTGCATCTATAGCAGGTACCCCCCATTTCTTCGTAGGACCTTCTTCCATAGGATAAAAGAGGGAAAACTGCTTAGGAGGTGAACCCAGTCATCATACATCAGTTTATCCAGCAAGGGGTGAACTGGAAAGGAGAATGCAGCCTGTGGGGATTTCTGAGATCCCAAGGAGGAAACAGAGGACATAGAAGCTTCAACAGGAGGCAATTTGAAAGTGGCACGCACCATCTCTGCATAATATTGCACCTGCGTCTTTAGTGACTGAGAGTTATAAGGGAACTTCTCCTCATCCTCTGGGACCTCAGACTGTCCCTGATCCTCATCTCCAGAAAGGGATTTTCACCCTCAGAATGTTCATCTGATGAGAGCCAGAGCAGATGAAGGGGATCTACCCCGTTTTCTGCCACCTTTTAAGGAGGTTTCCATTATAGTAGTAATCCTTCCTTCTAAGCCATCCAAAGCAACTTTTAAAGCGTCCTCAGTGACGTATACAGGAGCTGCCATAGGAGAAGCTGCAAAACCAGACAGGAGCACATGATCATCCTGTGAGGCTGCTACCAGACTGACAGAGGGGGATGGTAAACTGCAGGCATGCTCAGAATCCTTAGCCATAAGTGGGGATCTCCTAGTGCCTCTTTTACTAGCCCTTGTACCTCTTCTGGAAAACATAGCCCTGAACTGCAAAGCAGAGGTACTACAACAAAAAAAATCACTGTTGTGCTATAGTCTTACAATACACAATATTATCTCACTGCACAACCTGATGCCGAGTAGGAGTCTTAGGTTTGCCTGGTTCCATCCACAGGAATGCTTACAGCCCACAGCTCTGTGTCCATGCCGCTTACAGAAGGCTCTTGGCGCCTATGCCCAGGTGTGCTGTGCATGCGCACGGGTACGAGCAACCACGCCCCTCCCCTCTCCCACCTGCCTATGGAACAGTCAAAGTGTGCTCTTGTCGCCGACCTTCATGGCGGCAGCCAGGGTGAAAGAGGTAAGAGACCATACCACTGGGGGGCTTCAGGGGACCCCTGTTACGTGTTTTGTGGCAGAGCCTGCCGCGGAGGAGGTGAGTGGTGTTTAATTTGACCAACTTCACTGAGCGTGCTCCTGGATGGCTTTGAAAGAATACAACAGGTATGTAACTTAAGCCGTGTACACACGATCGGTCAAACCGATGAGAACAGTCTGAAGGACAGTTGTCTTAGGTTAACCGATGAAGCTGACTGATGGTCTGATGTGCCTACACACCATCAGTTAAAAAAACGATCGTATCAGAACGCGGTGACGTAAAACACAACGACGTGCTGAGAAAAATGAAGTTCAATGCTTCCAAGCATGCGTCGACTTGATTCTGAGCATGCGCGGATTTTTAACCAATGGTTTTGCATACTAACGATCGTTTTTGACCTATCGGTTATCAATCCATCTGTTAAATTTTAAAGCAAGTTTGCTTTTTTTAACCGATGGTTAAATAACCTATGGGCCCCACACACGATCGGTTTTGACTGATGAAAATGGTCCTTTAGACCGTTGTCCTCTGGTTAACCTATCGTGTGTACGCAGCTTTACTCACAGAAGATAACATTTTTAATTATCTTCCCTTACCTTTATCCTCGCCGCAGGAAAGCTGCTGAAATAGCAGATCCAGCCTTCACCCATCACAGCGGGTAATGTTGTGCCAACCTTCAGGTTTACCATGGGTTCCTACTTAGAGGAACCCTTATACCTGGACCTGTAGAAGACTCTGCCAGTAACATGCCACAGTAGCATTAGTACACCAAAGCCTGGATCCCAGAGCCCAGACTTCCGCAGAGAGACGTAACAGGCAAAACTAGTTTCTTCTTTGCACGAGGCCCGGGTACCACCCATCTTAGGCTTTTGATATCGGCCCGAGGCATGGATCCGGTCATAGCTCCTAGGCTTCCGCAGAAAACCATAAAAAAATTGCTTTTTTCTTCTTAGTACATGTTCAACGTGACCAACCACCTTAGACACTGGCGAAAAAACTGAGGTACTCTCCATTTGGGAGGGGTTATATAGAGGAGGAACTCAATTCTAATTGGGTTTGCCAGTGTCCAATCACCTGTGGTGACTACATAACCCATTAAGTAATTAAGGCTCTGTGTCCCGTGATGTATGAGCAAGAAATTATTAATCAATATTATTTGTATTATAGAATGTTCTAATAAGTAAAGGGAGAACCACCATTATTATATTCATATGGGCGGGTTGCTGGAGATATAAATTATTACGAAGCATCTCACAGTAGGGGTCCGGTGTTCCCCGTTCACCGTTTCAGGTTCGAATATTTGGCTGAATTCGGACCTGAAACAGACCAGAAGACACACAGGACTTCTGTGAAATTCTCATCGGAGCTGCTCTGCAGATTTGTGAACTGGCTCCATAGAGAGCTGGTCACAATCTCCTGACATGTGAATTGGATGCAGTGAAATCCGCCCGCATCCAATTCGCAATAGTGTGAACCCAGCCTTAAAGTTGTGATTTTCAAAAATGTTCCTGCTTACGGACAGTGGTAAGCCAGACAAGCATAGGAGATGAATATTCCCAGTGAGGACACAGACAGCAAAATCAACTTGACAGAGGTTTTAATCCTTCCCCACTTTATCCAAAATGAAACAAAAAAAAAATGCCTTCACACAAACTCTATTAGTATCCTGCATTGGCCTTATAATTTGCAAATTTAAGTTTTTTTTTTTTTTGTGCAGTCACATAATTTACCTGTAATTAAATATTCCCTTTGGGTGCTACAGCGATATACATTGATGCAGTGTTCATTTTGTCAAAGAACATTTTTGTGTTCACTAAAATACGATTAAAATGAAAACATTCAGATGACTAAATTAAGACTGAAACAAAAATGTAATTTAGTCAAAAGAATATGACTAAATAAAAATTTGACATCACTATTAACAGTGCACTGCCACATTTGAATAAGTAGGGGACATCTACTTAAGCTGTTGAAAAAAAATGAAGATATATGCTTTTCTTACTTTTTTCTCTTCGTATTTATAGAGGTTGTAAACCTTCCTGTGTAATTTGTACCTATAGGTAAGCCTAGAACAACTCTTACCTATAGGTACTGTAAATATCTCCTAAACGTGCGCCGTTTAGGACATATATATTGTATACTGTGCCGATGATGTCATCGGTACATGGCTTCTGAAGGAAACGACCTCCCGTGCAGTTTCTGCAGGAGCATGTGCCGCGACCGGCAGCTTTCGTGCCCATGTGCAGGAGTAACGTCACGTGGCTCTGGCCAGTCACACAGTTGGAGTCCGTGGCTCTGGAAGGAAGACTGGTGGAGATGGATGCAGCCTCCAGCAGGGACAGTGCGGGCTTCGTTTGCAGGTAAGTGTCACATAATGTGCTAGTATGCGATGCATAACTAGCACATTATGCCTTTACTTTGCAGGTAAGAAGAAAGGAAGAAAAACCCACAAGGGTTTACTTCCTCTTTAAAGTTTAAGTATATATATATGTGTGTTTCTGCATAGAAGGGCAGCCCTCCAGCAGTATATCTGCAGTGGGGTGGTCCTTAAGTGGTTAAACAACAATTCATGTTTGGAGTGTAACTCCTTACCTGTAGACGGTTGTATGGTCCATATGGTTGGGCCTGAAATTTGAAATATAAACATAACATTTCAGTGATGGACATTACTCATTTTTTGCAGAAAGAAACGTATACTGATTTAGCATACTGATTTAGCATACTAATTTAGCATACTGAGTTAGCATGATTATAAGGAAGTAATAAATGCATGTGCTAATGAATAATAAAATGTCTTAAACATGGTAAATTATAATTGCCAATGATTGTCAAAGATTATGATTAGCAAGAATACTAGAAACCTGCTTGGATAGTTGCCTTGAAGGCTTGGTTCACATTGGCCCAATGCAAGAACCACCACGATTTCTGTGCAGGTTCCCGCATTGCATGTGACTCAAATGCAGTTCACACTGCTCTCTGCTGCGGGTGTCAATATAAAGTTAATGGCACCCCTAAATTTGTTCGCAGAATGCAGTGCGAACTTTGGAATCGGATTGCATGGGTCTCAACACCCATGCAATCCGATTCCAGTGCAGACCAGGTCCTGCACTATTTTGGTGCAAAAAAGCGATGCAATTTCAGCCATCACATGTGATGTGCACAGCAGTAGCAGGGTAAATGACATAAAATCATTACCCTAAGCCTCCTCAATGACCTGGGAGCATTTTAATATTGTTTTGGGAGCAAAAATAAGCCTAAGAATCTCAAAGATATAATGCCCAGAGGCTCCTGTAAAATGGCGCTGTCTCACTCTCCTCACACATCCGCATCTCATGCTGACAAGCAGCTGCATTTACCTCAGGAAGATTATGACACAGACTGTGAACACAGCAGCACCTCCCAGGGAAAACAGGGAGATACCTTACACCCAAATATAATTAGACAATAAGGAAATGCTTCAGAAAGCCTTAAGGCAGACTTTTGATCATATTATTGAAAGCCTTACTAAAGAAATACATGAATTAGGTCAGCGCACTGCTGACTTAGAAAATAAAATGGATGACATTGAAACTAATGTACTGTCTCACGATAATGAAATAGAGGCTCTTAAAGATGAAAACCTTATACTGTAAACTCGATTAGAGGATTTTGAAAATAGAGCATGCCGCTCAAACCACCGTATACATGGTACACCTGAGGCTATTATTGACCTTCAATCTACCATGACTGCACTCTTCCAAGAATTGTCACCATCAGTACCAACTGAAAGATTAGAAATAGATAGATAGGTCCTGCTTGTGACATAATTGCAAAATTCCATTTATTTTGCACCAAATAACAACTTATATCTGCTGCCAGAAGCAGAGTCCTTCATCTTCCGAGGTCACTCCTACCAGCTGTTTGCTGACCTATCCCTGATAACTGTAGCTAAGCGACTTGCGATGAAACCCTTGCTTCAAAATTTACATCATCACCAGATCCCTTACAATGAGGAGTCCCATTCTCTATTCACTTCACACATCAAGGCACCAAGCATTCATGCAAATCCTCAGATGAACTACTGAATACCTTACAGGAACTTCAAGTCTATGAATGACCCTCAGCTCATCTTCGTCGACGCACAATATCCAGTTCTCCACAAGAATCCTCCAAATTTGGAAATGATAGAAGCAGATAAAATTCCTCAATTCAACTCTTTAGACCCAGACCCTCTGGAGACAATGGACTGAATGGCTTTCGTATATCAACCTAAAGTTTACCTTAGTTTAAGGCTCTCCCTTTCAGCAATCGCTAAGTACTTACTGCCTTTATTATATTTTGAATATACCTACCTAATTTAATATTGTTTTAGTAAGTTATGAATTCTCCTCTAAATTATTATATAATAATATTTATTATATTATTGAATGAATGAATGAGGAACTTATATAGCGCAGCACATGCGAAGTAAATCGCCTCTGGGCGCTTGTTGTTCCTGTCTCCTTTGAGATCAAAAGAGATGAGTCTTAATCTTTCTCCTGAAGACTAAGTAGTTCTCCTCCAGCCGAATGCTGGCTGGTAAGGCGTTCCATAGTCTGGGACCTTGGACAGCGAATCTCCTGTCTCCTTTGGACTTGTATCTGGCTTTCGGTATCTGAAGCCGATTTTGATTGGTGGATCGTAGAATACGATTGGGATTGTGAACTTTTAATTTTTCGCATAGATAATGGGGAGCATTCCCATGGATACATCTATGCGTTAGACAGAGAGCTTTAAAGGTGATTCTGTCTTTAACTGGTAGCCAGTGAAGGGATCTCAGTGAAGGTGAGATTGATTCCCAGGGTTTTTTCCCAGTCACAAGTCTGGCGGTCGTATTTTGAACGACTTGAAGACGAGCGATTTGGTACTTGGGGAGTCCGAGGTAAAGGGCATTTGCATAGTCCAGTCTGGAGTTTACAATAGCTCCTACCACGACCGCTATGTCATTCTTGGGAATAAAAGGCGTGAGTCTGCGTAGTAGGCGCAGCAGATGGTGAGATCCGATGACTACTGCCCCTATTTGTGCGTTCATTGTCATGTCGGAGTCAAAGATGACCCCAAGACTTTTGACTTTGGCGCTAGGGGTGATGATTTTGCCCAGAATGGGCGGGGGGATCCAGGTTGTTGTCGATTGATTCCTACGCTTGGCGTGAAACAGAAGAAGTTCTGTTTTCGCTCCGTTGAGTTTGAGATAACTCTTTGTCATCCAGTCCTCTATCAAAGAGAGGCATGTCTCTAGGTTGAGGTGGTGATCCTTTTTATTGCAAATGCAGAAGTACAGTTGCGTGTCGTCTGCATAAGAGTGATATAGCAGTTTTTGGCTGCTGATGATTTCGAAAAGAGGATGCACATAGATGTTGAATAACATCGGCGACAGGGGAGATCCTTGAGGGACCCTGCACGATAATGTGCGTTGTTCAGAAGTGAAGGGTCCTAGCTTCACTATTTGCGAACGGTTTTCCAAAAAAGAGGAGAACCAGGATAGATCGCTTTCTGCGACTTTGGCTATTTTAGCCAGCCGAGTCAATAGCAGCTTGTGATCAACTGTATCAAAGGCTGTGCTTAGGTCCAGCAGAACCAGAAGAGAAGATTCTCCTTCGTCTGCGGCCTCGAGAACGTTGTCCCATATCTTAAGCAATGCTGATTCTGTCCCGTGTCCGGGACGGAATCCTGATTGAAGTGGGTCGAGTAAATTGTGGGTATCTAGATGCTGTTGCAGCTGCTGTACCACAGCTTTCTCCATTACCTTGGAGAGAACATTTAGGCATGTTATGGGGCGCCAGTTGAGTGGATCCTTAGGATCCAGGGTGGCTTTCTTCAAGATGGGTTGAATGAAGCCCTCCTTCAACTGGGAGGGCATTATGCCCTCCCTGAAGGATTGGTTGATAAGCTGCGTGACAGGAGGTGCCAGGATGTCGGCGCATTCCTTCAGCAGTTTGGTGGGGATAATATCGTTTGGCGCAGTGCTGTTGCGCAGAGCGCCGATGATATTTTTAGTGGTCTGAATAGAGATGGGTTCCAGCATGAACTCACCTAACTGTGGTGAATTGCTGCCGGTGCTGTGTAAATGACTACGGGGGGGGCTGGGAGAGCAATTGTTCTGCTGAATGCTTTGCCGGATTGCCTCAATTTTGTTAATGAAGCAATCCGACAACTCATCGCAAAATTCTTGTGTATCCAAGTTGGGGGCTTCAAGACATCCTGGATTCATGGTCTGAGTGACCAGCTTGAAGAGTTCGCGGGGGCGATTTAGGGCACCGTTGATAGCCTCAGAAAAATAGTTTTTCTTGGCTTCGAAGATTTGCTTGTAGTATTTTCTGGTTATTGCCTTGTAAATTGAGAGGTTCTCATCTGAAGAGCTTCTTTTCCAGGCTGCTTCTGCCCTTCTGCGCTCTTGCTTCAGTAACGCCAGCTGGTTGTTAAACCAGCCGGAGTTATTTTTCCTGATCTGGGTCTTTCGTTTCGACGCTATCAAGTCAGCTGACTGCAATAGTGCTGTGTTTATGGCCTTCTTCCGCTGTTTGGTGCGGCTGAATTGTGTTTATTTTTTCCCCTAACGTGGCTTTGAAGAGTTCCGAGTGGAGCTTCTTCTGACATCTGGTCCAGTGTGTTGTCACTGGATTTGATGTTTTTGTTAAGGGGGGGAATTCGGAAATAATGAATTTAATTGCATGGTGATCTGTCCATGGCAATGGTTCATTATCCAAAATTTTTATTTCCAGATCTTATCTGAAAATAAGATCGAGCGTATGACCTGAAGCATGTGTGGGCCCACATACTAGTTGCTGAAGCCCTAATCCTTCCAGGTGGTTCGATGCAGGCGTCGGCAATGGGGTCTTGCGGGGAGTTGGCCCAGAGGTTGAAGTCCCCGAGCAGCAAAAGGTGTTTGCTATTCAGGGTATAGGTGGAGACAAAGTCCGTCAAAGATGGGAGCAGCTGCGACTTGGGGCCGGGTGGCCTATAGCAGAGTAGAATCCGGACGGTCTCCTGGCCGTTTACTTGCAGTTGAAGAGTAAGGGTTTCCATAAATGGAAGAGGGTTTTGGAGGCTTGGTTTTGTGATCGCAAGACGCGTCTTATGGATCACCGCCAGTCCTCCTCCTCTTTGCCCTATTCTGTTTTCCGTTATAATACGGTAGTTTTCTGGCACCAATTCTCCTAGAATGGTGTTACAGTCGGCTGTGAGCCAGCTCTCTGTAATAAAGAGGCAGTCTAAGTCATGTTGCAATAAGAAATCATGGATTTCTAATCGGTGTTTTACTGCCGATCTAGTGTTGATCAAAGCACATGATATGTGCTTAGGCTGGGGTAAATGGCTGCGATTTCTGGCAGTCGATCGTCGATCGATCCTCAAAAGTCGCAGATTTCTTAGGGCTTTTTTGGTGGCGGCCGGCAGAATTGCGGCAAATCGACCCAGATCCCAAATGATCTCCGCCGAGTATTGCCGATTAACCATGGCCGCCGTGGAACCAAGGGCGGGGGGGGGGGGGGTGGATTCACAAGGATAACTGAATCCTCTGATCCTAGGCTTGGTCCAGAGGAAGGCAAAAAAAACCTAACCACGCTGCGCCAATATGCTGCGGTAGGGGAAAAAATTCCTTCCTGACCCCTAAAGAGGCGATTAGCCCTGGATCAAGTTATAGTGAATTTGAGAGTGATAGGGCTGGGTGGAGGAAGATGGCCGCCGACCTGGCAGCAGGATCCAGGCTGGGGGGTACCAGGCTGAGTGGTGCCTGGGGGGCTAAGGGAAATGATCAGAGGGCAAGGGGGCTCTACTGGGGTAGGCTTTGTGGCCCGATTGATTAGGTGGTGCCGGCTGATTGGGGGGTGGAGAGCGGCGCGCCGCTAGGCCACGGGTGAAGCCGCGGCCTTTCCTGAGTCGCGGCTGCCGCGAATCTCCACTGATCGGCGCGGAGGGAAAAAAAACACCGCGCCCGAGGGTAGCGGTGGCTTGTGGGGATGGCTGGCGGACAGGACGCCCGAGCGGGGGTAGAGGTATGGGGGTGAGGAGCGGGGAAAAGCCGTGGGGATTGGGGGAAGCTGCTGTGGCTTGTCCTGAGAAGGACGGCCGCCTGCAGCTCCCAAGAAGTGGCTTACCGGGTCAGGTGCACCGGGGGAAGGCCGTGGAAGTCCAGGAGGGGGGAGAGCAGCTAGTCCGAGTGACCGGTGGCAGGAGGCAGGTGGATGGCAGGTGGATGGATGACGGGGAGATGGAAACCCTGCCTGCCTGTCTGTGAGGCCTGGATTATATATAATTTATTATATTATCTACCTATTCCCAACGGGAGGACGTCTATTGGCGCCCTCCTAGCAAAGTAGGTCAGCGCTGTAGTCGTCATTCGGCTATAGCGCGGATCTGAAGCGGTTAATGTGAGATCTGGGGTCAAAAATACCTCAGATCTCACATTTACACTTAGATGCAATAAGTAAAAAAATAAAATAAAATTATTTTTCAATAAAAAAAATGTCCCTTTAAGGCCGTTTGGTGGAAGTGATGTTTGATGTCACTTCCATCATCCAACGGCATTGAGTTGAGATATAAAGTATTTGGATCTACGGTCCCTAAACCAAAGATCCAAAAAAGGGGGGCAAGAAGGGCCAAGTGGGACTATTGCGGTACCGGCATTGAGTTGAATTGGGGCCATCTTTCCCTCACTCGACTTGGTGCCCCCGGAAATTATGAGATCATCTCCGTCGCAATCAAAGGCTCTGGTAAGCGGCATAGATGACCGGGACGTGGCAGGAGGGGGCATCTCTCTCGCCGCCGATAAAAGTGATCTTGTTGCAAATCCACTGCAGAGACCACTTTTATCTTAAATCGGACCGCCCATTGTTTCAGAAAATATTGGGGTTAAGGCAGCTATCTCCAGCCATAACAATGGTGTACAACGTCAACTTTCTGATGTATAACGACGACGGGCGGAACGTAAGTGGTTAAGACTGCATTCACACCCGAGCGTTTTGTTTTTAGACAGAAATTTGTGCGTTTTTACTGCGATTTTGCCAAGAGGTCCCTCCCCTCTTTTTTGGGGTATTCATTGCTTTGCTACAAAACCGAGGCACTTCCTGTGTAGGAGGGGAGGACTTCCTGTTTGATTGATCTGCCAGTGTCCATTCACCTATAGGTGGTGTATAACCCACATAGTAATTATTATGGCTGCTCTATGTCCCGTGATGTATTTCAAGAAAATGATTTTACAGGTAAGCTGTAGGAAAAATCCTATTTTTTCATCAGCAGTATACAGAAGTTTTGTGACTTGTTTCCAGTAAAGCTTGTAGGAGGAGTTTTCATACTGCACTGATCTGTTCTATCAGGATCCAGGACCCCTTACCCTCTGTCTGGACAGTGCTGATTGGCTCTGTGTTGATCACATGCACTCTCCCAAGAAAAAAAAACTCTCTAGCAATACACACCAAACTGAGCATGTGCAGCCTGACTCCATACACCTTATCAGAAATGTTCTGGAGTCAGTGGAAGAAGGGGAGGATCTGAGCATACAAGCTCAAGCAGTCTTTTTACACAATGCAGAGGATAAACTCCTTATGTTCCACAGTGAGTATACCAAGCATGCTTTACTGCATATACAGAATGATTTTACTGCTGTAGGTTTTGTAACACTGAGTTGGTCATAAAGAAGTAATTTCCTGATTGAAAATAAATGTAGAACACTAGAAGGATGAGAGTGCGACAAAGCTTGATTTAGTTCACTAAGAATTTTTGTTTTTCAAGACACATAATTAAAAAATCCAATGCATTTCAGAGGCTCAGAACACTACATTCATTAGGATTTGTGTGTTGGCAATAAATTCAGGTTTGTATTGGACAACAATTGCAAATTGATGCAGATAGCATGAGGTCCAAGTTGCCAACTGGTAAATTAATGTTAACATTATTGATAAAATTTACCAACAGATGCACAAGGTATTTTCTTACCTCTTCACTGTTGCTGCCTCTGTATGGGAAAGGCATCTATGTGAGAATAGAGTTTTCTGATTAGTTTTGCTATCACAAGCAAAAATATTAAAATAATACATTTTAATATTGTGTAACTTACGGTAATTGCAACAGAAAATTGTAGGTAGATCAGCAGCAAAGAAATCATTTCACAATCTCTAGAGAAGAAATTAGTAGATGATAATTATTTAGGTGATTTTTTCAGGAACTAAATTTAAATGATAAACATTTCTATGTTCAAAAAAAAAAAAAGCCCTTGTACTCTTAAGACTATGCATGAGATTCCAAGAAATTTGGTAACCCTCAATCAAATACCAAAAGGAATAACAAAAACCTTGAAATTCCACCTTCATACCAAAAGTCCATCTTTTTTAAAAGTTAAACTTAGCATAAAAACATGTTTCATATGGACGGCAGCTAAAACTGATTTCTGGCCTCATGACAACCACAAAATAAAATTGAAGACAGAAAAAATCTCCCAATATTATGAAAAAAAAAAAAAGAAGCAAAGAAATAAATTACTCAAAGAGCTAGCAATCAGAGTTAAAGTACAGTTTTCTAACTAGGGATGAGCCGAACACCCCCGGTTCGGTTTTTAGCAGAACATGCGATCAGGCAAAAAATATGTGCAAACGCCGTTAAAGTTTATGGGACACGAATGTGAAAAATCAAAAGTGCTATTTTTAAAAACTTATATGCAAGTTATTGCCATAAAAAGTATTTGGGGACCTGGGTCCTGCCCCAGGGGACATGTATCAATGCAACAAAAGTTTTAAAAACGTTTAGCAGTGGGCCAGATCCACAGAGCTAGTACGCCAGTGTATCTCCTGATACGCCGGTGTACTTTCAAATTACCCGCGTCGTATCATTAGTTTGAATCCTCAAACCATGATACGACGGCTTCGGGCTTTGATCCGACAGGCTTACGTCTTCGTACGCCTTCGGATCTACGCTGCAATCTTTTTGCGCCCGCTGGGTGGAGTTCGCGTCATTTTCCGCGTCGGTTATGCAAATTTGCTTTTTACGGCGATCCACGAAGTTACGATCGGCCGTCGCATTCTCTAACGTCATCGCTAGTCGGCTTTTTACGGCGTATAGTTAAAGCTGCTATTATCCGGTCTATAGTTAGACGTGCCATGTTAAGTATGGGCGTCGTTCCCGCGTCAAATTTTCAATTTTTTTTTTGCCTAAGTCGTCCGTGAATAGGAATGTACGTACATTACGCTACTAAAAAAAAAATGACGTTACAACGAAATTTCGCGCAATGCACGGCGGGAAATTTCTGAACGAAGCATGCGCAGATCGATTGCCGCGGGGACGCGCCTAATTTAAATGATTCACGCCCCCTTATCGCGTATTTCGATTCCGCCGCGAGAAATACACTACGCCGCCGTACCTTACGGGCCAAAATCTTCCTGGATTCGACTTAGAGCCAGGAAGATACACTCTGATACACTGCGCCAGGGCAATTGTATGTGGATCTGGCCCAGTGATTTTAATAATGCTTGAAGTGAAACAATAAAAATGAAACATTCCTTTAAATATCCTACCTGGGGGTCTCCTTAGACTGCCTGTAAAGTAACGCATCTTTTCTTGTGTTTATAACAGTACCACAGCAAAAATGAAATTTCTAAAGAAAAAATTGTCATTAGAACTGCTCATGGCTGTAATGTATTGTCAGTAATATAGATAAAAATCATTGAAAAAAACAGCATGGGTCCCCCCCAGTCCATTACAAGGTCCTTTGGGTCTGGTATGGGTATTCAGGGTAACTCCGCACCAAAATAATAAAAAAAATGTTGTGGGGGTCCCCCCAAATTCCATACCATGTAAACATGACAGGTGAATAGGTAGGGGTACAATGTACCCGATACCCATTCACATGGGGGGATCTTGAGCCCCCTTGTTAAAGTGGGCTTCCAGATTCCAATAAGCCCCCCACCCGCAGACCCCCACAACCACCGGGCAAGGGTTGTGGGGAAGAGGCCCTTATCTCCATCAACATGGATTTCAAAGCACCCTCTCCATGTTGAGGCCCTGTGGCCTGGTATAGTTCAGGAGGGGGGATGCCCTCTCATCCCCCCTTTTCCTGCAGCCTGCCAGGTTGCATGCTTGGACAAGGGACTGGTATGGATTTTGGGGGGACCTCATGCCATTTATTTTTTATTTTGGCGTGGGGTTCCCCTGAAACCCATACCAGACCTGAATGGCCTGGTATGGATCTTGGGGGGGGACCCCAAACCATTTTTTTTACATTTTGGCGCTGGGTTCCCCTTAAAATCTATACCATACCTGAAGGGCCTGGTATGGATTTTAGGGGGGACCCCACGCCATTTATTTTTTATTTTGGCGTGGGGTTCCCCTTAAAACCCATACCAGACCTAAAGGGCCCAGTAATGGTCTGGGGGAACTCGTGCTGTTTTTTTCAATGATTTGTATGTATTTAGCAGGGCTCCGGCAATACATTACAGCCGCAATCAGTAGTTTTAAAGGCCAGTTTTTGCCTTTAGAAATTTCATTTTGCTGCTCTCATTCATTTTACTATGTCCGGCCGCTATGTAAGCACCCTTACATAGTGTGGGGCGTGGACTTAGCCCCCTGAGCCATGATTGACCAAAGGTACCCTGCCTTTGGCCAATCATGGCTCTCACAGCAGAGCGCACTGTGAATGGCCAAAGCATGCAGGTCAGGTGTATGCTTTGGCCATTCAGTGATCTCGCAGTGCATTGACGGTCTTACAGTGCAATAAGGGGTGTTCCGTGGGTGCTCAAATTTCGTGCGAACACCCCATAATGTTCTAAATTCAGCGAACAGGCGAACACCCGACGTTCACCCACATTCGACTCAAACATCGGGCTCATCCCTATTTCTAACTGACACTTATCTCTTGTTATGCAGTTTCTCGGATTTCTATATACTTTCAGTTTCAGTTTTAATACACTGTCGCTATGGTTGCTCTGTGCCGCTGTCCAATCCAGTTTCTACTTTTTGGCAAAAATGTTGTGAAGTGTATTGTGTGAGATGTCTACAAGATGAAGACTAATCTTTTTTTATAGCTGACCTTTTATAGTAACGAGCCAAGTCAATCTAAGTATGACTTTTACCGCTTAAGCTAAAAACAGCCCATTCACCTATCAAAACTTTTATGAATAAAACTTAATTTATCAAAATCAAGCCTTACAAAATTCTACAAATGATTAGCACACTAATGCCACGTACACAGGATCGGACATTCCGACATCAAAGCCGTGGATTTTTTTCCGACGGATTGTTTGCTCAAACTTGTCTTGCATACACACGGTTTTGGGAAATTCCGAATGTCAAGAACGCGGTCACTTACAACACTATATATAAAAAACTATAAAAGCAATAATTTGTTTCTCCCCCAAAGTAAAATTGGTCTTGCGCTTCCTCTCAGTCATATTCATACAACAACTCTCTCCCAAACAATCACCAAAAATCACTCACAAAAACAAGCAGGAAAAATCAAGCAACAAAACAAACAAACAAAATCTATCAACCAGAAAGTCGCACAACCAGTCACCAAAAGACACTATCAAATATATTCTACAAAACACTAGCTCAAACAGTCAACAAATATCACAAAGACAAGTCACAACGCAACAAACGCGAACACACAACAGAACAAAAGCACCTTGCTGTATAGGAAGGGATACAAAGGGATGTACTTTTGCAAAGGAAGGGCGTTTGTGTCTGTCTATTTAAGCTCTCTGCGTAGCTCACTAAGTTGCCCGGGTCCACTTCCAATTTCACTGATTGCGCTGTTCCTGAGTTGTGAGCATGCGCAGAGAGGTGCTGACCATGGTCTGCTTCATGTGCGCATGCGCGATCCGTCCGGCCCTTCATTTGCATGGGGTCACGGCTCATTTCAATGTAACAAGCCCACGTCCTTCCCAATTTGAATTACTCTGCCTTACGCCTCGGGAATTACGTTGCACCGGCGCAAAATTTCTGCGCAAATACTACGAGGATACGGTGATTGCGCCTCTACATTGCGCTGGTCTAACGTAAAGGAGGTGCGCTACGCCGGTCAAAATATGCGCCAATGTACCCGAATCTGGCCCACTATTTATGTTTATTATAGTGGTTTTCTGTATTACACATATATATATATAATAGGGCTGTTACTGATCAAAATGTTTGTGTTCGATTAATCGTTAATTTTTTTAATCAATTAATCAACTAATTTCGAATAATTATAACGCACATACAGATCCAACTACTTTTAGCTGATCTCCTTGCAGGCTGATTCCCAGTGCAGCTACCAACAACTGGAAAAATGGATAGCAGGATACAAAAAACACACAAAGGCAGCGCTCAATGGGAATAACATTAAAACTTTTATAGTCTTCAAGTAGGTAACCAAATAAATATTGCACTGGAGATAAAATCAATGTACTGTAGCTACATAAACTGTAAAAATGGCGCGATTAATACCAAACTGTACCAAAAGCAGTCATAAAAACATGTAGCTAAGTATGATATTGGTATAAAAATGTGTACAATGATACCACAGCTAAATCCAGATGAGGAGAGGTTAACATCAGTGCGTCGGCATGTAGATGTCCCATGAAGGGAACTATCACAACTCCCAGTGGATGGTTGTAGAATTCCAGGTTTTTTTTTTTTTTTTTTTTTTTTTTTTTTTTTTTTTTTCCACATCAGACTTAACCCAAGGTTTTGAGATGTTGGAGGGGTTCATCATTAATCCGCCCTTCATATTTCCACCTCAGATTTGCATCATTTGTGGTTGTTTCTATATATTTTAATTATTTGATCTCTTTTTTTTTTTTCCATTTTCCTTTTTTCTTTTTTTTTTTTTTTTATATGTTGTAATAACAAAAGTATATTTTACCTCTAACATCACGTACTCTAAATGATGGCTCTTATAAACTCCCGTTACTCCCCACAACACCTACCTCCTTGGATCTCTATACTTATTCCCACTCTTCTCATACATTTTTTTTTTATTTATCCCCCCCCCCCTAATTATGTCCCTCCCCCTGCTTCTTCCCATCTCTGCCTTATTGGATCGGGTCGTAAACTATTACTGATTTATTTCTGATAGTGTTAGGGGAAATTTTTCAGATGTTTTATAGATTCTCCACTGATCCCATAACTTTCCACCCCTGTCACCCTCCTCCTCTCCTAGATCGGCCCTTCTTAGATACTCCATCTCTGCAATTTGGTCGATCCTGTGTATGAATTCCTTTAGAGGTGGTTTATGTGGGCAGAGCCAGAATTTCGGGATCAGCCCCTTTGCTGCATTTAACAGGACCGGGGCCAATGTTGAGGCATATTTTTTTTTCCCTTTTACTATGTCCTGTCTGTGGAATAGGCAGGACAGGGGATCTAGTGGGATCTTTTCTCCGGAGATTTCCTCGATTAATTTGACAATCTCCTTCCAATATTCCTGCATTCTCGGGCATTCCCACCATATGTGCAGGGCACTCCCTGGTTGGTTACACTTCCTCCAACAAAGGGGAGAATTTACTACAGATATTTTATTAAGTCTGACAGGTGTCAAGTGCCATCGCATCATAAATTTATAATTAGCTTCTACTGTTGTTATATCTTTTGCGTAGTTGAAGGTCGCTCTGGTCATTTGTACTTCTTCTATTCTTTCTCCAATTTCTTTCTCCCATGCCTCTACGCTTTGTAGAGTTTCTTTTGTCCCAATATCTGTAAGAATTTTGTATATCTTAGCAATTCCGTGATGTAGTGGTTCTCCCCGTGTGCAAAGTTTTTCTATAGAGTTTTGTGCTGAATCTTCTCTTATTGGTGCTGGAAGTGTGTGTACAAAGTGCTTTAGTTGTAGGTATTCCCAATCAGTTATTTGTTGTGCCCCTTCTACTACCTGTATCTCTTCTTTGTTTTTTATTTTTCCTTGTGCAACAATATCCCCTAATCTTTTACTACCTAATTTTTTCCCAAATTTTGTCCTATTTCCGGGTGCAAATAAGTTTGTGTTTGCTAGTGGAATTAATGGGGAATTATATTCCCATTTTTCCCTCCTATGTGCCAAGTCCCATATCTTATAAACCTGTTTTGTGATACTATGTGTATTTGGGTTGGTTATTCTATATTTTGGTGGAATCCAAATATTTGTGTTAAGGTGCTGTTTACTTAATGCGTTTTCCATGTGAACCCATTTTTTTACTGAATTCTTATTTGACCATTCGACTAGCCTTGCTAAAACTACGGCTTGGTAATATCTTTTGATATCTGGGAGTGCCAGTCCACCTCTTTTTTTTCCCCGAGTTAGGGTTGTGTAGCTTATTCTAGGTTTTTTTTCATGCCATATAAATTTTGAAATTATTGTTTTTAATATCTTAAAGAAACTCTGTGGGACATTTATTGGAAGCATTTGAAATTTATAAATTATCTTTGGTAGAAGTGTCATTTTAAATAAATTGATCCGCCCCATCCAGGAAATTTGTTTATGGGAAAAAGTTTTTATATCTTGTCTTATCTCGTTGAGGAGGGGGATATAGTTTGCCTCGAAGAGGCCGCCTACATTGGGAGTTATCTTTACCCCCAAGTAAGTGAGCGATTTTTGCTCCCACGTGAAGGGGAATGTTCTACGTAAAGCCTCCTCCTCCCTATGGTCGATTCCTATATTCATAATTACCGTTTTTACTGGGTTTATTTTAAAATTAGAGAGTCTACCATACCTTCTTATTTCCTCTAGTATGTTAGGAATTGATATTTTGGGCTTGGTAACGTAAAGGAGGACATCATCAGCGTATGCTGCCAACTTCTGTTCCTCGTCTCCGACTCTCACCCCCCCTATATCCGGGTTGTTCCTTATCTTACACAACAGTGGTTCCAGAGCTATTACATATAGGAGGGGGGAGAGCGGGCATCCCTGCCTTGTGCCATTCATCATATCTATCACCGTGGATTCCCTCCCATTTACCTTTACTTTTGCCGAAGGAGACTTGTATAGGTTTCCTACCCATTTCATAAATCTAGGGCCTATTCCAATACTTCTTAATGTTTCCATCATGAACCCCCAGTCGACTCTGTCAAACGCTTTTTCAGCATCCAAAGACATGAGTACGGCTGGGGGTCCCTCCCTCTTACCATCTTGGAGCAATAGAAGTGTTCTTAAGCTATTATCCCTCCCTTCTCTGCCACTTACAAATCCCGTCTGGTCTGAACTTATCAAATCTGGCATATATGGTTTAATCCTAGTTGCCAGTATCTTTGCGAAGATTTTTATGTCGGCGTTTAACAATGCTATTGGGCGATAATTGGAACAAAGAGTCTTGTCTTTTCCTGGTTTGGCTATGATAGCAATATTAGCAAGAAGAGATTCTTTCCTAACTTCTTCTATTCCCCCAAGATTGTTAAAGTAAATACACATTTCTGGGATTAATGTCTCTTTAAATTTTTTATAATATTTTATTGGCAGTCCATCTGGGCCTGGGCTTTTCCCCCCTGGGGTGGATTGGATAGCTTGACTGATTTCTGTTTGTGTAATTGGTTCTTCTAAAAGTTCCGCTATTTCCTGCGTTAATTTTGGTAGGTTGGCTTCACATAAGTATTCTCTTATTTTTTCCTCTCTGTTTACCTTTTCAGCTTGTGTCTCATCTTTCCTGATAGAGTACAGTGAAGTGTAGAACGTCCGAAAGGCTTCGGCAATTTCGGACGTCCTAAACCGCGTCCGTCCTTCATGATCCTTTATTTTTTCTATGTAATTTAGGTTTCTCTTTTCTTTTAAGATCCTAGCCAGGTACTTCCCTGGTTTATTACCCCAGAGATACCTTTCTTTCATGACGTTTTTGAAAGTATTCCTAGTTTCAATCTCCATTAGATCTCTTAATTGGGTTCTCTTATATAACAGATCCTGGTAGACTATTTTATTATTTTTTTGGTTTTTATGTTTAGTTTCTAGATCTTGTAGCTCTTTAATTAACCTGTTTCTGTTTGCTTTTCTTTCCTTTTTTTTTTTTGCTCCTAAGGATATTAATTTTCCTCGAATGGTGGCCTTATGGGATTCCCAGATAGTTGCTGTGCTTACGTCAGGAGTGTTGTTGATCTTGAAATATTCATCTATATCTGTTCTTATCGTGTCGATGATTTCTATGTCTTCTATTAAGTCCTCATTTAATCTCCAGGGTCCCCTTCTCTCTTCTATTTCTGGGAATGAGATGCTCACCATGACCGGGGCATGATCTGAAATTGTCGCTACCCCTATTACGGCATTTACTACATGCTCCAAGGTTTCGTGGTCTACCATTATGTAGTCTAGTCTCGAATACATATTGTGTACTGTGGAATAGAATGTATAATCTTTTTTAGTTGGGTTGAAAACCCTCCAGGGATCTATTAACTGGTTCTTATTAAGTTTTTTTTTTCACTAATCGTTGTTGCTTGGTGTTCCCTATGTTAACAGTCGATATTCTATCCAGTTGTAAATCTAGGGTGAAATTAAAGTCCCCAGCTAGGATCACGCTTCCTTGTTTGTATTCCATTAGTTTATTCAGAATCATTGTTAAGTACTTCTGAGAATGTTTATTTGGACAGTAAACATTGACCAGCGTATATCGTTTGCCATATAAGGAACCTCTTAGGAACATGTAGCGACCTTCAGGATCCACTATCCTATCAGCGACTAAAAAATTTAGGTTTTTCCCTATCCCTATGGCTACTCCTCTAGATCCTCTCTGCGGGGAGTCTCCATAATACCATGTTGGGAATGCCCGAGAATTAAGCCTCACTCTTGAGTCTAGGGTTATATGTGTCTCCTGGAGAAAAACTACATCAGCGGAAAATCTCTCAATCTCTTTTAAGATCGTGTGTCTTTTGCGTGGAGAACTAAGGCCCCTTACATTATAGCTAATTGTATTTACCTTAGTCATGTATATAATTTTTGTTCTCTATTTATCTTTCCCTCACTATTCCGTCTTCTCATTATATTCTGGTAGTCGCCCAAGATCCTTTTTCTCGTTTCCACCCCCCCTCCCTCCCTCCCACCCCACCCCTTACCCTAACACCCCTACTCACTCTGCCCCTCCCCCTCCCCAGGCCTCCCCCCCCCTTACCCATGTAGTTGGAATCTTAAACCCAAAGGTTATATTTCGGAGCATCTTCTCTTGCACTTGTTGTGCAAGGGTGCTCCCTCTGTGTTGAGGCGGAGTACAATTCGACGCCTCCTCTATTCCCCTGAACCCAGGGGATATTCTCCAGTAGTCAGGGGCCAGGGGCTCCCGAGCCCCGATGTCTCCACAACGCTAAGCCTAGTAGCCCTAAACATGTTTCATATTTTAGTATCTATAGGTTATTAGCCTCCCCTCCCGCCCTCTCTCTCTCTCCCCCTAGCTGTGGTTCTTCTATTTTTTCATTAATTACTTGGGGTTGGAATCCCCAACCTTAGACAAAACTCAGGGATTTCATCTAAAAATCTTAGCTTTGCCATAATCCCCTCTTTTCTTGCTATCAGACATGCCGGGAAACCCCAGTTATACTGTATTTCTTGGTCCTGTAGAACCCGTAATAGTGGCTTCAGGTTCCTTTTTCTTCTAAGTGTCTCTTGTGACAGATCTTGGTAGATTTGAATAATGTGATCCTCGAATTTGATTGGGGGCTTTCCTCTTAGATTTTTCCATAGTTGGTTTTTTTCCTCCCAACTTTCGAATCGTATTATAATGTCTCGGGGTTTATCTTGCGGGATTTCTCGGGGCCTCCTTATCCTATGGGCGCGTTCTATTTTTAATGGGAGCGATATTTCTCTGTCGAGTATTGGGTTGCATATTTTCCGTATAATTTCTGGGAGATTTTCCGACTGTGAGGAGTCAGGGACTCCACGTATCCTGATATTTTTTCGTCTGTCTCTGTTTTCCTGGTCTTCAGCTTTATATGCGTGTTCCCTTTGTTCTTTTTTTATTTCACTTAGCTCCCTTCCCAGTTTTCTAATGGTGTTGAAATTGTGGTCTGTTTTTTTTTCAACTTCCTCCAGTCTTTCTAACATGAATCCCATATTTCTCTCCATTCTCTCCATTTGTGTTGAGAGGACTTTTTCTAGAGCCGCAAACATTTCCTTCATTTCATTTTTTGTTGGTAATGCCAAATCTGTTAATTGCTCTTCTAAGTCCGGTATTGTGGCTGTTTCGTGATCGCAGTCTATCGCCGGCTCTAATTGGGATTCGCTATTTGGGTTGATTTGGGCAGGTTTTATCTTATCCTTTTTTTTTTCCCTCTCCCTACCATTCATTGCTTGCGTTACATATTTATTCATAGGTCCTGGGCTCTGACTCAATCGGGGGGTCGAGGAGGGACCCCCCTGGCACCCCTCGCTCTAGTACTCATATCTATAGGAGAAGTAACTGGGGGCAAATTTTAATTTAAGTTGGGAAAAGAGAGAGAGGAAAAAAAAAAAAAAAAGGGGGAAGGGGGAAATGGGACAAGGCCTTTTTAAAAGTTGATATCCTGGGTGCCGCTATGTATTCCCAAAGTAGAAGGAAATAAATACTATCAGTATTGCAAGGTATTGCGTTTCTCGCTTTTCCTCCCAGGTTTATTTTTACAGCCTTGCAACCTCTTTCAGCGACTTAGATCACTATTAGGGACTGTCGCCTCGTAGCTCTCCCATCGATGGATCTTACCCTTATATTGCCCTTATATTGCCTGGCAAATAGTGTCTTGTCCTCCAACCGGGTATCTTATTTCCCAGAGGTCTTCCAGGCCACATATCCCCTTATGATTCCATATGTCCCATCCAATCCACTTTAATTAATTAGTTGATTGAGCTGTAATTATTGTGTGCGTGTAATCTGTTATGTAGAGTAGTTGATGATATTCACAATCGACCGACTAAATGCCAGGGTTTTTTTTTTTTTATATATTTTTTTTTTTTTGTGAAGCAGAGGGAGAAGGGACAGGAAATGTGTTCGCTTTAGGGTATAAAGGTGTGTGGATGTAAGTCCACTCTGGCATAGACTCTCAATCAACCACTACCCCTGTCCTCGGCAGAGTCAGCAGACTCACTTTTTGGCAGTACTGTAAAATTCAAAATAAGATTCACGCCACAGGTCATACAAAAGTCATACAAAAGTCAGGGAGCATAATATAGTCAAGTAATGTCTTACTCACAATCTTCTTCTTCTCCTTGCTTCTTGGCTTCTTGGTTCTGGCTCTTTAAGTTAATACTTACAATTTGTATTGTAGTTGTTATCGATTTATCCTTTGTTGCTATGTAGCTATGATGGTGGCTGCTTTTCGGTGGCTTTATTGTGAACGGCAGCTTGGGGTTTTGAGTATATTTTTCCCCTTCTTTTTTTTTTTTTTGCTGGTTGACAAGGTTTGGGGTGGGTAGGATCCGGGCCTCGCATCTCTCTCTCCGTGGCCACCTCCACCCGTCCCCCCCCCGTCTGCAGCCGTATCCTCACCTCACCTACTCCCCGGCTCCCCAGCTCCTCCGCTCCCAGCCCACAGGTCGGGGCACACGCCGCACACAGCACACACAGCGCACAGCGCCCCGGAAGTGGCCCCACAGCGGGCACCGGGAGACACACACACAGGACGCCTCCAGCAGGGACGCCGCAGACAGGTGAGCGGGCAAGCGCCAACGGCCCCCAGCCGAGCCGACCGGGACCCCGCAAGGGGGCCCGCCCGCAGGGGGTCCAGGAGCCCGGGACCCAACGAACAGCAAGACCAGCCAAACGAGCGAGACCAAATGCCGACCCGAGAGCCACACCGCACCGCACGGTAAGGATGTTTATGCTGCTTACAGACGCTGTGGGGGTTTGATAGAACACGTGAGTGCTAGGAAAAGGAAAGCTCGAGGGAGAGAGGGAGAGCGGGTCTCTTTAGCGCGATGATGGCAGTGCATCAGGCGGGAAGGCAAGCAGGGAGACAGGCGACCAGGTAGCTAGAAGGGCAGCTTCAGCCATCTCAGCATCTCAGCGTTGCGGGACCTTCTCGGGAGCTCAGTCCCTAACCGCCCTAACCGCCCTGGAGTGAGGCACGCGCCATCTTAGACTCCTCCCAGGTAGAATTCCAGGTTGATAGAGGGAAGTGTAACAGCCCTTGCGTGTGGCAGATAGTAAGGTCCCGTCGGCATGCAGATATTAAGGCACAACAAAGGAGCCCTTCAGATGGACAAGGCAAGCCCCGCCGGTGTCCGTGATGTCACCTGATCTCCGACGGAACTCCCTGAAGGCCCAGAAGCCAGTGGAGTGGTGAGTACCAATCAAAAGAATTGTAATCGATCAAAAAGATTTTGATCGATCACAAAAAATTAAAGATTAACCGATTAATTAAAAGTTAATTTGCACAGCCAAAATATATATATATATTGTTTTCTTTTTTTACACAAAACATCTGGGTTGGTGGGAACCCAAGCCACACCTGGAATCTCAGTCCTCCCTAATAGGAATTCCCATATTCTTCTTAGCATGTACTGTTTTTAATGTAAAAGCCATTTCTTTAGTAGATATATTCTGCCCTAGAAAAGAGTTGCTCTCTTATATACACCCATCCTATTTTCAATTTCATTGTAATATCTCAAACTTCTTATTTTATTCCCTATCCTTATAGCACCTGTAAAAAAAAAAATGTTCCTACAAATATAATGCTCTACAATCCTATATACTACAATGGGGGATTTACTAAAACTGGAGAACACAGAATATGGTGCAGCTGATTACTAGTTACTGGTTACTATGCACCACTGCACCAGGTTCTGTGTGCTCCAACTTTAGTAAATCCTCCCCAACCCCCCATATGTTGTAACCATTTTTGATCAGAAATTGCTATACTCTATTTATCTAATATATATCAATATATCTTTATATATATATATATATATATATATATATATATATATATATATATATATATATATATTTAACCTGAAAAATATATTTAATATTGAAAACTGACACTAGAGAAATATAGTATAACTTGAATCAACTCACAGTGACATTTTGTATTGAAGTACAGTTAATTCCCTAAAAATATATAAAAAAAATGTCTCTTGCAGCATTTAATTTGTATCATATTCCTTTGTGTATAGATGTACAAAAACATTTCTTTCTCTATACGGTTGTTTAATTATTTTTTTAACAATGCTTCTTTTTCCATTTGAACAATGAAAACATATAATAATCATAATAATAATACAACCATTAGCTATTAAAGATCCAAATTAGGATACAAGTTACTTAAATAAATAAGAAATAATGTGAAACATACCTTAGATAATGTGGAATAGATGTCAAAGAAATAAAAACTTGTTAAATGATAATCTGAAATGATGGTTGATTTGAGCATTTAAGAAGTGCTTGAAGTAAACAGGACCAATCATTGGTGAATGATAAAACCATTCATCAAATCTGTTTAGGCTGTTGAACAGATCATATACTCAAAGTAATTACTAGTCAGTAAATGTTGCAAAGATCAGCAAATTTGTGAACAAGAACACAAGTCAAACATTTCTGACACTGTTTGTCTCTGATCTCAGCAAAATAAGACTCTTGCTCCTGGTAGATGGATAATACTACAAAGCATCTAATAATAAACCTTGATTCATATATATAGAGACCTTTAAATATATTCATTCTATGGTTGTGAACTCATAAGGTAAAGAATACCATGTTTTACTCTTGGTAACTTGGGATATTCTTAATTAAAATCCAAACTGATGAGGATTATAAACCACTGTTCCACATAATTCACACCAGCTCAGTTCATCAATACTATTATATAATGGCACTAAACACTATACAAGTGCAGAGAGAACTATGTAGAGATGATCGTATGGTTTGTTGTGAACACAGACATGGACCACACTTTGCTCATGTGGGCATTCGTCCACAATCCAGACTTTCAGCCTATTCGGCAGTAGCTCAACAACAAACTTTATGGCAGGTATTTCTATGGCAACTGCATATGATGGCTTCCTTCCCCAAATTATATACTAGATCATTAGTGTCTGGTATAGATTTTTAGTGGGAACCCGGTGAAAAAATGAATGAATACACATTCACAAAAAAATGTAAGTAAAGAACTATAAACAGAAAATTTTGGACACGTCCTCCTCAGTCACATTATACTATAATGTAGATCCACATCAATCACAATACCCACCAAACCACTGGTATGTTTTTTTCTTTGCATATGGTCCTCAAAGTTCATACCAGACCTGTAGGGCCTAGTATGAACTATGGGGGAACCTACATGGCTAAACTACACAGATTTTTGCATTGGGTTCCCCCCTAGAATCTATATCAGAACCCAAAGCCTGCTATAGATTTTAGGGAGAACTTCACGTTGTTTTTTTTGTTCTTGGAGGCTCTCTCAAAATTCATGCTAGTCCTATTTTTTTTTTCGTGGGGGTTCTCCATTAACATCTTTATCTACTCTGTACTTTGGGGGAAGCTCTGTACTGTTAGGCCCTGTACAAACGATCAGACCGATCCGATGAGAATGGTCCGACGGACCGTTTTCCTCGGGCCACCGCTGAAGTGGTCTGATGTGCGTACACACCATCAGTCCAAAATCCGATTGGGTCAGAACGCGGTGACGTAGAACACAACGACGTGCTGAAAAAAGTTCAATGCTGCCAAGCATGCGTCGACTTGATTCTGAGCATGCGCAGGTTTTTTGGTCCGATGCTTTTGTGTACTAACCATCGTTTTGGTCCGACGGACAGGCATCCATCGGACAAAAAAGCAAGTTTTAAAACTTTGGTCCGATGGACAACGGTCCGATGGGCCGTACACACGATCAATTTGGTCCGATGAAACTGGTCTTAAGGCCAGTTTCATCGGACCGGTCTGATCTTGTGTACGCGGCCTTAGAGGGACTTTGGTTGGAAAGAGGGTTTTTTTTTACTTTGAGCTCTGTACTGGGGGGGAGCGCTTTGCACTGGTGGAAAAAGGGGGGTGGAGAAAGAAGTCTGTACTGGGGGGTTGGGAGAAGGTAAAATTTGAATATACATGCCCACACCTGAATCCTGTACCCTGTATGATTTGCACCCCTGAGCCCTGTACTCTCTGAGCATTCATGAACCTCTGTTAGGTTATAGCCCCTGTCAGTTTTGAATTACTTTGTTGCCATCCTTGTTTAATTGGTGAGATTTGCCTCCACTTTCTATTCCCTAGCCAAAAACAGGAAGTAAAAAGGAAAGTGTGGAAATCCCAGATTTTCACCATGGTCAGCAGAACTATTATTCTAAGTGGAAGATTTCCCTCTATTCCTGTTTAGGCTCCATGCACACTGGAATAAAAACGTTGCTTCTACAGGAGTTTTGTGTTCTGCCTGTAAAAGTAACTCAATGTTATCCTTTGTGTCCATACACATTAGGACGTTTACAGGCATATTTTTGAGAACAACGTTTAGAGGCAGGAAAAAAAAACCTTCTCATTCGCATTTCTGATTGCAGCTTACTGGCAGAAAAAATGCAAAACTCTCCTAAACTCATCTAAACTTTGTACAAAAAATGCTCTATATGAACGTTTTTTTTACTCCAAAAAGAACAGACGTTTTTTTAAGCCCAGTGTGCATAGATCCTTAGTTGACAAAACTGTGAGACTTTTTTCACTTTCACTCTCAGTGATAACGGAAAATCTCCCTAACAGGGGCAAAAGCAGCAATATAAACTTGAGAAGGTTTTCTAATCTCTTTCCACTCCACAATGCAAAAAGAAAACCTAAATGATTGCTGGTGTCTACAAGCCTTAAATAGGCTTATATAATTGCAGTGGCCTCCAGAAACCTTTTTTATCTCTTGCACGTGGGTATTTTTTTTCTGGTCTTTGTGGTTCCATGGACGGCAGGACCTGTTTAATCACTTCCCGCCCACCTTATAGCAGAATGACGGCTGGATAGTGGTTCAGTTATCCTGACTTGGCGTTCATATTACGTCCAGCAGGATAACAGGCTAGGGGCCATGCAGTGCGGCGCTTGGGGATGGAGCGTGTCCCCCGGACACAGGCCATCCCTGATCAGGGTAAACAGCCAATTAAATTGGTTGTTTACCACGTGATCGGCTGTATCCAATCACAGCCGGTCACATTTTTTAAAATTGCAAATGCACACCTAATGCGGGCCCGGAGGGGGGGGGCACGCACCGCGGTGATTGGGGATGACGTGTGTCCCTCGACAAAGCCCGTTCCCGATCAGGGTAAACAGCCAATGAAATGTGTCCAATCACAGCTGGTCACAAGTGTAAACAAAGAGTGGTTACTAACTGATCCCTGCTTCATCTCCTCACACACTGATCGTGTGAGGAGAGAGCAGGGATCAGTGAGTAATTTAGTATTTGTCTGCATTTACTGTACGCTACACAGCCCCCCCAATAAAAAAAACTTTTCACCAGTGTACAGTACTGTCACACAGTCCATCTGGATCTGTCATGGCCATACACATTTAGTTTCCTGACAGCCTATCCCATTTTTGAAGGTGATGGAGCACCAGGACAATGGAAACACCCCAACGTATATTCTATGAGGCATGGGCAGTTGACAGGTACTCGGGTACTCTGATGGGCTGGTGACAGGTACTTGGGTACTCTGATGGGCTGGTGACAGGTACTCAGGTATTCTGATGGGCTGGTGACAGGTACTCTTTATTTGGGGGAGGGGCAACAGGGTAGTGTACGTTACTATAGCCAGGTCTCCTCCTCACAAACTGAAGAGGAGAACCCGGAAACGGCACTACAGCCGTTTGTTGACATTTGTGACCGGCTGTGATCGGACACAGCCGGTCACTTGGTAAAGAGCCAATTTAATTTCTCATCTCATCCCTGATCGCCGGACTGTGACCCCATGGCCCGCAGGAGTGGCAAGAACTGAAGATCGTCATATGATGTCCACCCGGGATGGTAGAATGTTCCTGCCAGCATCATTTGTCTATGGCCCGGGGTGGAAGTGTTTAGAGATGAGTGGCAAAAACCAGACTAGTCTCAAGAACAGACTAGCAAAGTTATACATGCTTATTTGATGCAATTAGCCAGGCATGTAACTTTGCATATAGAAGATGCGGTGACCTTCAGAGATGTGCTTGACTGGAAGATTGATCTTGATCTAAAAAGAGCATACTCAGCAGCAGGCAGCATTTGCAGACCAGCCATTGCCTCATCGGGGGTTGCTAGAGCATTTTCCGATTGGACCTCCAGCATTGAAAAGTCACTGTGAGAAGGAGCAGATCAGGAAATCATAACCTCTCTTCAGGAGCTCAAGCTGGCAGGAGATTGCGTGGCAGAAGCATCAATGGACATCATTAGATCATCCGCCAGAGAAATGTTGGCTTCAGTGATATCCAGAATGACTTTGTGGCTGAAGCCCTGGATAGCAGACGCAGTGACATGATCCATGTCATGGCTTTGGTCACCTGCTGGTGGCACTGTTTCTCCCAGCAACAGGGGTGCAGTTCTGGTGTCCGCCAGTGGGTGTCTCCCATGGAATGGACTCCTTTCTAAATGGGATGAACTGCTACAGGTGTATATAAGCCCGCCCTGCACTACAATCCAGGGCTTCAGTATTTTTCCTTGTCAGCCTGTTACCTGTCTGATCTGCTAGCTGGAGCCAACCTGTCCCTGATTTGATCTCTGCCTTGTGCTGGACTCTCCTGATTTGATCCCTGCCCTGTCCTGGACTCTGCTTCCCCTTGTTCTTCCTTACATCCCTGCTTGACCTGGTATATATGCTCCCACCTTGTATATATTTGTTGATTATTGGTTTGGGGTTTTGCTGTGTTATGCTTGCTTGTCTTGGGGGTTTTACACGATTGTTTCACATGTGCTTAACCTTTATTAAACGTATATTTTGTCACTATCCTGGTGCCTATTGACTTTAGTGCAGCCCATTGACCTGTTGCCTAGTATCGGATGCCTGCGTAGGCATCCCCCTGACACGCAGCTTCCAAAACTAACTGGTGCAAAATACCCTTGATGGGTCCAATCTATTTGGGTCTAAACTAAATTCTGTCATTTCAAAGGTGACAGGTGGAAACCAGGTCTGATTCCCCCTGACAGAAGACCAATACCACAGAAAGACCCACCTTTCAAGTGCAACTTTCCTGAAAGATACAGGAAAGCAAAGTCCTATAGACCTGGGAAGGAGTTCAAGAGGAAATGGAGAAATTCTTTCTGAGACTGCAGAAGTCAAAACCCTCTGCAGCAATAGATCAGCAGAAATCTTTTTGAAGGTACGCCCATCCAACCTGTAATGGTGGGATGGGCGTACTTAAGTTTTTTGTACAGGTTTGGGTGGACATAAAAGACCCTTGGACAATTTCTACCATTAAATTCGGACACACGTGGAAATTCAAAAGCAGATTTCCAAAAGACCATTTCCAATCAACCAGATTACCATCAACAATGTTAATGGGATTGTATTCTCTACTATTCCTGTTGAAGAAGAAAACAGGAGACTTTTGCCTGGTCTTAGATTTAAAAAATCTTAGCAAAAAGTTTCAGGTTGAATCTTTCAAGATGGGCAGTCTACAATCGACTCTGCTAGCATTTAACGTAGGTGGCTGGATGCTGTCCAAAGATTTAAGGGCGCTTATCTTCCTGTCCCTATACATCCCACCTTTAAGTGATTTTTACATTTTGTGGTAGACTACCACCACTTCCAGTTTCAACGTTTGCCATTCGGGATCTCCAGTGCTCCCAGAACCTTTACAAAGATCCTATTGCCAGTAGTTGCCATCCTGGGGGAGAAAGGATTGAGAGTCTACCATTATTTGGATGACATCCTTCTTCTAGCCAACAGTCAGCAGGAAAAATACTGATCACGACACTCCAATGCTTCGGCTGGGTAATAAATTGGGAAAAGTGCAATCTTCAGCCTACTCAAAAGATGATTTTATTGGGTGGAGAATTGAACACACATAAAATAACTTTCTCAAGAGAAGATAAACTGTCTAATTAAAAAAAAATGAAACAATTGCTAATAAGAATTTCCCTTTCTAGCCAGAGTCTGTATAAGCATACTGGCTTTCATAACTTCCACTTTCCCTATGGTCCAATAGGCCCAATGGCACACGGAAATGCTGAAAAATTCCTTTCTAAAGCAGTGGGATGGAACATCAGTGCTTAAACAGATCTTCAACCATAGGGTAGTGAAGCAATTTATGTGGTGGTGGACACATGTTTACAATCTCAAGAAACATTGACATATAATTTGTCTGCAGCCAGAGATAGTCACATTGGATGCCAGTCTGAAAGGATGGGAAACTCACTATCAAGACCAAGCGGCCCAGGGACGTTGGCAATTCCAATCACAAGGATTGGTTTCAAATGTACTGCAACGTACTGGCAGCTTTTCAGGCACTCCTGGCATTTTCCCCATCCTTGAGAGGGAAGAGCATCATGCTACGCATAGACAACAAAGTAGCAGTAGCTTACATCCAGAAGCAAGGAGGCACAGGAGTCATAAACTTTTGAGGGAAGTTTGCCCTATCCTGGATTGGGTTCAAATACACCTAGCAGATTTGAAAGTCCTTGTCATAAACTAGTGCGACTAGAAATGTGTGGACTGCGATTGGGAAGACCAAATGCATGTAAAGTAATACTGTATTTATTGGCGTATAACACTCACTTTTTTACCCTAAAAATAGAGGGTAAACTGTGCCTGCGTGCCTGCGTGTCCCTGAAACTTCCCTCTTTAAAGCGGAGTTCCACCCAGGAAAACAACATTTGCCCATTTTGTTTAAAAAAATTAAATAAAAAAAAAACCTGAAAAAAAAAAAATACTCACCCGAAATACCTGTTGCTATGCGGAAGTCCGTAATCTGCCTCTTCCACACCGCGGTGTCGCTTTTTCTGCTTGTGAATGGGGCGCGCTGCTTTCTGGGAACTGTGTGTGTCCTCAGAGAGCAGCCGCCCATTCACAAGCCAGCGTGAGACTCACGCAGGCGCAGTAGGAAATGGGCAGTGAAGCCGTACGGCTTCACTGCCTGTTTCCCATAGTGTGGATGGCGGCGCGGGACCTGGATCGATCGTGGGACCGGCATCGGTTTATACCGATTATATTTATACCGATAAATACGGTAATAATAATATGATTTATTATGAAGATAAGTAATACACCAAAGTAAATGCACCTCTGATGTGACAAACAATAAAATAAACCAGCAACCAACCCCAGTGACACACACAAATAACTACCCAAATCAAATGTATATACAAGTGAAAGATACAATCCTAATCGTAAATACAAATACACCTAGCAGATTTGAAAGTCCTTGTCATAAACTAGTGCGACTAGAAATGTGTGGACTGTGATTGGGAAGACCAAATGCATGTAAAGTAATACTGTATTTATTGGCGTATAACACTCACTTTTTTACCCTAAAAATAGAGGGTAAACTGTGCCTGCGTGCCTGCGTGTCCCTGAAACTTCCCCCTTTAAAGCGGAGTTCCACCCAGGAAAACAACATTTGCCCATTTTGTTTAAAAAAATTAAATAAAAAAAAACCTGAAAAAAAAAAAATACTCACCCGAAATACCTGTTGCTATGCGGAAGTCCGTAATCTGCCTCTTCCACACCGCGGTGTCGCTTCTTCTGCTTGTGAATGGGGCGCGCTGCTTTCTGGGAACTGTGTGTGTCCTCAGAGAGCAGCCGCCCATTCACAAGCCAGCGTGAGACTCATGCAGGCGCAGTAGGAAATGGGCAGTGAAGCCGTACGGCTTCACTGCCTGTTTCCCATAGTGTGGATGGCGGCGCGGGATCTGGATCGATCGTGGGACCGGCATCGGGGGGGCCATCAGCGCGGGCAAGTAGGACAAGGTAAGTGTCCCTATTTAAAGTCAGCAGCTACACTGTTAGTAGCTGCTGACTTTAAAAAAAAAAAAAAATTGCGGCTGGAACACCCCTTTAAGTTAGGGTGCGTGTTATATGCCTGTGCGTGTTATACACCGATAAATACGGTAATAATAATATGATTTATTATGAAGATAAGTAATACACCAAAGTAAATGCACCACTGATGTACTGATGTGACAAACAATAAAATAAACCAGCAACCAACCCCAGTGACACACACAAATAACTACCCAAATCAAATGTATATACAAGTGAAAGATACAATCCTAATCGTAAACAAGCCAGGGTCATACACAGGAAATCAAGCAGATGGGGGCAAGGAGCAAGACAGGACAGAGAGAAGGTAATAGGAGACAGGGGGAGAAGGCGGAAGGGATCAGGCTGCAGGTCCAGAGTCCAGGAACGGATACAGGGTTCAGCATAACAGAATCACAGGATACAGGTTTCAGGATAGCAACAAAGGTCAGGGCTTAAGGAACAATACCAAGGCGATGAGTGCAACATCTGCCGGGTATAAGTTCACCTCGTGCAATCAGTCTCAAGTGATGCCTGATTGCAGGAGATGATGTCGCCTCCAGACTGCTGAGAGACACCCTCTAGTGGACACTAGTACTGCTGCCCATAGATCTGACAGTGCCACCAGCGCACACACAGCTCCCGGTCCTCGCTCTGTACCGAGCAATCGCGGGTGCCCGGCGGCGATCGTGTCCGCCGGGCACACGCACAGGACTCGGGGGCAAGCGGGGGGCGCGCGTGCATGCCGCCGGCGGCGCGCATGCGCCCCTAGTGGCCTTTTCTAGAGGCGACGTAGAACTACGGGCTCTCGCACAGGGGAGCCGACCTGCTGCCGTAGAACTGTGGCGGCTGGTCGGCAACCAGTTAAAGACTGTAAATGTATGCGGTATATTAGATAGACTAATATCTTTCTCAAATAAATGCTTATTATGTTAAAGCTTTCACTCTGGTCAAAAGAACTCTTATTTAAACCATATATCATATATGTGAGATATTAAATCTTATATACAATTTTATTAGCAACAGTCCCATGTTAATAAATGATACTTTCTAGCACCCACCCGACTGGCGAGTTATTTCCCAGCGTGTGCTGCTATGATGCATCAGGAAAGGAAAATTAGAGGAAGGTGAGTATACATATTTCAAGTTTGTTTCTATCTACCGTATTTATCGGCGTATATCGCGCACTTTTTTTGCCCTGAAAATCAGGGCAAAATCGTGGGTGCGCGATATACGCCGATACCCGCTTTCCCGCGCCGAGTTTTGAATACTCCGCCGACATATACCGAGCGCAGTACACTCGGGTATATTCGGCCAGTCTCGGCTTCTTCCGCGGTCACGTCCTGGACGTACAGGACGTGAGCGCGACAGTTGCCGAGCCTGCCCGAGTGTACTGCGCTGGCTATATGCTGGCGTAGTATTCAAAACTCGGCACGGGAAACGAGCGGGGAGGACGCCGCACCCGCCGAAGAGGACACCGGACCCGCCGCAGAAGACACCGGACCCGCCGCAGAAGGACACCGGACCCGCCGCAGAAGGACACCGGACCCGCCGCAGAAGGACACCGGACCCGCCGAGGCCGCCGATGGATAACGCGCAGGACACCAAAACTGTAAGTACAAAAATAACTTTTTTTCCACAGGATTGGGGGTCACTTTAGGGGTGCGCGGTATATGCGGGAGCGCGTTATACCGCGATAAATACGGTAATTAGCGGAATGTTAGAATCTATGTAAATGTTTTATTGCTGTCTGTTTCCCTTGCAGATTTTCTCCTGTTCCCTGTTTGGTAAAAGGTTGTCTCCAGAGCAGCGCAAGGAAATTTCTGCAATGGAGTCCCAGCTAGCTGAAAAACCTTTCCCTGCTCTTTACAAAAAAAAAAAAAAAACATTAAGGGTATAGATTCACTTTAATTGCTATGTCCCAACAAATACATCAGATAGGTGATCTGAATTTGCTTCTTTGAGTGTCACATCTTTTTTTGTGTGTGATGGCAAACTTGTGAAAATGTCATCATGTTAAATTAAGGAGGAGAAGGCTCTGAGACTAAAGAGGTTAACCACTTCCCGCCCGCCGGCCGTCATATCACGTCCTGGACTTTGAGCGGGGATATCTGAATGATGAGTTATGACGTCACGCCCGGCTTCTGCATTCAAAAAAAATGACGCGCCTTCTTTTTATTTCAGGCTTCCCAGTCTAGAGGTGAGATGTGGGGTCTTATTGACCCCACATTTCTCTGTAAAGAGGACCTGTCATGCCATATTCCTATTACAAGGGATGTTTACATTCCTTGTAATAAGAATAAAGGTGATCAAAAAAGTGTCAAACTAAAATAATAAAGTAAAATTAACAATAATAAAAAAAATTGTCCCCATGTGCTCGCATTGCAGAAGTGAGCGCATACTTAAGTCCCGCCCACATATGTGAGGTATCGCCATGAATGTTAGAGCGAGAGTAATGATTTTGGCCCTAGACCTCCTCTGTAACTCAAAACATGTAACCAGTAAAAAAAAAAAGCATTGGGGATTTTTAAGTAGGAAAGTTTGGCGCCATTCCACAAGCATGTGCAATTTTGAAGCCTGACATGTTAGGTATCTATTTACTCAGTGTAACTTCATCTTTCACATTATGCTAAAACATTGGGCTAACCTAATCTTTTTTTTTTTAAGCACAAAACAGTTTTTTTCCCCAACAAAAACGCATTAAAAAAAATTGCTGCGCAAATACCATGCAAGATAAAAATTTACAATGACCGCCATTGTATTCTCTACATATATAATGTTTGGGGGTTCTATGTAATTTTCTAGCAAAAAAAATATGATTTTTACATGTAGGAGAGAAATGTCAGAATTGGCCTTGGAGGCAAGTGGTTAAACTTAGAATGATAATGAATACCATGCTTTGCCAACGGAGAGTAGTTTCTGTAGTGAAAATAATTTGTCTGTGTTTTTACTAAAGATAATAATTAGATGTCTAAGTGATAGAATTGTGCTGATTCTTATGAAACAGAAGTGTCAAAACATTGTTGAAGACCTGAAGACAGCCTATGTACAGTCTCATCTTTAAGGCTCCATGCACACTGAAGCTGATAAACTGCAGTTTATTGGCGTTTAGGCTTTTATTTTTTTAAAGCCCATAAACTGAACTCTATGTTAGCCTATGTGCCCATGCACACCTGGGTATTTTTCAGTGTTAATGAGCTTTGGAGTTTATTGGCTTTTTTCTGAACGCCCGAAATTTGCGTTCAAAGTGACGTTTTTTGGCGTGAAAAAATTCTAAAAACCACTGAAAAATTCCCAAAATCGCTCAAAATCGCCGGCGCCAGCGTTTTTTAGTGCTTTTTTTATCCATTGAAAAAAAAAAGAAAAAAAGCTGATAAAAGCTACACTGAAAAACGCTGATTAAAGCTATTGCAAAAACGCTAAAAAAACATTGCAAGGCTCCCTTGCAAAGCTACTGGCGTTTTTTTATAGCTGTTATCAGCTTCAGTGTGCATGGAGCCTAATGCCGCGTACACACGATCATTTTTTGTGATGAAAAAAAACAACGTTTTCTGTGAAGTAAAAAACGACGTTTTTGAAATGTCACTTTTCAAAGACGATGTTGCATACACACCATCGTTTTTTCACAAAAAGCGAGGTTACGTTCACCACTCTTTTCCATTGAAGCTCGCTTCATAACTAGCTTCTGGGCATGCGCGGGTTGAAAAACGTTGTTTTCAACGACGTTTTTGCTACACACAGTGACTTTTTGTGAAACAAAAAACGACGTTTTGAAAAACGACACAAAAAATTCAAGCATGTTGGAATTTTTTTTTGGTCGTTTTTTTAAGACAAAAAACAACGTTTTGCCCACACACGATCAATTTAAATGACGTTTTAAAAAACAACGTTTTTTTTCATCGCAAAAAACGACCGTGTGTACGCGGCATTAGGGTTTGTTCATACTGACCACATACTATACGATCTTTTTTTTAGCGCATGGACAGATGTCTGTTTTGCCTTATAGTGAGGGGAGGCACTGTGAAGCGCATTTCCTTTTTTTATGTACGTATATGAAGTGTCACACTTCATTCATGTTTGAACACAGTAGCGCATATCATGCAGTGACTTCCTGCGTGGTTCAGTAAAACGCTATATGCCTGCATTTTCCTGCAGCTCACCATACTGCATTTCCCAGCTGCATTGCAGTGTGAACGGAGCACATAAAAAACTATGTGATTGCAAGTTTATCGGGAAAAATCCTGTCACAGCACTCTGTGTGAACAAGCCCTTACAGTTGTGAAAAAGCATTTTAGCATATTTAATCTTAAATATAATGAAAATTCCTCTTAAAGACTGTTTAGTTAAAGTGTGATTAACCTTTAAAGTCTTTTTTATCAAAGAGAAGAAAAGGTGCCGCTCACCACTCAAGTGTACTAGTATGTAGAAGAATATGGCCTCAGCCAGTGCTGCTCCATCCATACCCCCTGACATGTTTCACCCACTAATCGGGGTTTGGTCACATAGGTATGTGGCAAAGTGACCAAGCCCCAGTGAGTGTGGTGAAACATGCCTTGGGGGAGAGGGTGGGAGCGGCAGTGCCTGAGACCATATTCTTTTTACATACTAATGCACTGGGTTGGTGAGCGGTGCCTTTTCTTCTCTTTGATAATGCTCTTACACCTCTGAATAGTGTACTCATGCCAGCTCCCTTCACTGCAACTGCCTGGGAGATCTCTGTCTCAGCTTAGAGCGGCACTGCAGGTTTCATTGTCATCGCTGTAAAGTTATTTGTAGTTTTAGACAAAGTAGGAGTTGGTTAAAAAAAAAAATGTATGTCTGTATACCATTTCACCTTCTCATCCTGTCCTAGACATATCACAGAAAGTTAGCCAAAACAGGGGAACTCCACAGCAGCTCCAGGCTCCAGATGCAGCAGATTTGAATTTTACAACTTTGCACAAGCTCCCCCTTTGTGAATGTGTTTTTAATCAGTAATAATTATTGTTCATCTTGTTTAATACACTATGGAGGTTGCACAACAAAGAAATCAGATCCTGTTATCGCTGTAAAAGGACCGGTCACTTAAAAAAGGACTTTTCTATCTAGAAAGCCGAACAGCGAAAGCTAGAGCTATTCACAAAAGTGAGAGTCAAACCAATCACAAAGGAAACTGCAGACACATCATGGAGTGTCACCTTTTAAGTAACACAAATCGGCAAGCCATGCAGCTGGTGCATAGTCTCAGGAGCGACATGCCACGTGACTAGCAATGAGACTTTCTTCACAAACATTGATTACAGTGCAATAGACAATGTTTTCCAAGCAAACGGGAAAAGCATCACTTCAGAAGGTAAAAGCCAGGGTTTCCTGAACTGCATTACACCACAGTGAGTACAGTATCCTTGTAAAGAAAGTGTTGTATGTTCCAGAACTAAAAGGCAGACTTCTATCAGTGAAAAGTCTTGCAAATAATGGTCTTACAGTTAAGTTCCAGTGTGATGAATGCACAATTCACAATAATAAGCGATTCTCGCAAAAGGAAAACTGAATGATCACCTATACAAGCTTGTCACCACAGACCAGCAAGTCTATAAAGTGTCCGATGACCTACAGAGCAAATGTATTAACTTATGGCACAGGTGGCTGGGGCACAGAAGTTCAGAAGCTCTAAGGGACATTATAAAGAGAGGTTTATCAGAAGATTTGACAATAGCGCCTTGCTAAGTACACATGAAATGCAAGTGCTGTATTGAAGCAAAAGCCACACATGCTCCCCTTTCATAGTCATCTTAAAGAAAAACTACCAACCGCCTGCAGCTCATACACAGTGACGTATGCGATCCAATGAAAACTCCCACATCAGACGAGAACATACTGACTTTTATTGATGATTATTTCAGGTACCCAACTACTTTTCTGATAAAACACAAGAATGAAACATCAGAGAAACTTCAAGAGTTTGTTGCTATGTCTAGCAACAAATTTCAACGCAAACCCAAAATATAATGCTCTGACAATGGAGGAAAATACATAAGCAAAGAAGTGGCCTCATATCTTATAAGGCAAGGAATAGTACACCAGACAACCACACCATATGCTCCTGAACAAAATGGTGCAGCAGAAAGGAGAAATCTCACTCTTATAGAAATGGCCAGATGCATGTTGTCGAATGCCAACCTACCTCACAAGCACTGGGGAGAAGCAGTTATGACTGCAACCTACCTACAAAACCAACTTCCCATTAAGAGCCATTACAAGTACTCCATTTGAAATGTGGCATGGATCAAAGCCTAGCATAGGGTACATCAGAGTGTTTGGATGTAAAGCACATGCCTATATTCTAAGTGAAAAGCTATCCAAGCTGGGGAACAGAGCCTAAGAGGGCATTCTAGTAGGCTACAGTGAGCAAACTAAGGGTTTCAGAATCCTACACCCAAAGACTGACAAAGTAACCGTAAGCCATAGTGTTTATATTGATGAGAGCCCACAGAAACACTGATCCCTGAAAGTTTTGACGTGAATATGCAAAGGTAATAAGAAGAAAACCTCAACCAAAGCGAACCTTTGCAGGTGTCAGAACAATGGGGTGGAAGTCACATCGCCTAAATCAAGTTCCCCACCAGATCCTGCTGAATGGCCTGAAGTCAGAAGATCTACTCGGCCGACAAAGGGGATACCACCCCGCAAGCTGTCATACACTGTCAAAACACACAGCATACTTGAACCAACATGTTGGGAAGACATAGAAAACTGCCAAAATGTGAAGCCAATAAATGGACAAAGACAGCTGAAGAAGAATTAGTCACTTCAAGAAAATAAAACCTGGACACTCACAGAGATCCCTCCCAACAGCAATACTATAGGAAGTAAGTGGACTTTCAAAATAAAGTCAGACGCAGAAGGGAATATCCACAAATACAAAGCCAGACTAGTTGCCAAGGCTTACTACCAGAAATTTGGTGAAGATTACGATGAAACACTCGCTCCTGTCATAAAACACTCCACCATCAGAGAGCTTATTAGCGTTGCAGCTGGAAAGGGCATGCAAGTGAAACACCTAGACATTAAAAATTCTTTCCTATATAGAGACATTAAGGAAGACCTCTACATGGAGCAACCACCAGGGTTTGAGCAAGAAGACAACCTTGTGTGTAAACTTCAGAAGAGCATCTGCAGTCTTAGGCCGCGTACACACGATCAAATCTATCTGCTGGAAACGGTCGGCCCGACCGTCCCAGCAGACAGATTCGATCGTGTGTACGGGCGAGCAGACGGATTTGGCCAGCCGACAGATTTCAAAGCATGCTTTGAAATCTGTCGGCTGGGAACCCATCCGCCCGACTTGTCTGCTGGTTAGTACGCTAACCAGCAGACATGTCTTCTCGCACACGCGTCGAATGGTTTCGACGCATGCGCAGAAGTGTTTTACTTCCTGGTGCGGTGATGTCAGCGCGCCGTCTGCCGGCGGGGATTTTGGTTTGATCGTGCGTCCCCAGCAGACAGATTTGTTCAAATCGGTCTGTCCAACCGATTTGAACAAATGTGTCTGCTCGTGTGTACAAGGCCTCAAGCAACCTACAAGGATATGGAATGAGAAAGTGAATAAAGGGCTTACTAGAGAGGGATTCTCAAGAAGTAAGGCAGACCTCTGTCTCTGCTCCAAGAATCAAGAAGACAGATGGATTTACTTCCCTATCTATGTCGATGACATTGTCGCCTGTTTTGAACAAGCATGGGATTACAATCAGATAATTCTTATTTTTTTCATATTTATATATTTTATTTTATCAAAAAGAAGGCAGAGATATAAGAAACAAAACAAGGTAAAAAACAAATACATAATCACATCTCTATGTAAATATATACACAACTATCTTCGCATATTATAAAATATCCTCAAATTAACATAATATTCTGTCTTATTTGACCATGTTTTTAGAGGCAAGGGATATCTATTAAATGTTCCTCTATTTCTCCTTCTCCCTTTCTTACCTTCCACCCACCCCCCACCCCCTCCTATAACAAAACAAACAAAAAAAAACACCTCCCCCTTCTCTAAGAAAAGATGGATGGATCAAACTTCTATTTCATCTCTCGTGCAGGAGCACTTCTGAAACCGAGGCCTGTCCACTCCTCACTCCTCTCCTGTCTCCTCTAACATCCTCTTCCCCTCCTCCGAGTACAAGAATAAATTCCACTCTGTCCATGTTTGAATATATTGTTCTCTCTTGTTTTGAGCTGAAAGGACTAAGTCCTCCATGGCTCCTATATCTCGTACTCTATTAAGCCAGCCTGCAATGGAGGAGGGTCTGGAGTCCCTCCACCGCATGGCTACCCCCATTTTGGCTGCATTGATTAGATGACATAACACCGATCTTTTATAGGTCTGCACCAGGATCTTTGAACAATGGAGCAGAAAAAAAAAAAAGATATTTCACAAGCTGAAAGAAGATTTTGCAATCAAAGAATTTGGGAACACTAGCTACTATCTGGGAATCCAAACTAAGAGTGATGAAGATGGAAGTTATCTTCTCAACCAATTTTAGAAAACCTTGGAATTCTTGGAACAATTCCATATTCAAGATACAAAGGAAGTGAAAACTCCTATGGAACCAGACTATCAAAGAGCAGTATAGCAAAACTTGCTACCCAACAATGACATGTATCGCAGAGCAATTGGTAAGCTGCTATACAGTATGTTGCCACTGTGGCAAGACCAGACCTAGCTGCAGCAGTGGCCAAACTATGCAGGAATGTCTCAGCTCACTGTCAGCGTGACTGTAATGCAGTAAAAAAGAGTGATGCAGTACCTTAAAGGAACAATTCAAATGAAGTTTTGGTTACCAGCAACTTCACATGCAAAACTGGTCAGAAATGTGGATGCTGATTGGGCTGTGAACTGCACAGACCACAAATAAACAAGCACAGCAGATTCATCTTCCAGTATGGGGAAGAAACTATAAGGCCCCATACACACGATCGGACATATCCGATGAAAACGGTCCGCGGACCATTTCCATCGGATATGTCCGATCGGGAGTTTGATCCGATGGCGTGTACACACCATCGGATCAAATTCCCCGCCGCCGGACGGCGCGGTGACGTGGCGGTGACGCGGCGGTGACGTTGACGCCGCCGCGTCACCGCCACGTCACCGCACCAGGAAGTAAAACACTTCCGCGCATGCGCCGAATCCATTCGGCAGCGGCGCGGCGGCGGTGGGGGCCGACATGTCTGCTGGTAAGTGTACTAACCAGCAGACAGGTCGGGCGGACAGATTCCCACTGGATAGATTTCAAAGCTTGCTTTGAAATCTGTCGGGTGGAGAAATCTGTCCGCTAGCCCATACACACGAGCGGAGATGTCTGCTGAAACGGTCCATCGGACCGTTTTCAGCGGACATATCCCCTCGTGTGTACGCGGCCTAAGTTGGTCTGGTCAAAAGCAAACAACTGTAAGGGTATAGCGGATGTCAGCGGATGAACATCTGCTGCAGCCAATCTCATCTGTCCCCGCTATGGTCCGATTCTGCAGACGGAGGAAAATCCTATTTTTCCATCCGTCTGCGGATTGGATCAGGTGAACACGGACAGACGGTCTGTGTTCATCCGATCCCCCCCATAGAGGAGAGCGGAGATCTGACAGGGCGATCCCTGACTGCCGGCTCAGCAGGGAACACCGCTGAGCAAGCGGATAGTAAAGGAACAGATCCTCACAGGATCCGTGGGTGTGAAAGAGCCCTAAGGTTTAATTTAATGCATAGGTTTTGTACACATAGTGCATGGGTTGAGCTGCAATGAATTCATGTGTACAGCTCCTACTGAAACCCTTATGATCTTCTTGTGTTTGTGTGCTTTGCATACCCTGAAAATAGCAAAAAAAAAAAATGGCATTGCATTAAACTTAAAAAAAACCTTAGGCCTCGTACACACGACAGAAAACTGCTTCTTGCCGAGATTACCATTCGTGTGTACGAGGCTTTTAGGTTTCTCATCAGAAAATCTGGCCAGAATCGTAATAATCTTTTTCTCGTCGAGATTCTTGTCGGCCTGCTTCCTGACGAGAAACCCGAGAGTGTGTATACTTACCTGTCGCCGTGGAAACCCTGCATGCTCAAAATGACGTTGAAGCATGCGCGGTAGCTTCCACGGCATAGGTAGGGTGAAGCAAGATGGTGCCGACGGCATCGAATGTGGCGAGCGCATGCTCATCGTACGCGATGACGTCACCGAGTTCTTGCCTTTTAAGAGAACCGTGGTTCACTCTGGCGGCAAAAGATTCTTGCCAAGAATCTCATCAGGGAAAACAATGTTTTTTTCCTGACGAGATTCTTGCCCGTGTGTACAGGGCCTGAGACAGCAGAAAGGATGTTGCCAATGTGTTCAAAAGCTGTGAGAGATAACCTAGTGAACACTATTAAAAATCGTTGCTGCATTTCTGATTGAGGATACAGTATATCATATAGGAGTGCATTTTGTTCTCCAATGAAGTAAGCTTTAAGAGTAACTTCACAAATATTCCCCTCTAGGTGATCCATGTACATTACAGGGGGTTTAACAAAAGTCCATCTGTATGGGAGTGGTTTTATTGTTATCAGTAGGGATGAGCCGAACACCCCCGGTTCAGTTCGCAGCAGAACATGCGAACAGGCAAAAAAATCGTGCGATCACCGTTAAAGTCTATGGGACATGAACATGAAAAATCGAAAGTGCTAATTTTAAAGGCTAATATGCAAGTTTTTGTCATAAAAAGTGGACACTGCCCGAGGGGACATGTATCAATGCAAAAAAAAAGTTTGAAAAAAAGCAGTTTTTCCGGGAGCAGTGATTTTAATAATGCTTAAAGTGAAACAATAAAAGTAAAATATTCCTTTAAATTTCGTACCTGGGGTGTCTATAGTATGCCTGTAAAGTAGCGCACATTTACCATGCTTAGAAAAGTCCCTGCACAAAATTACATTTCTAAAGGAATATTTTAGTAATTTAAAACATTTTTCAATGAATTTTATCTCTATTGCTGGGACCCGACAATTCATTATAGCCGCATGTAGTTTTAAATACCTTTTTTTTTCTTTAGAAAAGTAATTTTGTGCAGGGACTGTTCTAAGCACGGGAAAAACATGCACTACTTTACAGGCATACTATAGACACCCCCCAGGTACGAAATTTAAATTTAAAGGAATATTTCACTTTTATTGTTTCACTTTAAGCATTATTAAAATCACTGCTCCTGAAAAAAAACTGCCATTTTTAAAACTTTTTTTTTGCATTGATACATCCCAGACCCAGATCCCAAAACACTTTTTATGACAATAACTTGCATATTAGCCTTTCAAAATTAGCACTTTTGATTTTTCAAAATCAGAATACCGCTTATGGGTCTGAAAGCAGAACTAATGGCCTTTCAAAATGCTTGAAGGTGGTATTGCAGAAGAGATTCTGCATATTTGACTGTTATTTAATAAAATGTCCAGCAATAGTTTCTCCTATAATACACTGAGCTACATATGTGCAGCTTAGTGTGCAGCCTCAGAATGTGGTGAGTGGCGGGACAAATTAATTTATTTTTGCATGTTCACGGGAGTTGCATGATCCTGGGCTAAATGATTAAGTTGGCTAAAGCCTACAAAGTTGAAAGAAGATCAAGCATAGATGCCAGCTATAAGAAAGACAGATATCGATGGAGGATGACACGTCGGAAGGTAAGTGTTCCACAATATGCAAATACTGAGCATACTTGCACATTATGGCAAAAGCCCTAAAGGGCCTATAATTTCAGTTTTGCTGTAAAGGTATTCTGAAGCTTGTCACAACTAACGTCAATATTATTTTGAGCAAAGAATCCTATGAACAAATCTGTTTTTATTAATCTAATTTTATTATTTACTTTTACATGAATTTATCATTTTTGTGTCAATGCAATCTGAATTTCATAATGGGGTCTCTAAAATTAGAAAAAACAGTATAGATGACAGCTAAGCGTATGGGAGAGAGCAATTTCAGATGGTAAGGAGAAAATTAATAACATTTTAAAAAATATATGTTTTCTTTTTTTATTTATAGTCAGATGAATATGAAATATTGCGTAATATAATTTGGTACTTTAGCTTCATTTTCTCTTTACAGACCTTTATAGCCTCTTTGATAAAAAAAATAAAATAAACAAATGAAATAAAAAGCCTGTTTATGGAGATTAGCAGCTCAAGCTGAAATTTACAAACAGGCAGACACACATGTGCTGTCCCTTTAGATAACCCACAATGCTCTTAGAATCCTTTATCATGCCATATATAGTATAAATATTTGTCAAATATTGATTACATATATTCTATAAAACATGAGTTAAAACAACTTCAGTCAGACTAAGTAAAATCTAAGGTAATAGAGCTTTTCTTTAGGAAGAAACCACAGACTAAGAAGAACAGGCTTTTCCCTGCCAGCATGCTTTGGAAAAGAACTTTACTCTCTGTATGGAAGCAGTGGTCTATCTGCAGCAGTCTGACACACAAGGGTCCTTCTTTGTAGCATTTTGGCAGAGGATTTATTTTTCTAATGAGGCTGTGGCTTCTTTCTAGAGTGAATGAACTGTGAGGCCGCGTACACAAGATCGAATTTGTCCGCTGAAACTGGTCCGACGGACCAGTTCAGCGGACAAATCCGATCGTGTGTATGGGCTAACGGACATGTCTGACCGGCGGACAAATTTTAAAGCATGCTTTAAAATTTGTCCGCCGGCGACATGTCCGTCGGATATGTCCGCTGGTTAGTACACTAACCAGCGGACATATCTGCCCGCACAAGCAGCGGACATATCTGCCCGCACACCTGGTGCGATGCGGTGACGTGGCGGCGTCAACGTCACCGCGCTGTCTGCCGGCAGGGATTTTGATCCGATGGTGTGTACACACCGCCGGACGAAAATCCCGAGGAGACATGTCCGATAAAAGCGGTCCGCGGACCGTTTTCATCGGACATGTCCCTCCGTGTGTACGCGGCCTAAGACATTGAACTTAATTTGTTTTGGTGCACCTAAAATACATTTAACTGATTTAAACTGAAAGTTCATTTTAGGCTTGAATGCCTGAATTACCTTGTAAAATCGCTAAACACAGTTTCTCACAGTTTACTATTAATGTTATTATTTGGCACCAAAATATATTACAGATGTACACAGGTGTAGAGTTTACTAAATAATGGAGAGGAAAGGACATCTTTAGAATGCACAACAGACTGATTATTTTTCCTCTGATGCGTAAGCATGCAGATTACATCACTTTCAGCCTCTAGAGGAGCCTTTCTCACCCTTTTTAACACACAGGAACCCCTAAAATAACTTTGCGGTGTCAGAGAACCCTTACTTAAACGTATTATATCTACAAGAATTAACCCCTAACAGCTAGCTAAAAAAATGAGTCATGTCAGTCGGACTTTATCCGAGAGGCAGACGTTGCTCATTGCTCAAGGAACCCCTAGCAATGTCTGGGGGAACCCTAGTTGAAAAACCCTGCTCTAGAGGAAGATCGTCTTTCCTAATTTGCAGCAAGGAGTTTTGGAACAGATAACATCTACTGAGGAAACAGAAAGTTTTTTAGTACAAATCCCAGTGTTCTGGAACCATAGGGAATCCTGGGAGAGTCTATAAATGTGACTGTTACTAGTGGGCCTGCTCCCCTGGCCCAGGGGACATCTGAGGGGTCAGTCAGCAGTTGCTGTCTTGCTTGCAGCCGTACTGAGATACAGCAATCCAAGCTCACACAAGCAGTAGTCTACAGATCGACCTACACCAGCACCAGAGGTTCAGTGGCACCCCACATCCCAGTGCCAGACACCTAGCTACACACCTGCCATTAGTGGCTGGAGGCATAGAGACAGCCACATTAATTGCCATCTGCAGCTTCCCACCAACACTACTGCAGTCCACTGTGCACTCACCACTCTAACCTACTTCTGATCTGAAGCCTGCCCATCCCACCTTCGTGCAGTGGAGTCCTATCTTCAATCAGATTGGTGAGAGGGCCGTTTTCCCAGCCTTTACCCTATTCTATTTCATATGTGGACACTGCCATCAGACATCTTTCCTCCTCCCATTTCAGTTAAGAAATTCTTGCTACCTTGCCCACACTGCATGCGGAACTGACACAATTGCCAACACCTACATTTCAATTGTTACAGGGTCTCAGACAATTGCAAACAGAAGTCACAGCCTCAAACAGGAACTGACTTTTCCCTGTATAGATAACTGTCATACACCCAGGAGTGCCTCTCCTCTACCCATAGAGAACTACTGCCTTTATTCCCAATCCTGCACCGGCGGCTGTGCAGAGCCTGACTGCATTGGTGGCAGGCCTCCCTTCCACAGACAGCATTGAACCCTTAGAAAGAACCACTATAATCCATACTGCTTAACCCAGTGGTTCATTATTATCTGTTTTAATCTGCCTATTCATCGTTTCCTACATTAACTCTGCCTACTTTTTAACATCATCTGACTGTGTATTGCTGCTAGCCGGAATGTTTCTGTTATTAACATGAACTACTACTACTACTCTCAATACGACAGTGTTTATTGAAATCCTTGTTCATTGCCATTAATTCATGCTGGGTGCTGAAGTTTACTGAACAATGTTTGCAAGGTCAGGGCATTGTTAGAGGACAAGCATCACTCTGTGGTCCTTACACAGATTTTCACCTATTGCTTAGACCCCTTTCAAACTGGAGTGGTTTGTAGGCGCTATTATGCTAAAAATAGCGTCTGCAAATTGACCCTAAACAGCCGCTGTTGTGTCTCCAGTGTGAAAGCCCAGAGGGAGTGTTGCACTAGCAGGACGGTAAAAAAAGTCCTGCTAGCCGCATCTTTGTATTGGTGAAGGAGCGGTGTGTATACCGCTCCTTCACTGCTCCTGCCTATTGAAATCAATGGGACACTGCGGCTATACCGCTGGCAATGCGCCTCTGCAGTAAAATCGCCCCGCTATCGGCCAAATAGCGACGCGAAATTGGCGGTAAAGTGGCGCTAAAACTAGTGGTGCTTTACCGCCGACGCCGCCCCACCTCAGTGTGAGAGGGACCTTATGTTAAGAGGTACCTCTCAATTGACCCATATCCTAGCCATTCTCCTAGAGTGCATGCTAAACTATTTATAATATTATTCACACTACAGATAAAGGATAAGTTCAAATTTTTTAGAAAAAAGTTATAATTGCACATATTTTTGCTGAAAAAAATGTGCATTTATTATTGCTCATGCAGGAGCCTAGAAAGCATTTCACTGGTGATGAGCTTTGCAATGTTAGGCCTTGTACACACGATGGGATTTATCCGCTGTAAACAGTCCCCGGACCGTTTACAGCGCATATTTATGCCGGGATGTTTTGATCCGATGGGTGTACACACCATCGGATCAAATTCCCCGCCGGCGGACAGCGCGGAAACGCGGCGGTGACGTTGACGCCGCCACGTCACCACACCAGGAAGTAAACACTTCCACGCGCATGCGTCGGATCCATTCACAGGATACGACGCATGTGCGGGCAGATATGTCCCCTGGTTTGCCGTACTAACCAGCGGACATATCTGACGGGCAGCTATCCGGCTGAAAAATTTCAAAGCATGCTTTGAAATTTTTCCGCCGGAGGAATCCGGACAGAACGGTCCGTTTGCCCCTACACACGAGCGGATTTTTCGGCTGAAAGGGTCCGTCGGACCATGTTCAGCGGATTTATTCCCTCGTGTGTACAAGGCCTAAGGCTTCTTCAGACAAGCCCTGCAGCTTTCAGTCTGCACCTCTAGTTAGTTTGGCAGCTACACGGCTTGAAAACGAACAACTACCATACTTCCATATCACCTTGCTGGTCATTGTATTTGAAAACATGATCCATTCAAAACCAATCCATAGATTTCAAGCACAATCCATGTTATCTTTGTCTTGGGTACCCGAGTACCTTGTCCTTGCATTGTGTACAGCACCATGGTAATCTTTTACAGGGGTTTAGCTATACCCCTTCCAGTGTTTTTTTAAGTGATTTAGACATTTGTGATAAGAAAACAATAGAACATTTACTATAGAACTTGTTTATTAAGCAAGATATAAGTATAAAGCATGAATATAAGGAATATCAATAAAATTCAAGAAATAGATGGACTGAGGTACATCACTATAAAAACGAATACTACATTAAAGCTCATTATTGCCTGTAACTGACAGCTATATCAAAGCTCTGAAACATCATACCATTAAGAATACAAAATTGAAAACAATGCTAAATAATTTAATGTGCATGCATTTACCTTAAGCAGGTTTGTGATGAAAAAGATTAAATGTTTTTGATAGTTTACTGTTATTAATTTTAAAAACAAATAAATGAGGATGACACCATTTAGTGTTATTTCTTTTCCTTTCTGAGGTTTATTTAATAATTCCTGCTATATAAGGCCTGTTTATATGACCCATACCACAGTTTTGAAGTAGGTTCTAGTGCAGTAAAAAAGTACCAAGACTTTTATTGTATATTAATATTATTTGCATTTTTTACCACTTTAGCCCCAAAAAGATTTACCACCTTCCTGACTTTTTGTGATACGACACTGTGTCGCTTTAACTGACAATTGTGCGGTCGTGCAAAGTTGCACCCAAACAAAATTAATGTCCATTTTATTCCATAAATAGAGCTTTTTTTGGTGTCATTTGATCCCCTCTGCAGTTTTTATTTATATAAGAGCGTCAATTTACTTTTTGCTATAATAAATATCCACAGAAAATGTATATATGTGTATATATATATAATGTGTATATATATGAAATTTTCGATATGTATTCTTCTACATATTTTTGGTAAAAAATTACAATAAGCGTATATTGATTGGTTTGCTCAAAAGTTATAGCTACAAAATAGGGGATAGATTTATGGCATTTTTATTATAATTTTTTTTAAATAAGTTATGTCAGCGATCTGTGTTTTTTATTGTGACTGTGACATTGCAGTGGACACGTCGGACACTTTTGACACTATTTTGAGACTATTGTCATTTATACAGCGATCAGTGCTATAAAAATGCACTGATTACTGTGTAAATGACACTGGCAGGAAAGGGGTTAAACCCAAGGGGGCAATCAAGGGGTTAAGTGTGTCCTAGGGAGTGATTCTAACTGTAGGGGGGGGGTGGTCTCACAACAACATGACAGAGATCACTGCTCCCGATGACAGGGAGCAGTAGATCCCTGTCATGTTGCTAGGCAGAACAGGGAAATGCCTTGTTTACATAGGCATCTCCCCGTTCTGCCTCTCTGTGCCACGATCGCGGGACTCCAGTGGACATCGAGTCCGTGGGACCCATGGGCACAGTCACGCAGTATGTGGCGGGTGCGTGCAGGGGACATACAGGTACACCCATTTGCCCACCTCTGACATTCTGCCGATGTATATTGGCGCGCAGCAGTCAGCAAGTGGTTAATGTTTTCATGCCCCTGGAAGCCCCTGTTTGGCTGACACTTTCAATACAGTTTTTTATTTATAGCACCACCTAGTTTAACAATAATAAATAATAGTTTTGTATGAGAAATTCCATCACTTAGGCCTCGTACACACGATCAAATCTGTCTGCTGGAAATGGTCTGCTAGACCGCCCCAGGAGACAGATTCGATCGTGTGTACGACCGAGCCGACGGATTTGGCCACCCGACAGATTTCAAAGCATGCTTTGAAATCTATCGGGTGGGAATCCGTCCGCCCGACATGTCTGATAGTTAGTACACTTACCAGCAGACATGTCGTCTCGCACCGCCGCCGAATGGATTCGGCGCATGCGCGGAAGTGTTTTACTTCCTGGTGTGGTGACGTGGCGGCGTCAACGTCACCGCCACGTCACCGACACGTCAGCGCGCCATCTGCTGGCGGGGATTTTGGTTTGCTCGTGTGTACACGCGAGCAAACCAAAATCCTATCAGACAGATTTGTTCAAATCGGTCGGTCCGACCAATTTGAACAAATAGATTGCCTCGTGTGTACGAGGCCTGAGAGTCGGTTCACACTGGGGCGACACGACTTCCAGCACGACTTTCAGAAGCAACTCCAACACGACTTGAGCATGAACCACAGGGCGATCTGGGGGCGATTTACAACACGACTTGAAATCGTCTCCAGGACATGAGACATTACAGTGGCCAATAAAACAACAATCAGCTCTGGGAGAGGGAGGGGGAGGGAGGGGTTTGCCTGAGAAATGTATGTTATCTTCCTGGAAAGTAGCTTCAATTAAGACAGTGATCAGACTTGGAGGCGACTTCCATTGAAATCAATGGGTACAAATCGCCTACAAGTCGGATTGAAGTCGTACAGGAACCTTTTCTGAAGTCGGAGCGACTTAAGTAGTGTGTATTAACACCACTCCCATTCACTTACATTGCTTTTCTGGACAGCGCGACTTGGGACGACTTGAGACGACTTCAAGTCGGATCCCAAGTCGCCCCAGTGTGAACCGACTCTTACTGCTTAGAGTAGAAGTAGTCCAACACAAATTGTGACCATTGACAAGATATAGATCGCCTTCTATTTTATAAATAATGATGTGAAAGTTAAACCTTATGATTTTACTACATCAAAGTACCTGGTCAGAAAGAGAACATTTTCTTACAAATCCCCTTTACAGCAGATTGGTGTCACCAAGCTTCAAGTAGGCAACTTGAGAGTTGTATCTCTCTCATCACACCAAGATAGGTACATGTATATTGTAGTGTACAAGCTATCTTTAAAGTGTATCTAAACCCAAAAACAAACATATAGCAGCTTACCAATTCTTTACTCTCTTTTGTAAGGCTTTTTCCCTTTATTACTACCTGGTAATTACGTGAGTAACACACTTCCTTTCCTAGGGCGGCTACATTTACTCAATCCACTGTATCTATGGGGGAAACCATGGTTTGCACCCTAGGATGCTCTCCTGATATGGACGACAAACACTCCTTCTGCTTCCTGTTTCCATTATATAGATTTGATGGGACTTAGAGACTATAGATTGGAAGGAAGATAATATTTTTTTCTGTCTTTTCAGGCAGCAGAAAGTGACAAGAACACTGGCAAAATCAATAGGCTATTTCTGCACTTGCTGAAAATGTTCTTAGCCTAAAAAAAAAAAAAAAAAGAAAAGCGAATGCAGCCACCACATCTAAGAACCGGTAATCTACAATATATTACATTTTAATTCTTGGGTTTAGATATCCTTTAATAGAAAACTGACATATTTAATTTGATATATTCTTTTGCTCTACATGTCCTGCTGCATTGTTTGCCTCTAAGTGGATATACCTCTTGTTTAGAAATTTCCTATGTACCATTTCAATTACTACTACTATTGCAGAAAAAACAAACAGAAAACAAATGAATAAATGTGCATATTACATTGTTAGCTAATTAGATAATCTGTATGTCACTTGTGTGAAATGTTAGTGTTTTGACAGCTTCGAAGTCCTAACTTCCCATTAAGGTTCTTGGAAATAATGATTCTGTAGATGGATATCATTATGCATAATAGGGGAATCTATACCATTATTTCCATGGGCAAAGTCCATATTAGTAGGATTTTCTCTTTGAAAGCCAAACATTAGGGTTTCATCCATGGGATATGGAGCAAATCCTGCAGCTGCATCAAGTGTTTGTTTGGGGACATTGGCTGGGGTTACAGGTGATGGACCCATGCTTTGTCCTAATGGATTAAGTCCCATATTAGGAAGATTGATGTTGGGAAATGGAAGGGTGTCAATTTGGCCTGGTGGTATTCCATCTAGGCCAGGGTTGAGAGGATTCAAACCACCATTTATTGGAGGATTTTCTGCTGGGATATGTGCAGCTCCGTGACCTGCTGATTTTACACCTGCTCCAGGAGAATCGTCTTCTAAAGTAAAGTCTCCAGCCATGGCTGGGTTCAGTGGCTTGCCTCCAAAACTAGGTCCAACTCCTAGTAATCCTGGGAATAAGGAACTCAAAGGATGTGCAGCTCCAGCGGGACCACCCTATAATACATAATATTCTTAGTAATAAGTAGGTAATATTTTCAAAATGCCATATACAGTTTTCAATATATATCTATATTAAACAAAACTCCATTACTACATTTCTCTGTCAGGATGTTTTTGCTGCCTGTGCCCTCACTAGGGAGATTCAATTTCTCTATTTGCCCGGACCTCGGCTTCCATCACTACGCTTGTCCTGCTGACTGCTTCCCCTCTCACCTTGTGGAGCGTGACCCAGGGGATTCCAGGGGTCGCGACCTGGATCCAGTTGCGGCAAAACCTATCCTCACCACCAGAGGCTCTGGTGAAGACAAGCTGGGTCTTAGATTCCGCTCCCTGGGAAATCTTGGGTTCACAACTCCTCCCCAATCGCAGCAGTCGGCTAAGGGTTCACTACCCTGTGGTGCATCCCTGTCTCCTAAGGGGTGCACTTGTCACCATGCCTTTAGATGACCTGACAGTAGGCCTAGAATAAGGCTTACCTATAGGTAGTGGAAATATCTCCTAAACGTGCGCCGTTTAGGAGATATTTCACTTGTATTTCGCCGAAAATCCCAATGGCACATGCGCACCGAAGAAACAAAACCAAGTGCCGTTTCTTCCTCAGCCTGTGCCGTAAATTGCAGGCTTTGCAGTGGGCTAAAGTGGAAGTAAAACCCATTAGGGTTTACTTCCTCTTTACATTGATATGATCAAATATTTAGGGCAAAAATTGAAAGGTTTTAGCTATGTGAAGGGCAGGGATTAAAATGTATATTTTTGGGGGGTATGAGATGAAGTGAGAAAAGTCTAAATTGTTACAGTTGTTACTTGAACAGGAATGTATAGGAAATGGAAACATTTGATGCCATGTTTTAAATGTGGGAATATTAACATTTCCTGCCAAATGCTCTTGTGTCTCTGAGATCAAATCTACCCAATGGGGACATAGAACATAGTTCTAGCATTTATGTGCTCTATTAAAAACGAGACTAATGAAAAGAGTCATAAATTATTATTTTACGAAAATTTGGACATGGTTGGAAGATTTGAAGAAGGCCTAACGTATACCTGCAACAGCATAAATATGAACTCTGTCATTGCAAGTTTCTTTCTCAAAATGCTAGTTACCTGGCTATATCCAGAGTTTAATACTTTTAAGTCCCCAGAACAAATGAGCAGCAAATGAAATTTAGAGAAATTTAGAGAAAAGTCACAACACATTATCTGTAAGTACGGAAGCCAAAGCCACAGCAGGACAGCCAGGCAACTATCATTTTCAGAAGGAGATATACAGTGGCGACCCGTCCATAGGGGGCACCCGGGCGCCGCCCCCCCCCCCCAAGTCAGTAAAAAAAAAATATATTAAAAAAATAAATGTTTATTTAAACATGTCCCTTTAAAAAAAAAAAGCAAAAAAAGGTCCTTATGTGCACTATGCCCGTGCGCCGGGCGCCGGGCACAGTGCAGTACAAGTAGTGGCATGTCTGTGCAATCACAAGATTGCAGACGGGGTGCAAAAAATGCCATTGTGGCTATGCCCATCGCGCCACAGTTTCAGGCGCACGGCATCCAGTATATGCTGTGCATAGTGCCGGCAACAGGAAGTGACGTCGGCACTATGCAACTCAGAGGGACGCATCACTGAGAGCCAGGTAAGGAAGCGGGCTCCCGATCCCCCTCTCCCTACACTTATACTTGTGTAAAATAGCATCCGTTTTGCGGCTTCTAGTCCCCACCTCCCCTCGGTTATTTTTTTTTAAATGTAATGTGCGGCGCTGGCAGCAACGGCAATCCGCCGGGAATCCACCAGCACCCCCCCCCCCCCCGAAGGAGGAAAGAATGAAATATGATTGGTCAGTATTGTCCCACACACACCACTGCTCTCTATATGTTATATTACAGGAGGAGCTGTGCTCTATTAAATGTATGTATTCACCATATGACACCTTGATGGATTTAACATGTATTTAGCTGCTGGCGGAATTTTCAGGCTTGGCTCAGCTTTCTTTTTGGTGGGGGAAGGGAGGGGGGGTAGCACTTTAACCTCTGGGATGATTATTCTTAACTTTCTATTGTCAGGAAGGTATTTGGTGGTTCTGATGCTTGCACAGGCTTGCAGGGATTGTCCATGTATTATGAATGCTAGAAGGAAATCGGCTCCGGTGCCTCCGTCATGTTAAATGATTTTTTTTAAATGATGTTCGGCAGTCATCAACGGCAATATGCCGGTAATCCACCATGAAAATAGCGACAGGCATCCAATTGCAAGCCTCCTCCCCCCACACCACTTATTAAGATTTCTTTCGGCAACAATAGCGCCTGTATTACCCCCCCAATGCAGTATGACCACAGTCTCTGCTAATCTTGTGCAGTATGTCCGCAGTATCTGGTAATTTCGTGCAGTATGTCCACAGTCTCTGGTAATCTTGTGCAGTATGTCCGCAAGATCTGGTAATTTCGTGCAGTATGTCCGCAGTCTCTGATAATCTCGTGCCCATTTAGAGTACTTCATTACTAACAGTGTAATTTATTAGTTTGTTTGCGCTGATCTGTAAGGCTGTACTATATACCATGATTTGTGATATGAAGTGGAATACAGGGGTCGGAGTGGGAAGATTATATAAGGGGTGTGGCTTATGAGAAGTGGGAGGGGCCAAACATGGACATGGACCAAACATGGAGGGGCGGGGTCTTGCGCCCCCCCATCCTAAAACTTCACCAGCCACCACTGGAGATATAAGTAATACATCCTTACAAGGACCTTACAATGACCTGCATTTTCCTAGAAACTGACAGTTTATATTTTTTCATTATTTGTGCGAAATTTTTATTTTAACCACTTAACCCCCGGACCATATTGCTGCCCAATGACCAGAGCACATTTGTGATTAGGCACTGCGTCGTTTTAACTGACAATTGCGCGGTCGTGCGTCATGGCTCCCAAACAAAATTGGTGTCCTTTTTTTCCCACAAATAGAGCTTTCTTTTGGTGGTATTTGATCATCTCTGCGGTTTATATTTTTTGCGCTATAAACAAAAATAGAGCGACTATTTTGAAAAAAATTCAATATTTTTTACTTTTTGCTATAATAAATATCCTCCAAAAATATATAAAAAAAACATTTTTTTCCTCAGTTTAGGTCGATACGTATTCTTCTACATATTTTTTGTAAAAAAAAATCATACTAAGCGTGTATTGATTGGTTTGCGCAAAAGTTATAGCGTTTGCAAAATAGGGGGTAGTTTTATGGCATTTTTATTAATATTTATTTTTTACTAGTAATGATCAGCATTTTTTTTCAGTACTGCGACATTATGGCGGACACTTTTGACACATTTTTGGGACCATTGGCATTTTTCTAGCGATCAATGGTATGAAAATGCATTGGATTACTATAAAAATGCCATTGGCAGTGAAGGGGTTAACACTAGGGGGCGGGGAAGGGGTTAAGTGTGTTCCTGGGTGTGTTCTAACTGTATTGGGGGGTGGTCTCACTAGGGGAAATCACTGATCTTCTGTTCATACATTGTATGAACAGGTGATCAGCGTTTCCCCCGCTGACAGGACCGGGAGCTTTGTGTTTACACACATAGCTCCCGGTCCCCGCTCTGTAACAAGAGATCGCGTGTGCCTGGCGGCGATCGTACCCGCTGGGCACGCGCGCGAGACTCGGGGGCGAGCGGGGACGCTTTAATGCGGACGTATAGCTACGGGCTCTTGCCCAGCAGTGCCACCGTCCCGCAGTAATATGACGGCGGGCGGTCGCCAACTGGTTAAATATAAACATTCAAACACTCAATGTGCAAAGCATGCCGGGTTTGCCAATAAGAAAGTCATGCACTACCTGTTTTCTTTCTGACAGCATCTCTCAATTGATTAGTATTGCCATGAATATTTATACTTTAGCACAGAACATACACATGTATACACAAAACATACTGTAGATTCCCTTTAAAGCTTTACTTAATTTTCACCAAATATAGAAAGAACATTCTGCTTTATACTTTTTATGTGTTATGGATGTTTTTTTGTATGGTTTACCAAAGACTTCCAAAAAAACTGACTACTATGAACATATAAAAAAGAGGGGTGTACTGCGCTAATTCGATAAATAGTAAAGCGGCAACTAAAATGTTATACAACACTAATAATAATGGTCAAAGGAAAAGCTGCGCTGTTGTAAGCTAAAATGTGACCCTAGTGATAATGAAGTTCTAGATAAATATCAATTTTAATTATGAAAATAGGATTAAAAGAAGGGGTTCATTCCTAATTTAGGTAGAAACATGAGAATAATTAAGTGAATAAATAGCAGTCCGTGTGAACAAACCAAAAACAATAAAAAAAACCTTAGGAATACCATTAACAAAGCATCAAAGGTAAACAATGTGAATATAAAAAAAATGAATGCAGAGTGTCCATATAAACGTAAATATCCCCAGTGTTCAACGAATCCAATAGTCCAGGAAAAAGTGCTGACAGGATAGTGCCTCCACCAAACAATAACACTGCCGCTTACCAGATGGACGTGATCTCTAATTATAGGAGATCAATATGCGCATATGGTTGATATCCCAGCCTGGCGCATATTGATTTGACTATTTAATTCGTTGAACACTGGGGATATTTAAGTATATATGGACACTCTGCATTAATTTTTATTATATTCTCATTTTTTACCTTTGACGCTTTGTTAATGGTATTCCTAAGGGGTTTTTTTTTTTGGTTTGTTCACACAGACTGCTATTTATTCACTTGATTATTCTCAGGTTTCTACCTAATTTAGGAATTAACCCCCTTCTTGTTATCCTATTGAGGTCTCACAGACCTATTTACAGATATCATTTTTTTCACTTAGTCGGTGTTTCATAATTTTAATTGATATTTATCTAGCACTTCATTATCACTAGTTTCACATTTTAGGTTACTATGAACATATGTAGCAATTAGCAATGAATACTCTATTTTAGTACCTGCATTTCTTCTGAACTCATCATTCCAAGCCTACCTGGCGGTAACTGTAAAATATGTAACACTTAGTTATTACATTTGAGAAAATGATTTATTAATTATCAACCAGTCCTAGTTACATACTTAGTTACATAGTTAATCTGATTGTAAGTTCATCCAATTCAACCAAAAAACTGCATTAAAGCAGTGATATGTTGTTACAAAGGGAGGCTGGGTTCCAAGATGGCTGTCAGAGCACAGAGCACCACAATAATGTCATTATCATCAGAAAGATTGAGGTTTCACTATGCTCTTAAATAGCACCAGGGACAGGAGGACATCACAGATCCTGCAGCCTGTACATTTACAGTAGGCTGTATATCAGGGGTGACCAACCTTTTGAAGAGCGAGGGCCACTTAAGCGACTTGGTAACCGGTCGCGGGCCACAATGAGCGGAGCGGGTGGATGGCATGTCCGTGTCTGCTCTGCTATACTCTGCTATATATATATTGTAGAACACAAGTAGGCTTATGTCTGCCACTACTTAGAGGTGAATGGAGGATCCAATTGGTTTGACTGTCGGACTGACCATGTGAAAGGGGCCCAAGGCTTTCACACTGATGTGCTGCAGTTTACTTGCACCGCAGGTGCAACTCAGTGTACCTTTGGCTTTCCTGGACTTTGCAATAGATATCTATAATAATCTGCAGGATAGGTGAACTTTCAGAAAGCTCACCAAACTCACAGGTAATAACAGAAGTCTATGGCTCTGTACAGGTAACCTGCAGGTAAAGTGCTCTGCACCTACGGATCAGTTTGAAAGCAGCCCAGTAACCACGGCAGAACAGATATGCCTATATATATATATATATATATATATATATATATATATATATATATATATATATTATCATTTTAGTAATAAACTGACCTTTAATAACAGTATTATATTCTTGTCTCATCCCAGAGCAGGAGGTCGCGGGCCACATCAGAGATTCACTTTCTCTATTTGCCCTGGTGACCCATGTCACCAAAACAAGAATTTTAAAGAGATCTTCCATTGGAACAAAAGTGGAAGGGAGTAAAGGAAAATCTTCCCAAAAGGACACAGACAAAAAAAAAACTGTCTGTGCCCCCGGGCCACTGGTTGGGCACCCCTCGTGTATATTTTCCGATATGTATCCCAGTCAATATTTATATTCCCAGTCAGGCACTGCTGTAGAACCTCTACGATTTTAATGAACAAGTGTAATTTTTGCCACCTTTTAAAAGCAACACAGCTGATTTTCAGAATGTTTTTTAACATATAGTTATAAAGAGTTGTTATCATGTATAAATGCTCTCTAAATAATCTGTTGTAACTATTCCATAATATGAACTAAGCTGTAAAACTCCAAAAAGCAGGAAATAACTGGGTTGAAACAACGTTTGTTTGAGGTTGTCATTTCAGGCTGTTAGCTTCTGGATTTTTTTTTGTGAGTGACGGTTTGCCTGTGATCTATATTTTTCCCCAGAAATCTAGATGGATCATGTATAGCTGTTGCTAAATGTTAGGTAATGTCTCTGAAACAAAGGTTGTTTTATTTTATCATAAAAACCTTGACCTTTCGGAAGATGAATTAGGTGTTCTGTTCTTTTATAAGCATGTACTAATAAAATATTTTATTTTTTATTTATGGAAATGTTCTTGGCACTTTTACTTACTCCAGGTCCTCTCCCATAATTCATAAAGAAAAGATTTGGATATGGCTGAAATAAAAATATATGTGTTTAGAAAAAAATCAGACATAAGCTTTTACACAAAATAAAAATGTATTTTATATCACTGTAACTAAAGGATTTTACTTCTGTTATCCAGGTCACCTTGACCATGCAGAGTGTGCACAGGATCACAGTGATAGCTTTGCCAGTAGCTTTATATGTAATCATATGATTGGTTGTCATGGTAATCGTATGATTTGGAACCAATCAGTTTCTGATTGTTGCCAACTGATTTGTTGAATTTCCCCTATGTACTTCTAAACTCCACCCCCTTGCCATAAGTGCATCGTGGTTGGCGTAATAGCTGCACCACTACTTCACATACTGTATCAGAGAAAGGGTGTGAACTGTTCCTCTGCCTACATGCTGTCTTAAGAACTTTGACCACTCTGTGTTAGAACTTGGAAAATTATAGTAATTCTTTTAGACACTTTATTAACCCTGCGTTCCCCAGAACCTATTTTATGTAGTACTAAGATACTCACATTCTGTTGGTGAATAGGTGGAACTCCTGCAGGGTCCGGTAAAGGGTCTGTGGCTCCTTGTTGCAATAACTTATTCATTATTGTCTGGTACTGGGGGAAATTTTAAGTAAAAAGATTAGCAAATGTTCACAGTTAATAATTCATAAGTCTGATCCCATCTCATTGCATTTTTGAAAATCAATAGAAAGTTGAAGGTAAAGATATGGTGATACATTTGAAGTTCATATTGTCATTTGTACAACTTTGGAAGGAACTTTCCTCACTTCCTGTCCCAGAGACAGAACAGGAAGTATTCCCAAACCTGCCTAGTGATCAGTTAGCCAACTATCACATTGCATGATCAAAGAAGAGGTGGGAGTTGCAAGGCCAAGCTTTACAAGATTTCTTTCTGTTTCAACAGACTATATCTTTTAATTTAGGCCTCATGTACACTGCTGCTGATAAACGGATGTTTAGAAGCATTTGGGAATTTTCAGCTACCCCTGAACTCTCCTCTATGTTATCTTACCAGTAAGGCTTCATGTACACGGGATGTTTTTACAACTGCTCCTGAACGATTTAACAGATAGTAACCCACGTTTAAAACGTCCGTTTTGCCATGTTCACATGCCGCGTTTGCGTTTAAAAGAGTTTAAAATATATATATATTTTAAATAGCCAAAAACGAAAAAAGCCTATAAACGAAACGCGTTTGGTGTCTGAAATGTGGAAATCTTCGGCGAATCATTTTTTTTGTTTTCAAAGAAACGCTGTTTTAACGCAACTGCCTAAAAACTGCAATAAACATGACTGTACATGGTCACATAGGATAACATTGAATGTGTTCAGGGGCAATTGAAAAAAGCGTCCAACTGCCTCTGAACGTACGTTTAGCAGTGTCCCGTGTACATGGGGCCTTAATGTTCACAGAGTCATTTATAGTAGTTTCTAGGCAATTGAGTTAGAAGATTTTTTTTGGAATGTAAAAAATGGGTTCAGACGGATGTTCAGAGGCATTTGAAATGCCAAATGCCTGTGAGGCCTTGTACACACGATGTAATATATCCGATGGAAACGGTCCGTCGGCTGACAGCGCCGGCTGACAGCGCGGTGACGCAGCGGTGACGTTAACGCCGCCACGTCACCGCCACGTCACCGCACCAGGAAGTAAACACTTCCGCGCGCATGCGTCGGATCCATTCACAGGATACGACGCATGTGCGGGCAGATATGTCCGCTGGTTAGGCATACTAACCAGCGGACATATCCGACGGGCAGCTAACCATTTTCAGCGGAAAAATTCCCTCGTGTGTACGAGGCCTAACAGCCTGTAAATGCTGCTAAACAAGATAACTTTGGTTTAGCAGCATTTTATTTAGAGCCGTTTTTCATTTTAACATTTTTTTTTTAAAAAACGCTTCTAGATGCAAACGCGGCTAAAAACGGCATGTAAACGCGGATGTTTTTAAAAGCCGGTTTCTAGCTGTCAAGTTAAAGGGTCACTAAAGGAATTTTTTTACCTTACTGCAGTACTGGTTTCATGTCCTTGTTGTTCGTTTTTGCTTTGAAGTTGCTGTAATCCTGCTCTGTTCTCCACACTTCCTGCTTGTCTGTTTCCTTAAACCACAGTGCTGGGAGCTTTCTCACAATGGTTTAAGCTGTCATTACTGTGTGTCTAAAACTTCCCAGAACCAATCAGATTCATTTTAAAAACAAAACACTGCCCTGGATTTGTTTGTTTTTGTTCTGTGTGTCTATTTCTACTTTGCAGAAACATGAAGCCAGTTCAAAAGTGAAAATAACCGGCAGGCACATTATATGATTGATTTTTATCTATTTTTAATCATTTTGAAAAGGAATCAGTTAACTTTTATGTCTCTATACCCTGTAAACAGTAATTTCAGCAGTTTTTTTCCTTTAGTGACCCTTTAAATTGTTCAGGAGAGGTTAAACAACGTCCCGTCTACATGAAGCCTTATGCCACGTACACACGATCGGGTTTCTCGGCGGTGAAAACACCGCCGAGAAACCCAACGGGAAAACCGGGGACTGGCTTGGTCCCTTTTCCCCGTGTACACATGGCTGGTTTTCCCAACATGTTTTCTCTTGGTCAAGATAACTGGTGTGTAGGCTCCACCACAGTGTTTCCATATGGGGAAAACTACAGATGAAAAAAACGCTGCGATTCCCAACGAAAAAATTAAAACATGTTCTAAATTTTCTCATCGTGATTCTCTGTGGTTTTCTCGTTTGGGAAAACTGCTGGAGAGCCTTCACACGGCTGTTTTTCTCGTCCAAGAGAAAACATGTCAGTTTTCCCGACGAGAAAACTGATCGTGTGTACGCGGCATTACTCATCATTTTGACATGTTGTGTTGAATATGGGTAATCTTACTGATATATTTTTATTGTATACTCAGTTTTAATTGCTCGGTTTGGTAGCAGTTTTGTTTTACTTTACTTTGTGGGGTTTTGGTGTCTGAATATCCATAGCAATCTTCTGTTGCTCTATGTTTTAGGTACATAGTAAATTTTAACAAAATGAAGCATCCTAATGTTTTTTTTTTTTTTTCTAGCACACCAGCACTTATTTAGCTGCACATGTAGCTACAGTATAAGAACTGTAGATTGTCTTGCAAATTTTGTCTGCTGGTAATATGTCATTATATCCAGTGCAAAAGATGACTGTTCACTGTAATGATATAGGATGTGTTATTTTGTAAATTTTCATAAAACTCAGGCTTCCTTTGACCTTCACTGAGCTGCTGCCTATGGGGAAGATACAGGCAATACAGCTATCGGCAGGAGCGTTGCTACTGTAGGTCTACAAAAGATCTGGGGCTAGAGCCCATAGCAGTAAAGTAAAGAAAGTCATACACTTGGGCAGGCATACACATGTATATAATATACGTGTGTGTATGTATATGTATATATAATGATACAGATATAAAGATCTGTATGAAGAGGACAGCATAGAAAATGTCCATGGGCCGGGTACCCACATTCAGTGGTGGTGGGTCGCGTGCGGCCCGAGGACCACGGGTTGCAGACCCCTGCCCTAGAGACTCGGGGCTATGGGCCCAAGTAGCCACCCCCTAGCGACGCCACTGGCTATTGGGTTATTACAACTGGGAGTACTGAAAATGTACTCTAATAGATAAAGTAGACATTTAAAAAGTCCATTGCTTGCTGTCATATTACTTAATAGTTCCATTGGATCTGCTTATAGACAGTATCTCACAAAAGTGAGTACACCCCTCACATTTTTGTAAATATTTTATTATATCTTTTCATATGAAAACACTGAAGAAATGACACTTTGCTACAATGTAAATTAGTGAGGGTACAGCTTGCAAATTTGCTGTCTCCTCAAAATAACTTAACACACAGCCATTAATGTCTAAACCGCTGGCAACAAAAGTGAGTACACCCCTAAGTGAAAATGTCCTAATTAGGCCCAAAGTGTCAATATTTTGTGTGGCCACCATTATTTTCCAGCACTGCCTTAACCTTTTTGGGCATGGAGTTCACGAGAGCTTCACAGGTTGCCACTGGAGTCCTCTTCCACTCCTCCATGATGACATCACGGAGCTGGTGGAAGTTAGAGACCTTGCGCTCCTCCTCCACCTTTCATTTGAGGATGCCCCACAGATGCTCAATAGGGTTTAGGTCTGGAGATATTTAACTGTGTTTATAGAAAAAGCTACATGTAAACCCACCTAAGGCCACTTGCACACTGGAGCTTGAAAAAGCTCAGTACAGCATTTATGTTTTACTGATCTAAAATGCATTTTTTTTTTTACTTATGAATATGCAGCACTTATTTATTGCAGCAATAAACAAGCGCTGCAAATTCGTATGTTAAAAACAAATACAAATAAATCTGCATTCCCAGTCACTATTTTGCACTGGTACATGCAAATACACCCACATGAGAATAAATATTAATACATTTTCCCTAGGAATTTATTGTGCCCGTAAATATGCAAACATGCAAATTTGCGCATAAATATGCAAAAATACGCACAAAACAAATGCATGAAATTTCATCCAAAAAGCAAATGCTCAAACATCAGTACCGTGTGCAAGAGGCCTAAAAAAGATGGGTCCTAAACAAATCAAATACTTTTTTAAAACTGATCCAGGAAAATGCCACCCCAACCAAAGCAATGCATTTTCCAAGTTTCTTATAGTAATCAATATATTTTTGAGATGCATTAAATGATGCACATAAGTATAATTGCATAATAATAATAATATATTAAACCTAAGCCAGGGTAATGATTACCATAAACAATGCTACCGTTTGGATTTGACCATCAGCTGGACCACCCTTTGGGGGAATCAGAGTTGGATCTGCTTGCTGTATATTTGGATACCCTAGTGGCAGTATAGGCTGGTGCATAAGCTGATCTGCCTTTGCTGATGTAGCTGTTGATTGTTGGGGAACCGTCTGTCCATCCTGTCCAGGTTGAGCTGGTTGACCTACAGATGGCATTCCTGGCAATGGTGGAGGATGTATGGGCAAGGCATATTCAAACTGCAAAAAATAAAAAAATAACTTAACTATTTGTAATATGCATTTTATTTTTCTCTTAAATGAGATTTCTAATGCTTTTGCAAATTCAATTAATAATACAAGGAGCATGGTACAGTAATTGAAAACCAAACAAGAACAAGATGCATTCTGTTTACTTGCTATGGATACTGATCTCTGCTGTACTGCAAGGTTTGCTCATTGCATTGTTTAATTAAATAAGCCCAACTGTTTCAAACTATAGGAGAAGTGTGAAAGGAAAACAAAATGTAAATGTTAGGGAGAGGCTGCTGGGTTTTAGCTCAAAGTGAGTGTGGTGATGGTGGTAGGGGGTAAGTTGTTTACCATTACTTATATATTAGATCCTGAGTGGCAGATTCTATAGTCATACTTAAAGCGGAGGTCCACCCTCAAAATGAACTTTTTTGCTAACCTATCTGCAGCCTTAATAAAGGCTTGTAGTGTTGTCATTTTTTTTTTATGTATACACTTACCTGTCTTCAGCCGCACTTCTGGGTCTTCTTCCTTGCGGGGAGTGGGCGTGTCGCTCCCTTTCCCCGACGGGGAGCTCTGCGCAATGTCTCATGGGAGTGAGTGATGATCCTCCCAGGAGACGATTGACGTGCGGGTAAAGCGCGTCATCACCTTCCGAAAATATCCGACGGGGACTCGGCTCTTTACTAGGCTATACGGCACCTGCTCCTGCCGTGTAGAGCTGACTGCGCAGGCGCCGTAAAGTGCCGAGTCCCTGACGGATATTTTCGGAAGGCGATGACGTGCTTTACCCGTACGTCAATCATTTATGCAACGCCTACTCCCCGGGGGGGGATCGAGAACCCGGAAGTCGGATGAAAACAAGAAAAAAAACGTAAGTACAGCCCGGAAAAAAAAAAAAAGAAGCAAATCCAGCATACTGTTGATGTCAGCAGTATGCTGGATATAACAGTATATCTAGATTTAAGGGTGAACCTCCGCTTTAACAACATTTATGTGTATTTTCTAGGTGCTATATATTAAAAATGAATAGACCACTAAATAATTTGCACAGCGCATAAACTTTAGCAAGCAGGGCCCTCTAATTCGTGCTGTATTAAATTGTATTGTAATTGTACTTTCTGCCTAATGTTGTAAAGCACTCTATAAAATGTTGGCACTATATAAATCCTATATGCTAATAATAATCATTTTAGACGAAATGCCTGGACGACATTACCTGCTGATTGTCTGGCATTTGTGACCGTTGATGTAACCAAGGATACATATGTGGCGGTAAAAGCCCATGTAGCCACAAAGTAGAATAGGGATCATTATAACCAAATCTTGAAAGCTGCAATAAAAATCAGTTAGATACTGTTTATTCAGGTGTTGCAATTCAAAACAGCATATGAATCTATTACATAGAATTATGTAAATCTGAGCTTAAACAAGAGTTGCTTTCTAAGAAAAAAGTTCTTAATTTGTTTTTGGCAAACCTGTGGAGACATTACACAAGATAAAGGGGCATTTCTGCTGAAGTGTGGGTATGATTAGCAGTGATACTATTAGGCTGGGTTCACACCTCAGCGCGCAGCGTCTCCCAGCAGGGGTCAGTGCGTCCCTGTTCACCATTTCAGGTTCGATTTCCTGCCTGAATTTTTGTCTGAATTTGGACCTGAAACGGACCGAAAGATGCACAGGACTCCTGTGCAAATCGCACCAGTGTGGCTCCAAAGATGTGTGAAACGGCTCCATAGAGAGCCAGACGCAATCTCCTGACATACGAATTGGATGCAGGGGAAACACGCATCCAATTCGCACTGGTGTGAACCCAGCCTTAAACCAAAAATAAAGCTGACATTTTGGCTTACTACCCACTTGTCGAATCCCAGGCCTGTAGATAGATTGCTGAGGCCCCAAGCATAGCACTTTAGAGTGCTTACAGTGTGACAAATTTCGATCCCAGGTTGCCAAGCTACGACCCTTGAAGATCGACAATTTTTTTGTTTATTAAAAGTCAGACGTTACAAGAAGTGTAGCTTCTGACTTTTAATAAACAGACACTTACCTGTCCCACGGTCCAGCGATGCAGCCACCCAGAGCCTTGCTTCTTTCCCCCTTCTCTCCACAGCGCCATCATAGCAACTGTGGGCACCCGGACATGACAGCTTACGGCTTCACAGGCGGGCACGCATATTGCATGTGCGAGTCCCGCTGTGCTCTGCTATTGGCCAGTCAATCTTCTGGGACCTGTGACGTGTCCCAGAAGATTGCTGGCAGCAAGGGGCTGCCTAGTGCGAGAGGAGGAGTCACTTAGCGGCCGAGAAGAGGAAGTGGGACAGGAAGTCCCACTAAAAAGAAGTTACCCACCCCCCCAAAAAATTACATGCCAAATGTGGCATGTAAGAGGGCGAGAGAAGGAGTCACTTAGCAGCCGAGAAGAGGAAGTGGGACAGGAAGTCCCACTAAAAAGAAGTTACCCACCCCCCAAAAAAATGACATGCCACCCAAAAGTTCAACTTTTGGGTGGAACGCTGCTTTAATACAGGGTGCTTCCATGATGCTGTGTTTGCAAAACAATCTAATAAGAAAGATCAGCAGTGTCTGCCTACTTGTGGATTGTCTTTGTCTAATTTTGTTACTCTATATAGTGGATAGGTGTGTGCCCCTCTTATTACTCCTTTAGCTGTGTAATTGTTGGATCAAATAATATTCTATATACAGCACAGAAACCTGCAATTTCCATTCAGCAGATTGTAGAGCTCTACCTGTTGTCATTGTGTGGTAAATACCCAATTTGTGTATATTTAAATTCTTACCTGAGGCAGAGCAGTAAGTTTATTGGCTGCCTGTAGCTGTTGCATTGTCTTAATAACAAACAAAAAAAGACAACAAATATTACTATTACTATGACTTTTAAAGAGTAGTTACGGTACATCAAAATACTATTACATGAAAATATGTTTGATGTATATGTACTTTATTCTGCCTGGTTAATATGATGTTATTACCTGCTCCAGGTTGTAAAAAAATTATCACATTCATCAAAAATGTTAAAAAAATATTAAATTTGAAGGAAGTTTTACTAAGCTTTTAGGCTGCATTCACACCTAGGCGACAAGATACGCCGCGTACGCGGCTTATCTTGCCGCCTGTAGATTAAACTTTTTTTTTTTTTTTTTCTTTAACATTGCGGTCTATGAGCGAACGCCAATGTCGCCTGAAAAAAAGGGTCCGGGACTTTTTTTCAGGCGACAGGCGTGGAGATGTGAACCATCTCCATAGACCGCAATGTTATTTCACATCTCGAGCGACAAGAGCGTCGGGCATCCGGCGTTTTATCGCTCAGATGTGAATGGAGCCTTACTAAGAAGGGACTGCTGCAGCACATTGAGCTGCTCGGTCCTTGGTGAAACACAGCTCTAGAAATCAATGGTTAAGTAGATAATCTCTTTTTGCATGCTGACACATGGCTCTCACTATGGAACATTATTACATTTTGTTAGGGTGTCACAGTGTTTAGCCCTTTCGACTTGCAGGGCTTGATTCACAACTACACAATATCAGTATAGTGTTTGTATGTGCTCCCCATTGTCGCATTTGTTTTCCTAAATTTTGCCCCCCTGTGGTTTAATCATTATGTACTGTACTTGTGAATAAGTTTCTACTTGAAAATCATTCCTGAAATGTATTTGCCTATGGTTGGAGCATAGACATTAGAATGTAAGCTCTTCTGGGTCACTAACAATAATATATAGGCTTTACTGTATATAAGCTCATGCAGAGTAGAAATTGCAGTACAGACTTTAGGTCAGTTGTCTCCAAACTTTCTAAACAAAGGGCCAGTTTACTGTCCTTCAGACTTCAGGAGGGCCAGATCGTGGGCAGCAGCATCAGTAGGAGTAAACATGACCACATTTGATATTAGGTTAGAGGAATAGTGCCCAATCATTGGTATCATAAGGAGGAATAGTGCCCTATTATTAGTGTCAATGGGAGAAATGGTGCTCCATTATTGGTGTTCAATGGCAGATTAGTGCCTTGTATCAGTGGGAGGATTAGTGCCCCAAGGGCCGGATAAAAGCAAGCAACGGGCCACATCCGACCCCCAGGCCGCAGTTTGGAGACCCCTGAATTAGATTGTTACAAAGCATCTTTGGAACAGTAACTGTGGGATAAGCATTAGAATGAAAATCAGCTCCTCTGGGGCAGAGACTGTGATATAGATATTAAATTGTAAGTGGTGTCTTCTACTTGTAAGTGAGGATCCTCAGGGGTACTGACTATGGAGTAGATATTAGATTGTAAGTAAGCTCCTCTGGGGGGAGAGACTGTGGTAAAGATATTAAATTGTAAGTAGGATCTCCAAGGGCAGTGACCATGGAATATACATTA